>OW964825.1:48892789-49440738 GCA_943142095.1 Ophonus ardosiacus | reverse complement strand
AACTTTTTATGGTATAAACATAAAAAGTAAAAGCTTTTTATAGTATATACTCAAAAAGTAAAAACTTTTCATGTATATACCTGAAAAGTTAAAACTTTTTATGGTATAAACATAAAAAGTAAAAGCTTTTCATGTATATACCCGAAAAGTAAAAACTTTTTGAAGTATATATCCGAAAAGTAAAAACTTTTTATGGTATAAACATAAAAAGTAAAAACTTTACATGTATATACCCGAAAAGTAAAAACTTTTTATGGTATAAACATAAAAAGTAAAAACTTTTCATGTATATATCCGAAAAGTAAAAACTTTTTATGGTATAAACATAAAAAGTAAAAGCTTTTTATAGTATATACCCGAAAAGTAAAAACTTTTTATGGTATAAACATAAAAAGTAAAAGCTTTTTATAGTATATACTCAAAAAGTAAAAACTTTTCATATATATACCCGAAAAGTAAAAACTTTTTATGGTATAAACATAAAAAGTAAAAGCTTTTTATAGCATATACTCAAAAAGTAAAAACTTTTCATATATATACCCGAAAAGTAAAAACTTTTTATGGTATAAACATAAAAAGTAAAAACTTTTCATGTATATACCCGAAAAGTAAAAACTTTTTATGGTATAAACATAAAAAGTAAAAGCTTTTTATAGTATATACTCAAAAAGTAAAAACCTTTCATGTATATACCCGAAAAGTAAAAAACTTTTTATAGTATAAACATAAAAAGTAAAAGCTTTTCAGGTATATACCCGAAAAGTGAAAACTTTTTATGGTATAAACATAAAAAGTAAAAGCTTTTTATAGTATATACTCAAAAAGTAAAAACTTTTCATGTATATACCCGAAAAGTAAAAACTTTTATGGTATAAATATAAAAAGTAAAAGCTTTTCATGTATATACCCGAAAAGTAAAAACTTTTTTATGGTATAAACATAAAAAGTAAAAACTTTTCATGTCTATATCCGAAAAGTAAAAACTTTTTATGGTATAAACATAAAAAGTAAAAGCTTTTTATAGTATATACTCAAAAAGTAAAAACTTTTCATGTATATACCCGAAAAGTAAAAACTTTTTATGGTATAAACATAAAAAGTAAAAGCTTTTCATGCATATACCCCGAAAAGTAAAAAGTTTTTATGGTATAAACATAAAAAGTAAAAGCTTTTTATAGTATATACTCAAAAAGTAAAAACTTTTTATGGTATAAACATAAAAAGTAAAAGCTTTTTATAGTATATACTCAAAAAGTAAAAACTTTTCATGTATATACCCGAAAAGTAAAAACTTTTTATGGTATAAACATGAAAAGTAAAAGCTTTTCATGTATATACCCGAAAAGTAAAAACTTTTTATGGTATAAACATAAAAAGTAAAAACTTTTCATGTATATATCCGAAAAGTAAAAACTTTTCATATACATACCCGAAAAGTAAAAACTTTTTATGGGTATAAACATAAAAAGTAAAAGCTTTTTATAGTATATACTCAAAAAGTAAAAACTTTTCATGCAAATACTCGAAAAGTAAAAACTTTTTATGGTATAAACGTAAAAAGTAAAAACTTTTCATGTATATACCCGAAAAGTTAAAACTTTTTATGGTATAAACATAAAAAGTAAAAGCTTTTCATGTATATACCCGAAAAGTAAAAACTTTTTATGTATATATCCGAAAAGTAAAAACTTTTTATGGTATAAACATAAAAAGTAAAAACTTTTCATGTATATACCCGAAAAGTAAAAACTTTTTATGGTATAAACATAAAAAGTAAAAACTTTTCATGTATATATCCGAAAAGTAAAAACTTTTTATGGTATAAACATAAAAAGTAAAAGCTTTTTATAGTATATACTCAAAAAGTAAAAACTTTTCATGTATATACCCGAAAAGTAAAAACTTTTTATGGTATAAACATAAAAAGTAAAAGCTTTTTATCGTATATACTCAAAAAGTAAAAACTTTTCATGCATATACCCGAAAAGTAAAAACTTTTTATGGTATAAACATAAAAAGTAAAAACTTTTCATGTATATATCCGAAAAGTAAAAACTTTTTAATGGTATAAACATAAAAAGTAAAAGCTTTTTATAGTATATACTCAAAAAGTAAAAACTTTTCATGTATATACCCGAAAAGTAAAAACTTTTTATGGTATAAACATAAAAAGTAAAAACTTTTCATGTATATACCCGAAAAGTAAAAACTTTTTATAGTATAAACATAAAAAGTAAAAACTTTTCATGTATATATCCGAAAAGTAAAAACTTTTTATGGTATAAACATAAAAAGTAAAAACTTTTCATGTATATACTCAAAAAGTAAAAACTTTTCATGTATATACCGGAAAAGTAAAAACTTTTTATGGTATAAATATAAAAAGTAAAAGCTTTTCATGTATATACCCGAAAAGTAAAAACTTTTTGTGGTATACACATAAAAAGTAAAAACTTTTCATGTATATACCCGAAAAGTAAAAACTTTTTATGGTATAAAACATAAAAAGTAAAAGCTTTTTATAGTATATACTCAAAAAGTAAAAACTTTTCATGTATATACCTGAAAAGTTAAAACTTTTTATGGTATAAACATAAAAAGTAAAAGCTTTTCATGTATATACCCGAAAAGTAAAAACTTTTTATGTATATATCCGAAAAGTAAAAACTTTTTATGGTATAAACATAAAAAGTAAAAACTTTACATGTATATACCCGAAAAGTAAAAACTTTTTATGGTATAAACATAAAAAGTAAAAACTTTTCATGTATATATCCGAAAAGTAAAAACTTTTTATGGTATAAACATAAAAAGTAAAAGCTTTTTATAGTATATACCCGAAAAGTAAAAACTTTTTATGGTATAAACATAAAAAGTAAAAGCTTTTTATAGTATATACTCAAAAAGTAAAAACTTTTCATATATATACCCGAAAAGTAAAAACTTTTTATGGTATAAACATAAAAAGTAAAAGCTTTTTATAGCATATACTCAAAAAGTAAAAACTTTTCATATATATACCCGAAAAGTAAAAACTTTTTATGGTATAAACATAAAAAGTAAAAACTTTTCATGTATATACCCGAAAAGTAAAAACTTTTTATGGTATAAACATAAAAAGTAAAAGCTTTTTATAGTATATACTCAAAAAGTAAAAACCTTTCATGTATATACCCGAAAAGTAAAAACTTTTTATAGTATAAACATAAAAAGTAAAAGCTTTTCAGGTATATACCCGAAAAGTGAAAACTTTTTATGGTATAAACATAAAAAGTAAAAGCTTTTTATAGTATATACTCAAAAAGTAAAAACTTTTCATGTATATACCCGAAAAGTAAAAACTTTTATGGTATAAATATAAAAAGTAAAAGCTTTTCATGTATATACCCGAAAAGTAAAAACTTTTTATTTTATAAACATAAAAAGTAAAAACTTTTCATGTCTATATCCGAAAAGTAAAAACTTTTTATGGTATAAACATAAAAAGTAAAAGCTTTTTATAGTATATACTCAAAAAGTAAAAACTTTTTATGGTATAAACATAAAAAGTAAAAGCTTTTTATAGTATATACTCAAAAAGTAAAAACTTTTCATGTATATACCCGAAAAGTAAAAACTTTTTATGGTATAAAACATGAAAAGTAAAAGCTTTTCATGTATATACCCGAAAAGTAAAAACTTTTTATGGTATAAAACATAAAAAGTAAAAACTTTTCATGTATATACTCAAAAAGTAAAAACTTTTCATGTATATACCCAAAAAGTAAAAACTTTTTATGGTATAAACATAAAAAGTAAAAACTTTTTATAGTATATACTCAAAAAGTAAAAACTTTTCATGCATATACCCGAAAAGTAAAAACTTTTTATGGTATAAACATAAAAAGTAAAAGCTTTTTATAGTATATACTCAAAAAGTAAAAACTTTTCATGTATATACCCGAAAAGTAAAAACTTTTTATGGTATGAACATAAAAAGTAAAAACTTTTCATGTATATACCCGAAAAGTAAAAACTTTTTATAGTATAAACATAAAAAGTAAAAGCTTTTTATAGTATATACTCAAAAAGTAAAAACTTTTCATGTTTATACCCGAAAAAGTAAAAACTTTTTATGGTATAAACATAAAAAGTAAAAACTTTTCATGTATATATCCGAAAAGTAAAAACTTTTTATATACATACCCGAAAAGTAAAAACTTTTTATGGTATAAACATAAAAAGTAAAAGCTTTTTATAGTATATACTCAAAAAGTAAAAACTTTTCATGCATATACCCGAAAAGTAAAAACTTTTTATGGTATAAACGTAAAAAGTAAAAACTTTTCATGTATATACCCGAAAAGTTAAAACTTTTTATGGTATAAACATAAAAAGTAAATGCTTTTCATGTATATACCCGAAAAGTAAAAACTTTTTATGTATATATCCGAAAAGTAAAAACTTTTTATGGTATAAACATAAAAAATAAAAACTTTTCATGTATATACCCGAAAAGTAAAAACTTTTTATGGTATAAACATAAAAAGTAAAAACTTTTCATGTATATATCCGAAAAGTAAAAACTTTTCATGGTATAAACATAAAAAGTAAAAGCTTTTTATAGTATATACTCAAAAAGTAAAAACTTTTCATGTATATACCCGAAAAGTAAAAACTTTTTATGGTATAAACATAAAAAGTAAAAGCTTTTTATCGTATATACTCAAAAAGTAAAAACTTTTCATGCATATACCCGAAAAGTGAAAACTTTTTATGGTATAAACATAAAAAGTAAAAGCTTTTTATAGTATATACTCAAAAAGTAAAAACTTTTCATGTATATACCCGAAAAGTAAAAACTTTTATGGTATAAATATAAAAAGTAAAAGCTTTTCATGTATATACCCGAAAAGTAAAAACTTTTTATTTTATAAACATAAAAAGTAAAAACTTTTCATGTCTATATCCGAAAAGTAAAAACTTTTTATGGTATAAACATAAAAAGTAAAAGCTTTTTATAGCATATACTCAAAAAGTAAAAACTTTTCATATATATACCCGAAAAGTAAAAACTTTTTATGGTATAAACATAAAAAGTAAAAACTTTTCATGTATATACCCGAAAAGTAAAAACTTTTTATGGTATAAACATGAAAAGTAAAAGCTTTTTATAGTATATACTCAAAAAGTAAAAACTTTTCATGTATATACCCGAAAAGTAAAAACTTTTTATGGTATGAACATAAAAAGTAAAAACTTTTCATGTATATACCCGAAAAGTGAAAACTTTTTATGGTATAAACATAAAAAGTAAAAGCTTTTTATAGTATATACTCAAAAAGTAAAAACTTTTCATGTATATACCCGAAAAGTAAAAACTTTTATGGTATAAATATAAAAAGTAAAAGCTTTTCATGTATATACCCGAAAAGTAAAAACTTTTTATGGTATAAACATAAAAAGTAAAAACTTTTCATGTCTATATCCGAAAAGTAAAAACTTTTTATGGTATAAACATAAAAAGTAAAAGCTTTTTATAGTATATACTCAAAAAGTAAAAACTTTTCATGTATATACCCGAAAAGTAAAAACTTTTTATGGTATAAACATAAAAAGTAAAAGCTTTTCATGCATATACCCGAAAAGTAAAAAGTTTTTATGGTATAAACATAAAAAGTAAAAGCTTTTTATAGTATATACTCAAAAAGTAAAAACTTTTTATGGTATAAACATAAAAAGTAAAAGCTTTTTATAGTATATACTCAAAAAGTAAAAACTTTTCATGTATATACCCGAAAAGTAAAAACTTTTATGGTATAAATATAAAAAGTAAAAGCTTTTCATGTATATACCCGAAAAGTAAAAACTTTTTATGGTATAAACATAAAAAGTAAAAACTTTTCATGTATATATCCGAAAAGTAAAAACTTTTTATGGTATAAACATAAAAAGTAAAAGCTTTTTATAGTATATACTCAAAAAGTAAAAACTTTTCATGTATATACCCGAAAAGTAAAAACTTTTTATGGTATAAACATAAAAAGTAAAAACCTTTCATATATATACCCGAAAAGTAAAAACTTTTTATGGTATAAACATAAAAAGTAAAAGCTTTTTATAGCATATACTCAAAAAGTAAAAACTTTTCATATATATACCCGAAAAGTAAAAACTTTTTATGGTATAAACATAAAAAGTAAAAACTTTTCATGTATATACCCGAAAAGTAAAAACTTTTTATGGTATAAACATAAAAAGTAAAAGCTTTTTATAGTATATACTCAAAAAGTAAAAACCTTTCATGTATATACCCGAAAAGTAAAAACTTTTTATAGTATAAACATAAAAAGTAAAAGCTTTTCAGGTATATACCCGAAAAGTGAAAACTTTTTATGGTATAAACATAAAAAGTAAAAGCTTTTTATAGTATATACTCAAAAAGTAAAAACTTTTCATGTATATACCCGAAAAGTAAAAACTTTTATGGTATAAATATAAAAAGTAAAAGCTTTTCATGTATATACCCGAAAAGTAAAAACTTTTTATGGTATAAACATGAAAAGTAAAAGCTTTTCATGTATATACCCGAAAAGTAAAAACTTTTTATGGTATAAACATAAAAAGTAAAAACTTTTCATGTATATACTCAAAAAGTAAAAACTTTTCATGTATATACCGGAAAAGTAAAAACTTTTTATGGTATAAATATAAAAAGTAAAAGCTTTTCATGTATATACCCGAAAAGTAAAAACTTTTTATGGTATAAACATAAAAAATAAAAACTTTTTATGGTATAAACATAAAAAGTAAAAACTTTACATGTATATAACCGAAAAGTAAAAACTTTTTATGGTATAAAAATAAAAAGTAAAAACTTTTCATGTATATATCCGAAAAGTAAAAACTTTTTATGGTATAAACATAAAACGTAAAAGCTTTTCATGTATATACCCGAAAAGTAAAAACTTTTTATGGTATAAACATAAAAAGTAAAAGCTTTTTATAGTATATACTCAAAAAGTAAAAACTTTTCATGTTTATACCCGAAAAGTAAAAACTTTTTATGGTATAAACATAAATAGTAAAAACTTTTCATGCATATACCCGAAAAGTAAAAAGTTTTTATGGTATAAACATAAAAAGTAAAAGCTTTTTATAGTATATACTCAAAAAGTAAAAACTTTTCATGTATATACCCGAAAAGTAAAAACTTTTTATGGTATAAACATAAAACGTAAAAACTTTTCATGTATATACCCGAAAAGTAAAAACTTTTTATGGTATAAACATAAAAAGTAAAAACTTTTCATGTATATATCCGAAAAGTAAAAACTTTTCATATACATACCCGAAAAGTAAAAACTTTTTATGGTATAAATATAAAAAGTAAAAGCTTTTGATGTATACACCCGAAAAGTAAAAACTTTTTATGGTATAAACATAAAACGTAAAAACTTTTCATGTATATACCCAAAAAGTAAAAACTTTTTATGGTATAAACATAAAAAGTAAAAACTTTTTATGGTATAAACATAAAAAGTAAAAGCTTTTTATAGTATATACTCAAAAAGTAAAAACTTTTCATGCATATACCCGAAAAGTAAAAACTTTTTATGGTATAAACATAAAAAGTAAAAACTTTTCATGTATATACCCGAAAAGTAAAAACTTTTTATGGTATAAACATAAAAAGTAAAAACTTTTCATGTACATATCCGAAAAGTAAAAACTTTTTATGGTATAAACATAAAAAGTAAAAGCTTTTTATAGTATATACTCAAAAAGTAAAAACTTTTCATGTATATACCCGAAAAGTAAAAACTTTTTATGGTATGAACATAAAAAGTAAAAACTTTTCATGTATATACCCGAAAAGTAAAAACTTTTTATAGTATAAACATAAAAAGTAAAAGCTTTTTATAGTATATACTCAAAAAGTAAAAACTTTTCATGTTTATACCCGAAAAAGTAAAAACTTTTTATGGTATAAACATAAAAAGTAAAAACTTTTCATGTATATATCCGAAAAGTAAAAACTTTTTATATACATACCCGAAAAGTAAAAACTTTTTATGGTATAAACATAAAAAGTAAAAGCTTTTTATAGTATATACTCAAAAAGTAAAAACTTTTCATGCATATACCCGAAAAGTAAAAACTTTTTATGGTATAAACGTAAAAAGTAAAAACTTTTCATGTATATACCCGAAAAGTTAAAACTTTTTATGGTATAAACATAAAAAGTAAATGCTTTTCATGTATATACCCGAAAAGTAAAAACTTTTTATGTATATATCCGAAAAGTAAAAACTTTTTAAGGTATAAACATAAAAAATAAAAACTTTTCATGTATATACCCGAAAAGTAAAAACTTTTTATGGTATAAACATAAAAAGTAAAAGCTTTTTATAGTATATACTCAAAAAGTAAAAACTTTTCATGTATATACCCGAAAAGTAAAAACTTTTTATGGTATAAACATAAAAAGTAAAAGCTTTTTATCGTATATACTCAAAAAGTAAAAACTTTTCATGCATATACCCGAAAAGTAAAAACTTTTTATGGTATAAACATAAAAAGTAAAAACTTTTCATGTATATATCCGAAAAGTAAAAACTTTTTATGGTATAAACATAAAAAGTAAAAGCTTTTTATAGTATATACTCAAAAAGTAAAAACTTTTCATGTATATACCCGAAAAGTAAAAACTTTTTATGGTATAAACATAAAAAGTAAAAACTTTTCATGTATATACCCGAAAAGTAAAAACTTTTTATAGTATAAACATAAAAAGTAAAAACTTTTCATGTATATATCCGAAAAGTAAAAACTTTTTATGGTATTAACATAAAAAGTAAAAACTTTTCATGTATATACTCAAAAAGTAAAAACTTTTCATGTATATACCGGAAAAGTAAAAACTTTTTATGGTATAAATATAAAAAGTAAAAGCTTTTCATGTATATACCCGAAAAGAAAAACTTTTTGTGGTATACACATAAAAAGTAAAAACTTTTCATGTATATACCCGAAAAGTAAAAACTTTTTATGGTATAAACATAAAAAGTAAAAGCTTTTTATAGTATATACTCAAAAAGTAAAAACTTTTCATGTATATACCCGAAAAGTTAAAACTTTTTATGGTATAAACATAAAAAGTAAAAGCTTTTCATGTATATACCCGAAAAGTAAAAACTTTTTATGTATATATCCGAAAAGTAAAAACTTTTTATGGTATAAACATAAAAAGTAAAAGCTTTTTATAGTATATACTCAAAAAGTAAAAACTTTTCATGTATATACCCGAAAAGTTAAAACTTTTTATGGTATAAACATAAAAAGTAAAAGCTTTTCATGTATATACCCGAAAAGTAAAAACTTTTTATGTATATATCCGAAAAGTAAAAACTTTTTATGGTATAAACATAAAAAGTAAAAACTTTTCATGTATATACCCGAAAAGTAAAAACTTTTTATGGTATAAACATAAAAAGTAAAAACTTTTCATGTCTATATCCGAAAAGTAAAAACTTTTTATGGTATAAACATAAAAAGTAAAAACCTTTCATGTATATACCCGAAAAGTAAAAACTTTTTATAGTATAAACATAAAAAGTAAAAGCTTTTCAGGTATATACCCGAAAAGTGAAAACTTTTTATGGTATAAACATAAAAAGTAAAAGCTTTTTATAGTATATACTCAAAAAGTAAAAACTTTTCATGTATATACCCGAAAAGTAAAAACTTTTATGGTATAAATATAAAAAGTAAAAGCTTTTCATGTATATACCCGAAAAGTAAAAACTTTTTATGGTATAAACATAAAAAGTAAAAACTTTTCATGTCTATATCCGAAAAGTAAAAACTTTTTATGGTATAAACATAAAAAGTAAAAGCTTTTCAGGTATATACCCGAAAAGTGAAAACTTTTTATGGTATAAACATAAAAAGTAAAAGCTTTTTATAGTATATACTCAAAAAGTAAAAACTTTTCATGCATATACCCGAAAAGTAAAAACTTTTTATGGTATAAACATAAAAAGTAAAAACTTTTCATGTATATATCCGAAAAGTAAAAACTTTTTATGGTATAAACATAAAAAGTAAAAGCTTTTTATAGTATATACTCAAAAAGTAAAAACTTTTCATGTATATACCCGAAAAGTAAAAACTTTTTATGGTATAAACATAAAAAGTAAAAACTTTTCATGTATATACCCGAAAAGTAAAAACTTTTTATAGTATAAACATAAAAAGTAAAAACTTTTCATGTATATATCCGAAAAGTAAAAACTTTTTATGGTATTAACATAAAAAGTAAAAACTTTTCATGTATATACTCAAAAAGTAAAAACTTTTCATGTATATACCGGAAAAGTAAAAACTTTTTATGGTATAAATATAAAAAGTAAAAGCTTTTCATGTATATACCCGAAAAGAAAAACTTTTTGTGGTATACACATAAAAAGTAAAAACTTTTCATGTATATACCCGAAAAGTAAAAACTTTTTATGGTATAAACATAAAAAGTAAAAGCTTTTTATAGTATATACTCAAAAAGTAAAAACTTTTCATGTATATACCCGAAAAGTTAAAACTTTTTATGGTATAAACATAAAAAGTAAAAGCTTTTCATGTATATACCCGAAAAGTAAAAACTTTTTATGTATATATCCGAAAAGTAAAAACTTTTTATGGTATAAACATAAAAAGTAAAAGCTTTTTATAGTATATACTCAAAAAGTAAAAACTTTTCATGTATATACCCGAAAAGTTAAAACTTTTTATGGTATAAACATAAAAAGTAAAAGCTTTTCATGTATATACCCGAAAAGTAAAAACTTTTTATGTATATATCCGAAAAGTAAAAACTTTTTATGGTATAAACATAAAAAGTAAAAACTTTTCATGTATATACCCGAAAAGTAAAAACTTTTTATGGTATAAACATAAAAAGTAAAAACTTTTCATGTCTATATCCGAAAAGTAAAAACTTTTTATGGTATAAACATAAAAAGTAAAAACCTTTCATGTATATACCCGAAAAGTAAAAACTTTTTATAGTATAAACATAAAAAGTAAAAGCTTTTCAGGTATATACCCGAAAAGTGAAAACTTTTTATGGTATAAACATAAAAAGTAAAAGCTTTTTATAGTATATACTCAAAAAGTAAAAACTTTTCATGTATATACCCGAAAAGTAAAAACTTTTATGGTATAAATATAAAAAGTAAAAGCTTTTCATGTATATACCCGAAAAGTAAAAACTTTTTATGGTATAAACATAAAAAGTAAAAACTTTTCATGTCTATATCCGAAAAGTAAAAACTTTTTATGGTATAAACATAAAAAGTAAAAGCTTTTTATAGTATATACTCAAAAAGTAAAAACTTTTCATGCATATACCCGAAAAGTAAAAAGTTTTTATGGTATAAACATAAAAAGTAAAAGCTTTTTATAGTATATACTCAAAAAGTAAAAACTTTTTATGGTATAAACATAAAAAGTAAAAGCTTTTTATAGTATATACTCAAAAAGTAAAAACTTTTCATGTATATACCCGAAAAGTAAAAATTTTTTATGGTATAAACATGAAAAGTAAAAGCTTTTCATGTATATACCCGAAAAGTAAAAACTTTTTATGGTATAAACATAAAAAGTAAAAACTTTTCATGTATATACTCAAAAAGTAAAAACTTTTCATGTATATACCGGAAAAGTAAAAACTTTTTATGGTATAAATATAAAAAGTAAAAGCTTTTCATGTATATACCCGAAAAGTAAAAACTTTTTATGGTATAAACATAAAAAGTAAAAACTTTTTATGGTATAAACATAAAAAGTAAAAACTTTACATGTATATAACCGAAAAGTAAAAACTTTTTATGGTATAAAAATAAAAAGTAAAAACTTTTCATGTATATATCCGAAAAGTAAAAACTTTTTATGGTATAAACATAAAACGTAAAAGCTTTTCATGTATATACCCGAAAAGTAAAAACTTTTTATGGTATAAACATAAAAAGTAAAAGCTTTTTATAGTATATACTCAAAAAGTAAAAACTTTTCATGTTTATACCCGAAAAGTAAAAACTTTTTATGGTATAAACATAAATAGTAAAAACTTTTCATGCATATACCCGAAAAGTAAAAAGTTTTTATGGTATAAACATAAAAAGTAAAAGCTTTTTATAGTATATACTCAAAAAGTAAAAACTTTTTATAGTATATACTCAAAAAGTAAAAACTTTTCATGTATATACCCGAAAAGTAAAAACTTTTTATGGTATAAACATAAAACGTAAAAACTTTTCATGTATATACCCGAAAAGTAAAAACTTTTTATGGTATAAACATAAAAAGTAAAAACTTTTCATGTATATATCCGAAAAGCAAAAACTTTTCATATACATACCCGAAAAGTAAAAACTTTTTATGGTATAAATATAAAAAGTAAAAGCTTTTGATGTATATACCCGAAAAGTAAAAACTTTTTATGGTATAAACATAAAACGTAAAAACTTTTCATGTATATACCCAAAAAGTAAAAACTTTTTATGGTATAAACATAAAAAGTAAAAACTTTTTATGGTATAAACATAAAAAGTAAAAGCTTTTTATAGTATATACTCAAAAAGTAAAAACTTTTCATGCATATACCCGAAAAGTAAAAACTTTTTATGGTATAAACATAAAAAGTAAAAACTTTTCATGTATATACCCGAAAAGTAAAAACTTTTTATGGTATAAACATAAAAAGTAAAAACTTTTCATGTACATATCCGAAAAGTAAAAACTTTTTATGGTATAAACATAAAAAGTAAAAGCTTTTTATAGTATATACTCAAAAAGTAAAAACTTTTCATGTATATACCCGAAAAGTAAAAACTTTTTATGGTATGAACATAAAAAGTAAAAACTTTTCATGTATATACCCGAAAAGTAAAAACTTTTTATAGTATAAACATAAAAAGTAAAAGCTTTTTATAGTATATACTCAAAAAGTAAAAACTTTTCATGTTTATACCCGAAAAAGTAAAAACTTTTTATGGTATAAACATAAAAAGTAAAAACTTTTCATGTATATATCCGAAAAGTAAAAACTTTTTATATACATACCCGAAAAGTAAAAACTTTTTATGGTATAAACATAAAAAGTAAAAGCTTTTTATAGTATATACTCAAAAAGTAAAAACTTTTCATGCATATACCCGAAAAGTAAAAACTTTTTATGGTATAAACGTAAAAAGTAAAAACTTTTCATGTATATACCCGAAAAGTTAAAACTTTTTATGGTATAAACATAAAAAGTAAATGCTTTTCATGTATATACCCGAAAAGTAAAAACTTTTTATGTATATATCCGAAAAGTAAAAACTTTTTATGGTATAAACATAAAAAATAAAAACTTTTCATGTATATACCCGAAAAGTAAAAACTTTTTATGGTATAAACATAAAAAGTAAAAACTTTTCATGTATATATCCGAAAAGTAAAAACTTTTCATGGTATAAACATAAAAAGTAAAAGCTTTTTATAGTATATACTCAAAAAGTAAAAACTTTTCATATATATACCCGAAAAGTAAAAACTTTTTATGGTATAAACATAAAAAGTAAAAGCTTTTTATCGTATATACTCAAAAAGTAAAAACTTTTCATGCATATACCCGAAAAGTAAAAACTTTTTATGGTATAAACATAAAAAGTAAAAACTTTTCATGTATATATCCGAAAAGTAAAAACTTTTTATGGTATAAACATAAAAAGTAAAAACTTTTCATGTATATACTCAAAAAGTAAAAACTTTTCATGTATATACCGGAAAAGTAAAAACTTTTTATGGTATAAATATAAAAAGTAAAAGCTTTTCATGTATATACCCGAAAAGTAAAAACTTTTTGTGGTATACACATAAAAAGTAAAAACTTTTCATGTATATACCCGAATAGTAAAAACTTTTTATGGTATAAACATAAAAAGTAAAAGCTTTTTATAGTATATACTCAAAAAGTAAAAACTTTTCATGTATATACCCGAAAAGTTAAAACTTTTTATGGTATAAACATAAAAAGTAAAAGCTTTTTATGTATATACCCGAAAAGTAAATACTTTTTATGTATATATCCGAAAAGTAAAAACTTTTTATGGTATAAACATAAAAAGTAAAAACTTTTCATGTATATACCCGAAAAGTAAAAACTTTTTATGGTATAAACATAAAAAGTAAAAACTTTTCATGTATATATCCGAAAAGTAAAAACTTTTTATGGTATAAACATAAAAAGTAAAAGCTTTTTATAGTATATACTCAAAAAGTAAAAACTTTTCATGTATATACCCGAAAAGTAAAAACTTTTTATGGTATAAATATAAAAAGTAAAAGCTTTTCATGTATATACCCGAAAAGTAAAAACTTTTTATGGTATAAACATAAAAAGTAAAAGCTTTTTATAGTATATACTCAAAAAGTAAAAACTTTTCATGTATATACCCGAAAAGTAAAAACTTTTTATGGTATAAACATAAAAAGTAAAAGCTTTTTATAGTATATAGTCAAAAAGTAAAAACTTTTCATGTATATACCCGAAAAGTAAAAACTTTTTATAGAATATACTCAAAAAGTAAAAACTTTTCATGTATATACCCGAAAAGTAAAAACTTTTTATGGTATAAACATAAAACGTAAAAACTTTTCATGTATATACCCGAAAAGTAAAAACTTTTTATGGTATAAACATAAAAAGTAAAAACTTTTCATGTATATATCCGAAAGTAAAAACTTTTTATGGTATAAACATAAAAAGTAAAAGCTTTTTATAGTATATACTCAAAAAGTAAAAACTTTTCATGTATATACCCGAAAAGTAAAAACTTTTTATGGTATAAATATAAAAAGTAAAAGCTTTTCATGTATATACCCGAAAAGTAAAAACTTTTTATGGTATAAACATAAAAAGTAAAAGCTTTTTATAGTATATACTCAAAAAGTAAAAACTTTTCATATATATACCCGAAAAGTAAAAACTTTTTATGGTATAAACATAAAAAGTAAAAGCTTTTTATAGTATATACTCAAAAAGTAAAAACTTTTCATATATATACCCGAAAAGTAAAAACTTTTTATGGTATAAACATAAAAAGTAAAAACTTTTCATGTATATACCCGAAAAGTAAAAACTTTTTATGGTATAAACATAAAAAGTAAAAGCTTTTTATAGTATATACTCAAAAAGTAAAAACCTTTCATGTATATACCCGAAAAGTAAAAACTTTTTATGGTATAAACATAAAAAGTAAAAACTTTTCATGTATATACCCGAAAAGTAAAAACTTTTTATGGTATAAACATAAAAAGTAAAAGCTTTTTATAGTATATACTCAAAAAGTAAAAACCTTTCATGCATATACCCGAAAAGTAAAAACTTTTTATGGTATAAACATAAAAAGTAAAAGCTTTTCAGGTATATACCCGAAAAGTGAAAACTTTTTATGGTATAAACATAAAAAGTAAAAGCTTTTTATAGTATATACTCAAAAAGTAAAAAACTTTTCATGTATATACCCGAAAAGTAAAAACTTTTATGGTATAAATATAAAAAGTAAAAGCTTTTCATGTATATACCCGAAAAGTAAAAACTTTTTATGGTATAAACATAAAAAGTAAAAGCTTTTTATAGTATATACTCAAAAAGTAAAAACCTTTCATGTATATAGCCGAAAAGTAAAAACTTTTTATGGTATAAACATAAAAAGTAAAAGCTTTTCAGGTATATACCCGAAAAGTGAAAACTTTTTATGGTATAAACATAAAAAGTAAAAGCTTTTTATAGTATATACTCAAAAAGTAAAAACTTTTCATGTATATACCCGAAAAGTAAAAACTTTTATGGTATAAATATAAAAAGTAAAAGCTTTTCATGTATATACCCGAAAAGTAAAAACTTTTTATGGTATAAACATAAAAAGTAAAAGCTTTTTATAGTATATACTCAAAAAGTAAAAACTTTTCATATATATACCCGAAAAGTAAAAACTTTTTATGGTATAAACATAAAAAGTAAAAACTTTTCATGTCTATATCCGAAAAGTAAAAACTTTTTATGGTATAAACATAAAAAGTAAAAGCTTTTTATAGTATATACTCAAAAAGTAAAAACTTTTCATGTATATACCCGAAAAGTAAAAACTTTTTGTGGTATACACATAAAAAGTAAAAACTTTTCATGTATATATCCGAAAAGTAAAAACTTTTCATGTATATATCCGAAAAGTAAAAACTTTTTATAGTATAAACATAAAAAGTAAAAGCTTTTCATGTATATACCCGAAAAGTAAAAACTTTTTATGGTATAAATATAAAAAGTAAAAACTTTTCATGCATATATCCGAAAAGTAAAAACTTTTTATGGTATAAACGTAAAAAGTAAAAGCTTTTCATGTATATACCCGAAAAGTAAAAACTTTTTATGGTATAAACATAAAAAGTAAAAACTTTTCTAGTATATATCCGAAAAGTAAAATTTTTTTATGGTATAAATATAAAAAGTAAAAGCTTTTCATGTATATACCCGAAAAGTAAAAACTTTTTATGGTATAAACATAAAAAGTAAAAACTTTTCATGCATATATCCGAAAAGTAAAAACTTTTTATGGTATAAACATAAAAAGTAAAAGCTTTTCATGTATATACTCAAAAAGTAAAAACTTTTCATGTATATACCGTAAAAGTAAAAACTTTTTATGGTATAAATATAAAAAGTAAAAGCTTTTCTTGTATATACCCGAAAAGTAAAAACTTTTTATGGTATAAACATAAAAAGTAAAAACTTTTCATGTATATATCCGAAAAGTAAAAACTTTTTATGGTATAAACATAAAAAGTAAAAGCTTTTTATAGTATATACTCAAAAAGTAAAAACTTTTCATGTATATACCCGAAAAGTAAAAACTTTTCATGTATATACCCGAAAAGTAAAAACTTTTTATGGTATAAACATAAAAAGTAAAAACTTTTCATGGATATATCCGAAAAGTAAAAACTTTTTATGGTATAAACATAAAAAGTAAAAGCTTTTCATGTATATACCCGAAAAGTAAAAACTTTTTATGGTGTAAACATAAAAAGTAAATACTTTTTATAGTATATACTCAAAAAGTAAAAACTAGTCATGTATATACACCCGTAAAGTAAAAACTTTTCATGTATATATCCGAAAAGTAAAAACTTTTTAAGGTATAAACATAAAAAGTAAAAGCTTTTCATGTATATACCCGAAAAGTAAAAACTTTTCATGGTATAAACATAAAAAGTAAAAACTTTTCATGTATATACCCGAAAAGTAAAAACTTTTTATGGTATAAACATAAAAAGTAAAAACTTTTCATGTATATACCCGAAAAGTAAAAACTTTTTATGGTATAAACATAAAAAGTAAAAACTTTTCATGTATATACCCGAAATGTAAAAACTTTTTATGGTATAAACATAAAAAGTAAAAGCTTTTTATAGTATATACTCAAAAAGTAAAAACTTTTCATGTATATACCCGAAAAGTAAAAACTTTTTATGGTATAAACATAAAAAGTAAAAACTTTTCATGTATGTAACCGAAAAGTAAAAACTTTTTATGGTATAAACATAAAAAGTAAAAACTTTTCATGTATATATCCGAAAAGTAAAAACTTTTAATGGTATAAACATAAAAAGTAAAAGCTTTTCATGTATATACCCGAAAAATAAAAACTTTTTATGGTATAAAAATAAAAAGTAAAAGCTTTTTATAGTATATACTCAAAAAGTAAAAACTTTTCATGTATATACCTGAAAAGTAAAAACTTTTTATGGTATAAACATAAAAAGTAAAAACTTTTCATGTATGTAACCGAAAAGTAAAAACTTTTTATGGTATAAACATAAAAAGTAAAATCTTGTCATGTATATACCCGAAAAGTAAAAACATTTTATGGTATAAACATAAAAAGTAAAAACTTTTCGTGTATATATCCGAAAAGTAAAAACTTTTTATGGTATAAACATAAAAAGTAAAAGCTTTTCATGTATATACCCGAAAAGTAAAAACTTTTTATGGTATAAACATAAAAAGTAAAAACTTTTCATGTATATATCCGAAAAGTAAAAACTTTTTATGGTATAAACATAAAAAGTAAAAGCTTTTCATGTATATACCCGAAAAGTAAAAACTTTTTATGGTATAAACATAAAATGTAAAAGCTTTTCATGTATATACCCGAAAAATAAAACCTTTTTATGGTATAAACATAAAAAGTAAAAGCTTTTTATTGTATATACTCAAAAAGTAAAAACTTTTCATGTATATACCCGAAAAGTAAAAACTTTTTATGGTATAAACATAAAAAGTAAAAACTTTTTATGTATATACCCGAAAAGTAAAAACTTTTTATGGTATAAACATAAAAAGTAAAAACTTTTCATGTATATATCCGAAAAGTAAGAACTTTTTATGGTATAAACATAAAAAGTAAAAGCTTTTCATGTATATACCCGAAAAAAAAAAACTTTTTATGGTATAAACATAAAAAGTAAAAACTTTTCGTGTATATACCCGAAAAGTAAAAACTTTTCATGGTATAAACATAAAAAGTAAAAACTTTTCATGTATATACCCGAAAACTAAAAACTTTTTATGATATAAACATAAAAAGTAAAAGCTTTTTATAGTATATACTCAAAAAGTAAAAACTTTTTAGGTATATACCCGAAAAGTAAAAACTTTTTATGGTATAAACATAAAAAGTAAAAACTTTTCATGTATATACCCGAAAAGTAAAAACTTTTTATGGTATAAACATAAAAAGTAAAAACTTTTCATGTATATATCCGAAAAGTAAAAACTTTTTATGGTATAAACATAAAAAGTAAAAGCTTTTTATAGTATATACTCAAAAAGTAAAAACTTTTCATGTATATACCCGAAAAGTAAAAACTTTTTATTATATAAATATAAGAAGTAAAAAGTTTTCATGTATATACCCGAAAAGTAAATCTTTTTATGGTATAAACATAAAAAGTAAAAACTTTTCATGTATATATCCGAAAAGTAAAATCTTTTTATGGGCTAAACATGAAAAGTAAAAGCTTTTCATGTATATACCCGAAAAGTAAAAACTTTTTATGGTATAAAAATAAAAAGTAAAAACTTTTCATGTATATATCCGAAAAGTAAAAACTTTTTATGGTATAAACATAAAAAGTAAAAACTTTTCATGTATATACCCGAAAACTAAAAACTTTTTATGATATAAACATAAAAAATAAAAGCTTTTTATAGTATATACTCAAAAAGTAAAAACTTTTCAGGTATATACCCGAAAAGTAAAAACTTTTTATGGTTTAAACATAAAAAGTAAAAACTTTTCATGTATATATCCGAAAAGTAAAAACTTTTTATGGTATAAACATAAAAAGTAAAAGCTTTTTATGTGCATACCCGAAAAGTAAAAACTTTTTATGGTATAATCATAAAAAGTAAAAGCTTTTCATGTATATACCCGAAAAGTAAAAACTTTTTTATGGTATAATCATAAAAAGTAAAAACTTTTCATGTATATATCCGAAAAGTAAAAACTTTTTATGGTATAAACAAAAAGTAAAAGCTTTTTATAGTATATAATCAAAAAGTAAAAAAAAATCATGTATATACCCGAAAAGTAAAAACTTTTTATGGTATAAACATAAAAAGTAAAAGCAAGAAAAACTGTTAAAAGCTTGTATAAATGATACTTCCGGTTATCCGATATACACTAAAAACTAATGAGTGCTTCCGACATTAGTATAGAATGGGTATACAAATTTTCAAATTTTTCTGATTGATAGTATTTGAGTAATCGAGTCCACAAGATCCACACACACAGACATAGACACACACACACACACACACACACACACACACATACACACATACATACCTGCAGACATCATTATAAAAATATTAAAATCGGAATCTGGGGACATCAAAACGTGCTTATTCACTAAAATCTCTATATGTGGTTTTTAGCACGATCTTTATACCTCCCTTACCTAGGGTAGCGGTAGGTAAAAAATGAAAAATTTCATTTTCGCCTAAATCTAGTGACCTACGCATTATCAAATAACAAAATACCATTAAAATGGTCTCCTAATGTGGCAACTTTTATCTAATTTCACTGATTTCGTATTTCTTATGGTTCTCGAGATCCCTATGTTGGACAAATTTCCTCTAATTTATATAATATTTTAAATTATAGTTCATTTAATTTTGAATCATTTGGTAGTATTAAAAAGACTTAATCGGCTTTAGTTAAACTGCATTTTGTAAAGTCAATATGACCTCAGGGCGACACTCCTATCGATCTCTCACTCCGTACCACACTCTCTAGTAGGCTGCGAGAGAAAGATAGCAATAGTATGACGTCACAGTGACTAAATAAATTTCAAATATCTCGTAATGTAATTAATAAAAAAAAAATATCTTAATCTTTTTATTAAGCAATACTTTAAGTACAAATTGTACATTTTATTTTATTTTCTTTTGGTGGAGGACCTCATTTTTGCGTGACCCATATTCATGAATAATTTTGTACATTCTTTCTGTGTTTAATTATACTTTTAATGATTATATAAAATTATTTATTGACAAGAGTAGAATTATGAGATCTGTCAAATAATAGTATATTACATCCGAGATGGGAGATGTTTCATTACAGCCGAGGGCTTATGTATATCACCGAGAGGCAAAGCCTCGAGGTGAGATAATGCGCGAGGCTGTTATAAAACTCCCACCGAGGTTATGTCTACTATTTTATTCACAATCATCCTCATTTTAAATCAATAATTTTCAAAATAAATCAATGAATTATAACCTTTAATTTTATTAATATTTTGACAGCTGCCTTCAAATTTGTTTAGCCTACTTAATTATGGGGGATCTACGGCAATGTTGCTAGGCACCCCCTACATAAACATTTCCAACCCAAGAGATGGAAGTGAAATCTGTTATTTCCAACACAAGAGATTGTCATTAAAGTTAGGAATGACGTATTTTCCAACCTCCAAAAGGTTAGGAATCTGGATATTACTATAATGATTGTGAATAAAATTAACATCAGTAATGGGGGATTACACCATTTTTTTTTATAATTTCATCTGAAAATATTAGGAAAACTAAGACTATTGATGAAAATCCGGTGAAAAAATTCCTATTAATAAGCGAGTTATGGTCTCCCGAATTTTGAAAAGATTGACGTGACGTCACATTTATGTGTTTTTATATCAAACTGTTTTCATCATGGACCTAAATGTTCTTGAAATATATGCTATTTTAAGTTATATTTACATAAAAATAAATGAATATTATAACACTGTATAAGTATACATACTTTATAATTACAGGTGAATTTAAATGATTAAGTTTAATGCAAGAAATTTATGTTAAAATAAAAACTGTTTGGAAACTGTAGTACAGGAATGTTAGCCCCTCTTTTCGAATTTGAATTTCTTAACTTCCATTGGTAGTAATCCCACCTCCTAACACGCTATTTGTAATGCATGTATAGGCGGTTTCTCGGTCGCCAATCAAAATATTTTCATATTAGTGTCGAAGCGTTATAACAAAAAACCCTTTATTTCCGAAATATCTCAATTATACCATTTCATTTTTTTTATTAATATTCGTTAACTCAGCATATACATTCGTATTTTTTTACTATTTTCCTTTAATTCGATTGAGCCGTAATCCCCCATTCTGTGGCACTTTAAAATTTGCTGTAAATTGAGAATTTTAATTTGTTTTTTTCGTAAAATAAAATGAAATGGTGAGTAATTTTAGTCTCATATTGTGTAGTTTTTTTTATTATTATTTACAACTTTTCTCTAAATTTAACAGGTCAGTAACTATAGCAAAATGAAAAAAATAACATTGTATTCCCTATATTACGGATTTCAAGTACACACCCGGTATATGACTAAAAATGCACTCTTCTTTTTTGAGACAAAAAATAATAATTTTAGAAATAATTTAGCATCTCAGAATGATAGATATTAATGTAAAATTAGAGTGTTATCTGTTGGCATATGTTACGTTGTGTTGTTGACCTCGCATGCAACATGGTAACGTAACGTATCATCACGTAATTACAGACATTGTTTGCTGTGCAGCTGAAGGTGTTTATCTCGCCCTCACCCTTTCACACAGCAAACACATGCCGATGCCGATGCATCCATAGGCGTTCGTTCCAATCAATAATAACGATGCATTAATACATCAATGCGTAACATTACCAATCAATGGATTGGCTATATTATGTAAACATATAGAGAAAATTTGCTTATGGCCAGACAAATATTAAATCGACAGAATAGGCCTGCCTTCTGAATATTATATCCATTATATTTTACAATTAATTATTGAAATTTGGGTTATATTTTGAAAAAGTCACTTGATCTGAAACAGACGCCCCAATTCTGTAAGAAAATTGTTAAGACTTAACAACATTGCTATAGTAAATAACCAATAATAATAGCGAACACTGAATAAAAATGAAAATGACAAGCTTTACATTTTGTTAGTTATAATTTTTAGCAACCTAACTAAAACTTAACAACTTCCTTACAGAATTGGGGTGAGAATGTGACGTCGAAGTTCATACATAACATGTGACAAACCTATCGTCTTTGTTTATATAAATATCCCACACATACAATTCCAATCATATCTATTTTTCATTGTATGAGGAAGTTCCTAAATGTCAGAGATTCTTCCAATTCATTAGCAAGATTGACGGTATTTCTTATGGATATATGCATTTTACCTACAATTTTAAATATTTAATTAATAAAACAATAAGAAAGATTAAATGTACTTCCCAGAAAAATATTTCATAATGTCACTAAAAGTTGATTTTTGACACTGACATCTATCATTTACAAACTATGTTATAAACATTTGAATTTGTCAATTGGTTTCCTTAGTGTTTTGGCCTCTGCGATTAGATTATTCTATATATTACAGTGCCTTTATCTCTAAATCTATACAAAATATAATAATTTTTAAATGTATCAGTTGTATAATTTTATGTTCTTCAATTAATAGTAATAACAGAAATTTTCAAAAAATAATATTTAGAAGATTTTTTTAAAGAAACTATTACTTCCGGTTGTCCAATTGTTACCAAAATCTAATCAGCTCTTCCCAGGATTGTCAGATTAAGGAAACTGCAGTGCAATATTTTTTAAGTTTTATAGTATTTGAGAAACCGTGGTTCTAAGATCCACACATACACACACATATCATCGTAAGAATGTTGTAATCGGATTCTAGGGACCTTAAAACATGCTTATCCACTAAAATCAGGATAATAATAATAATAATAATAATATTTATTTGCCATAAGATTCACATGGCAACACATGGTAATACAATTGGCTTGTCAGTGAAATAGGATAAATACATATATAAATATAAAGGTACACAAGACAGTAAATAAATAGCAAGTAATTAATAGAGAAAATATTTACATAATAAAAACGTAAAGCAAATAAATTTGTACATAAAAAATGAAATAAAATAAATGTGGCATGAAGATATTTAATTGTTGAAAAACTCGTCTATAGAATAAAAACACTTTTCGATCAAAAATTTTTTTAGTTTTAATTTGAAAGAAAATATGCTAGTAATAGCTTTCAGATTCTGTGGCAAATTATTATAAATTTTAATTGGCATATAAGAAATATTGTCATGAAAGATACTTGTTCTAAATTTTGGAATGTATAAATTATTAATATTACGAGTATTGTACAATCCAGTAGCCTGTTTGACTGTAAGAAAAGACGAAGGATTTTTTTTTATCAAAAGAGCACACTCGTAAATATATATGCAAGGAAGGGTAAGTAATCCAAGATGTGGGAGTGGGAAGATATCTCTGCACGATGTGCGATATGCGATTTTTAGCATGATTCCAATACCTCTCTTAGCGAGGGGTAAAAAGGAATTAATAACAAGTTATTATTTTTTTATTACTATGAAAAATATTGTATCTTTCATTTAAAATACTTTTTGAAACCGGTTCATAGATATTTTCCATTTCTGAGTGTGCCAGTCTGCTTTTATATACAGATATTGTTACTGATGGCGCTTAGCAGGCGTCACCTTCCAGGTTTTCAAAGTTGTCATAATTACTATCGATTTGACATTTAAATCTCCTCCATCCTGAAGTGATTTCTTGTGCCCATCTTCTCCATTTCTTTCGTCTTTTTTCTTCCTTTTGCTGTGGCCTGACCATCCTGAGTCTTCTTTCTCTTCTTGTCCGGAGTTTGTTGCTCTCTCATTGTGCTGTAGTACCGATGTGCCCTGCACCCTGCTGTTGCAGTACCCCGTCGGTGTCTGCGTCTACGGCCGAGTCTGTTGCATGGCGGTTTGCTTGGATGGCTTGGCTTCTTAGCGGTCTATTTTTCCGTCTGCTGCTGCAAGGCTGCAAGATGCATGCTGCATGCGAGTACTCGAGGGTCATGGGCGTACGTCAAGGGCGGTATCAAGGCCAAGGACCACCACAGAAAACCCAAAGATAAGGACAGATTTTTGAGAGAACACAGGTCACTTATATTACTGTTGCTATTAATCTTCCCATTTCAGAAGGCCCACTCGTTAAAAATTCATATATGCAGACTTAACTAATAGAATTTATAAAAGTAGTAGTAATAAAATAAATCTTTACTTTTTACCTCTCGCTATGAGAGGTATTGGATTCATGCTAAAATTCGCATATCCAGATTTTACTGAATAAGCACGATTTAAGGTCCCTAGAATCCGATTATAACATTTTAAAAATTATATCTGTGTATGTGTGTGTGTGTGTGTGTGTGTGTGTGGATGTGTGTATGTGTATGAGTGTATGTATGTATGTCTGGATGTTGGAGGGACGATTCCTCAAAAACTATAAGACTTATGACCTATTTAACTATGAATTCGTCAATCTGACATTGCTGGAAAGAGCTGAAGAGGTTTTGGACATCCGGAAATACTAGTATCTTAAAAAAAATTCTAAATATTATAACATAAAATTCTCCATCTAATACAGTTAATTTTTTTATTATATCTTATATAGATTTAGAGATAAAGACACTATAATATATAGAATAATCTAATCGCAGAGGATAAGGCACGAAGGAAACCACTTGACAAATTCAAATGTTTATAACATTGTTTGTAAATGACAGATGTCAATGTCAGTGTCAAAAATCAACAGTTTTAGTGACATTCTGATAGCTTTTTTGGGAAGTACATTTAATCTTTCTTATTGTTTTATTAATTAAATATTTGAAATTATAGGTAAAATGCATATATCCATCAGAAATACCGCCAATCTGGTTAATGAATTGGAAGAATCTTTGACATTTAGGAACTTCCTCATACAATGAAAAATAGATATAATTAGAATTATATGTGTACAGAAGACATGTTAAATACAATAAAAAACAATATTCGGGTAAAGTTCTGTAATTTTTTGTTATAAAACGACGGTCCGATAGCGAAGTGCAATACAATACTTATATAGCCTAATATAGAAATGGCGAGAGGTCTTGTGCTGGCCACAACAGATTTTTATTAAAAAAAAAAGATTCTCAACATTATAACGTAATTTTAAATAAAATTTTTAGCTAAAGATAAAAAATAAACAAAAATCGATTTATTAATTTTATATTATTTATCAATACTGGGTAACATCGCTTTTTATTGTAAATTACTTTTGTGATTCTTTTAGATATATCATTTAATAAAACCTCATAATCTTACAACTTAAATTCGTTTTTTTTTTTTCAGTTTTTCTTGAATTGTTGCTAAAACTAAGTATTATTATTACATTTTACATTAAAACAGTAAAATATTTTAGAAAACATATAATGGCAAATGTCATTAGAATGACAAAATGTCCATAATATTAGTAAAAATTGGCGATAATTCGTTAGTTATTATTTATTGTATATCATTTAAAGGTGAATACAAGTGCTCAAAAAATACGTTATGTACTCCACTGTTTAATAACAAAATGAGCTTAACATCTACGCCATAGAATTTTAAACAAAGTATTGTGGCTTAAGAAATAGCAATTAAGATTTCATTTCAATTTAGAAAAAGTTTGGGTAGAGCTTTGTTTCGATTTTTATTAGTTTTAACATCCGTGACTTTCTTGGCAATATTAATGAAATTAAGTTCCTCCACACTGTTCTGGCCTGGCATTTATAATATTCCGTTCCAGTGTGGTACAGTCTACATTGGCCAAACTGGTAGAACTGTAGCAACAAGATCAAAGGAACACAAATGTCATATTAGATTAAATTAAATCAACCTGATAAATCTGCAGTAGGTAAACAAAACATGCCATTCGAAAATAGGGCCGTTGCAATTATTAAATTATAAAAATTATTCTATAACTAGACTTAAATTTGAAAAAAGTTCATACAGCTTAATACAAGACAAATTATCGCCTACATTAGGTGATGAACAAACTGTTTTCCTATTGGCTATGAATGACGTGATATATGTAATTTGACGTCACAGGAGTAAGGCGGAGTTGTTTTCCATGACTATTTTTCGCGCCAATCTTTTTATTTAATTATTTACGAAAATAGCAACACATTATTATTATTATTATTATTATTATTGTTATCTATTACTATGAAAAATATTGCATAAACTTTAATTTAATAATAATAATAATAATAATAATATATTTATTGGTTTTAAAGTTACAAACTTTATACCAAAGGTTGGTAACATTCCGTATATAATACAAAAATATATTATTACAATGATATACAAGTAACCAAAAATTTATATAACAAATTAAAAATTTGATAATTTGAATATACCCAAATAATAAAAATAACATTCTTGTAAAATTACAAGTAAATTCCAAATTACAAACAATATAACTAGCTATCAAATATGAGCTTATTAATTACAAAAACAACAAACTTAAAGGAGAGTTTCGATGCTTCTACACACAATCTGCAAACAAATCTTTAAAATCATCTATGCCTTATATATTAGCGTATTTTTCACTTTATTTTAATCATTCATGAAAAAGCTACGTAGTCTCAACGCTGATATTGTGTAAAAAACTATATTATTGATTTTGTGTTTTGTTAAGTTTGTAAAAAGCAGGTATATATCTTCAACGGATATAACCTCTGTAAGTAGATTATATTCTGTTAAATATGCAGTACGAAAAGGTAAATAGATTGGACATTCTTTAAAGAAATGGTAAATGGTTTCGTCCTTGTGGAGGTTGCAAATGGTGCATATATTTTCAGCATCTAGTACATATTTTATGTTTTTATAAATTATTCTTAAACCTTTTTTTGATGAAAGGCGTAGCTGACATATGATTTGTTGTTTTACAAAGGAAATATTGTTATTGAGATAAAGTTCAGTTAAAAAATCTGATTTAAGAAATTTATAAAGAATGCTATAAGAGGAGTTTTGACATCTGATGATATCATTTTGGCGAAGTTGTAACTTATATGATTCAATAATATTATCAATGTCCCTATTAGTAATAAATTGATTTTCCCATATTTCTTGTTGACCTTGCTCATACAAGAAATTTTGGATCTGAGTAGCCCAGTTAAATTCCGGTTTATTATTTGCTGAGTTTTTGTTTAAATCATATAAACGTTTATAGATTAAAGAGATGTATCTATTCTGAGGTAATAATATTATTTTTTTCCAAAATACTAAAGTTCTTTTCCAAATTTTGCAAGATAAGTGATCAACGCCTGCTTCTACCCTCAGCATATAGTCGGGCGTACATAGAGGACATAGTAAAAGATTTTTTATAAATTTTATTTGACATTTATCTAGCATACTACTGTATCTCAAGCCACATATTTCTGAGCAATATAATACTGAGGCATTTACGACTGAGTTTAGTAATTTTATCTTTTCTGACCAGTTCGCAGATTTACTACGGACAAGTATAGATTTTACATTTTGGTTAGCAATAATGGACTTTTTTACGTTAAATTTTGCAGCTTCTAAAAATTTTCCGGAAGAAGTAAAAATCACTCCAAGGTAATTATAACTCTTTACAATTTCAATTTGTTTATTATTATAAGCGAATTGCAGGGTACGGTTCGGTCTACCTTTGTGAAATGCTAGGGCTTTTGATTTTTCTGTATTCACATATAGGAATTTTTTTATATATATAATTTAAAATACTTTTTAAAAATGTGGGGGCATTCACCATAAACGAATTTAGTGTTTGTACTCGTATTAATAAAATTCATCAGTTCACATTTAAATAATTTTGACGTTTGGGAGACAAGTGTTCAGTAACTCCGCTGGAAAAGAGAGGTTAGTTTATTTATTTTGAAGAAATAGAACTGTGCTCTTCTCGCCAGTGTTTTATAAGGTCTGCAATATGTAATTGTTTTGTACTTGGTTGTTTTAATAAGTCTAAGGATCCATTTCGACACGATTTCAAGCAAACATGATAAGATGTGGTTGATTAATGTCATTCCGTGAATTCTACGTCATCAGAAAGGAATTCAAGTAACAGATACAACTTTAAAAAAATAATTTCTCTGTTTTTACAAATAATTTTTAAATCGGACCAAATACTATATATGAAGTTGAACTTTCAGAAGAAAAAATAAAAAAATATGGTAAATGAGCCCATTGATTTTGAAACCACAAAGATTCGGATTCGAGCAAGATGAGTTGGATGAGAAGACTAATTAGAGAAGAAATCGTAATCAAGAAATCTCCAAATAATTTAAATTTTAATACGGGCTTAGCTGTTGTCTGTTCATAATTTTCTGTCAATGTCATATTTTTTTTTTTTTGAAAAAACTTTAATCGTGCTTTGATCCATGTTAGCATAATTTGTTGACTCCATATTTATTTATATTATTGTTCTTGTTAACATAATTAGGGCGGCACTCCGTTGTCAAAAAGTCCTTTACTAATAAAATTTAAACGGAACTATACCCAAATATTGTTTTATTTGTGTATCTACTATGCGTTCTGAAAGCTTCTTTCAATATTTAGAAAAAGTTTCATAAAGAAAATGTGGAGGACCCTACTCTTTCACCTTGAGTGTGATTTTCTTTCTCTTAATTTGATTGCATATGAAGTCTGTCGTGTTGTCGGGTCAGGCCAAGCGCATCGCATTGGGAAATAAGGGCAAACAGATGGAAGCAATTAGCGAAGTAAGTTTTGCAGCAGATTTTGTTTACCAAGTAACAAAATTCAATTTGTCATGTCAATAAATCATTGAAGTTTTCAAGCGTCATCTGCAAACACACATCAGTTACCGCAACGCGGAAATTTTCATTACGCCCAATCGTGTACTCACTCCACCAGACCACCGACTTTTTCTATTTTTAAATCCGCCTTTTTCAATTTTATCTTTTCATTTTTACCGTTATTATTATATTATATGAAAATAGCATTCCTATTCATTCGTATCATTATGAGAAATAATCTGAATTAGAAATATAATGAATTTAAGTGGAGAAGAAAATAAAGTAATCGGAAACTGCAGTCAGTACGGTTTTATTTGACTGACTGCAGTTTCCGATTACTTTATTTTCTTCTCCACACATCAATCTCCAGTCGTTACTCCAAATAATGAATTTAAATTTACTTATTTTATCCGTTTTAAAAAGTTGAATTATATCTAATCTTACATTTTGAAATGTCACTTATTACATAATTGATACGAAATGAGTTTTGCAAAAATCTTTAAATAACTGAGTTACGTAAAGGGTGTTAACAACTGACAATTGATGCAAAATGAAACAAAAATATATCAATAATGATTTCTTTAATAGCAATTCATGAATTATCGACTTACACCCAATTCCTTTACATCAAAAGGAAGATCTGTATCGGTTTCCGAAGATATTCAGAACTCATTTTCAATGATGATACGCATGCACTGACAAGCATTAAATTAAAAAAAATCCGTTGTGGTCAGCACAATACCTCTCCCCATTTCCATTTTATGTTATATAGGGAATTTATTTTAACATGCAACATATGGTCAATCACTTCCATGGTTACTCACTATTGTCAAAAAATGACAGCAATGTAATATTTGTCCATTTTAAAATGCAACATACAAAATTTGTAGTTTTGTATTATCAAAACTAATTTCCAATAAATTAGCCTACATACGATTAACAAAAAATCAAAACATGAATGTTGCACATCTTAACAAACTTTAACTTACAAAAATTCATAACTTTCATGTAATAAATGTTAAAAAATACCCCCATTCACAATGAGGCAATAATCTAGTCGGTCGTAATAAGAAATGACACCATTTGTGATGTATTCTGGAGGTATCTCCTGTGCTGCAATACTATTTATAATGTTGCATTTTAAAATGGACAAAATATTACATTGCTGTCATATTTTGACAATAATGAGTAACCATGGAAGTGATGAACCATAATGTTGCATTTTAAAATAAATTCTCTGTATAAGTATTGTATTACAGGTCGTTATCGAACCATCGTTTTATAACAAAAAAAATAGAGGACTTTACTCAAATATTGTTTTTTTTTTTATTGTATTCAACATGACTTCTGCGCACATACAATTCTAATTATATCTATTTTTCATTGTATGAGGAAGTTCCTAAATGTCAGGGATTCTTCCAATTCATTAACAAGATTGGCGATATTTCTGATGGATATACGCATTTTACCTATAATTTTAAATATTTATTAATAAAACAATAAGAAAGATTAAATGTACTTTCCCAGAAAAAGATTTCAGAATGTCACTAAAACTGTTGATTTTTGACACTGACATCTGTCATTTACAAACTACGTTATAAACAGTACTATGTTATAAACATATGAATTTGTCAAATGGTCTCCTTAGTGTATGTTAGCCTCTGCGGTGTATTCCATTAATCTATATATTATAAAGTCAGTGTCTTGATCTCTAAATCTATACAAGATAAAATAAAAATTTTAATTGTATTAGATGTAGAATTTTATGTTCTTCAATATTTGTAATAATAAAAATTTCAAAAAATATATATTTACAAGAATTTTTTTAAGAAACTACTACTTCCGGTTGTCCAATTGTTAATGAAACGTTTTCAGCTCTTCCCATGAATGTCAGGTTGAGGAATTCATTGTTAAACTGATCTTAAGTCTTATAGTTTTTGAGTAAGCGTCCCTCCAACATCCACACATACACACATATATCCATACACGCATCCATACACCCACAGACATCATAGTAAAAATGTTAAAATCGATTTGAAGGGACCTTAAATCGTGCTTATTTACTAAAACCAGGATATGCGACTTTTAGCATGAATTCATTATCTCTTAGCGAGAGGTAAACATTAAGTTCATTTATTTTCTCGCCAACACTTTGGTAAATTGATTTTGAAATACGTATATTGAGCTTTTTATTTATTTTAAAATTATTATAGCGAAATTAGATAAAATTTTGTACATTCTCTCATAATTTGCAAATATTATTTTCATCAAGCAATATCATTCTTTTCATAACTGATTTTGTAAATACCTATTATCTAACTTAATTACAAAATAAATTATTTGTTGTATAAGTAGAATTCCAAGAGAAATGTTTTTATAAACAGAATGAAGATACACAATACAGATCGCAGTCAAGTTATCTATAGGTATATAAAAACTACTGGACCTTATTAAATTCGGTTGCAATACTATCTAAATATTTTGTCGTAGGGAGCAATTTATGGACGTCACCTGAATGCTGTCATTTTTTGAAATAAATAGAAACTATTTTTAAAATACAGTCTTCTTTTTTGATGATGCTTGCTTGGATAGTAATGTAATTTATTTGCCAATTTATTATTCCCATTTCGTACGGGTTTTCTTTCTATTATCGTTTTCTATTAAGAATCTCCATCCCATAAATTTAAATCTGTGTGGATGTTTGTGTGTGATTTGTTTATTTGTTTACACATTTACATAACACCTTTGTGTTCGAATGTCTCTGGCAGAAATCTGAGATCATTAGTATTCAAATCTTCAGTTTTTCGAGTCGAAAAAAGCAGTCTAGACGTTTAAGCATCCACACGGGCTCAACTTGTTATCAGACACATCAAACAGTGCAGCAGAGCAACGTCGTGGCGCCCAGCGTCGTGTGGCTTTTGTTTCCCGATGCGCGATGCGTATTTGTCCACCAACGCCACCTACGACAACAATTCACTAATAGGGGAGCAGAAGCAGAAGAGACATTTACACCAATTCATTGCAGCGTGCTAAAAATGGAGAGTTCACAATATAATGTCTGGAATCTCTTGCTTGAATTTAGCAAAGATTAAGATTTTCAAGTCAGTGCATGTTACGACTTGAATTGGTTGTAAGGACAAATCGTCTAAAGTGATTCAAATAAGAATGCGAATTTCTTTTTACCTCTCGCCAAGAGAGGTATTGGAATCAAGCTAAAATTCGCATATCCAGATTTTAGTGGATAATCACGTTTTAAGATCCCTATAATCCGATTATAACATTTTTACGATGATGTCCGTGTGTGTGTATGTGTGGATGTTGGAACCACGATTTCTTAAATACTATAAGGCTTATAAATATTTAACTGCAGTTTCCACAATCTGACAATCCTGGGAATAGCTGATTCTAAATATTATTTTTTGAAAATTTCTGTTACTATTATTGAAGACCATATATAAATCTACATCTGATACATTTAATTTTTTTATTAAATCTTGTATAGATTTTGAGATAAAGGCACTGTAATATAAAGAATAATTTAAGCGTAGAGGCTAAGGCACTAAGGAAACCAGTTGACAAATTTAAATGTCTATAACATAATTTGTATATGACAGATGTCAGTGTCAAAATTCAACAGTTTTAGTAACATTCTGAAAGCTTTTTCTGGGTAGTGCATTTAATCTTTCTTATTGTTTTATTAATTAAATATTTAAAATTGTAGGTAAAATGCATATATCCATAAAAATATACCGCCAATCTTGCTAATGAATTGAAAGAATCTCTGACAATTAGGAACTTCCTCATACAATGAAAAATAGATATAATTAGAATTGTATGTGCGAAGAAGACATGTTAAATACAATAAAAACAATATTTGGGTAAAGTCCAGTAATTTTTTGTGCAATACAATACTTATATACCCTAATATGGAAATGGCGAGAGGTCTTGTATTGGCCACAACAGATTTTTTACTAAGAAGAATAGGATCCGCCTATTTCAGATTTACTGAATTAGGTAGTGATTACCGCAATCACCGTTGCGATGGTTACAGGTAAACAGTTTTGCAGCCATGTCAGAGAAGTAAGTGCAATTGTCAAATGTTCACCACATTATCGTTATATTTTAAGTGGCTGAAAAAAAATTTGCTTGCTGAAATTTATGTAGAACTTCATAATTAGTTCGAGGATAAATGTCTTTCAGCCTGACAAGTGTACCGCTGGTGCAAGGCATTCAAAGAAGGTCGAGAAAATATCACGAACGAACCGCAGTCTGTTTTGGGCGTTATGGAAGTAATTTTTTTGTGGAATTTACAGAGATATGTTACGTGAGTATAATTCTCATCACCAAAAATCGAGGGACGGTCATAAACAGCTTAACCGCCCATCACTTAAGTTCACAAAGAAACCTAAACTTCTGTCCATCATAAATAATAAGACTGAATACTGTTACTGTTTTGCGGAGTACCATGCTAAACTATTCCATTCTAGTTTTATAGTACAGGTGCGGTTAAGCTGTTTATAACTGTCCCTCAATTTTTGGTGACGAGAACTCTAAGTTAAACCTGATTAAAAGTCCAAACGAAGGGGCATTCCGACCAGAAGCGCGATGCTTCTCCAAGACAACACTGGACCACATCCAGCCCAAGTAACAATGGAAATTCTTGAATATGCGCCTTATAGTCCGAACTTGTCGCCCTGCGACTATAATTTATTTATAGAAATTACTGAAATTACAGTTTGAATAAAATCGAAAATGCATTCTGTTGTCGATTTTGAGTCAGAAACGAATTTTTGTAAAACTGAAAGTTTAAATGAATATATTTATGTGTACGTAATTCTATATTTAAAAATCTATAAGTGTTTTCTCAGCAGTTTAGAAAATATTGTCAAAAATAGGAGAAAGGTATACTTAGTGATTTATTTTCAGCATTAAATACTATTGAAACATTTATATTTCCCCTATAATTATTTTAATATAATAATGTACGAAATTATACGAAATTTATTTATCCTGTCCTATAAACGTACAAAGTAATACATACTCTATTTTAAATAAAATACTATGGTGCTGTACGACTTTCATTAATTAAATTAAATGATGATATTAATTATGATTACGATTGCCATATAAACGTTGTGAATAAAACAAATTTGCTTTGAAATTACGCTTCAGTACTAACATATTACAATTACGAGATTTTATATGAAGCTACATACATTTTCATTAATTTTTATTACTAGTGGTTAAAAACATATAAAACATATTTTGTCTGCGTTAATTTAATATTAACATTATTAAAATATTAAAGATCAAATAAAATTAGCTACATGAAAGCAATTATCTAAGTGCAATATAATTCAATTTAAATCTTTAGAAGTGACAATTGAAAATTGTAATCTTTAATGATTTACTCGTATGTGAAAAGTGAAATAAGTACATCTTTAATTATTTCCACATAAAAGAAACACATCACAAGTCTTATTAAACATATATGTAGGTTGGATCACAAATAATTATTTTCAACGTTTAAGTGAAGGCGAAATATTTACAACAATTTTACCGCATTCCTCGCGCTGAGTATCTACTCGGATTAGGCGAGTATCCTCACTTACGAAGCTTGTAAAAAGATTTGTGAACGATTCGTTGGCTTTAATGGGAACGGACTTGTGGCTTAGGGCTCAGTTGGTTAGAGTGTCTAAGAGCCGGTTTTTCAATATCTGGTTAAAATTTTAATTAAGAGTTAAATAAACAAAATCGAAACGAAATGAACTATTAAATGACAGATTTAGCATTGCTGTCAACAAAACGATGCAATATTGTTTACTTAACTAGAAGTTAAAATTTTAACCAGAGATTGAAAAACCGGCCCTTAGAAGATATGAGAAGGTATGGGGTTCATATGTATCTCTGCGGGGTCCATGAACTTTTCACAAAATCTTTCGCCGTTTATTAAAATTTTCTTGATCATTAACGCCCAATTCGACGATTTAAACATATAGGCTCATAGAGGTTGGATCATATTTTTTTTTTCTAAAAATATTTTAGTTATAATAAAACATTGATTAGATTCTACTACTAATTTATACGATAATTTATCCTAGAATATGACTTTAATAATTTTACGATGTGTGTGTGTGTGTGTGTGTGTGTGTGTGTGTGACAAATTTTTCTCCGACGATAACTTCAAAACTACAATTCTAAAAATTATGATTCTTTCGTATTCCTTTTCTTTACCGCCATATGAAGATTTTTGTTATAATTGGTCAACCGGAAGTTCGCTTATTTGAAGTTCTTAATAGTTTTTCAGTTTTTTTGAAAACGCAGTTAAATATCATTTTTCGACATTTCATGTGATTATCATTATGAAAGAATATCTTATTCTCTATGCGGTTTGATTATACAATTTCCTTCATATTCAATAGATACAGAGTTATAGAATTATAAAGAGATTAACTTTCAAAAATCAGTCAGCTTTGCTAAAATCATGGAAACAGCTGATATATTCAAAAAATTCTAATTGACAGATGTCAGTGTAAAGTGCAAGATCAAAGATGCAAAGTATAGGATCAGAAAGTGGTATAAGTGACAGAGTGTCCCTAGCAAGTGCATCCTCGCCTCAAGATTGGAATTTTCAATGCCGGGAGTACGAGGAAGGCCAAAGAGAAGATGGGAAGACTATATCGCAGAAGACTTGAGAGAGGAAGATTGTGTGAAGAAGATGCGTTGGAGAGGAATGAGTAGAAAAGAAGAGTAAGAAACAGCGACCCCTAATAAAATAGGGAAAAGCTGAAGAAGGAGGAAGTGTCAAGTGCAATTTACATAATGTACGTTCGTGTTATAATTTTATTGGATTTATAGAATCTTTTCAAAGAAACTTTTGGTGTGGAATTTGTAGAAAATAGTATATGTTCGTATGAAAATTTTACTGGATATATATAGAATCTTTGCCAAGGAACTTTTGGTATGGGATGTGTACAAAATATATCGAATTGACGGAAGGTCTTATGCTAGCCACTAGGAATGACAATGGGTACCCGGGTACTCGGAACCTACCCGACAATAATGTACCCGGGTATAAAATTTCTTACCCGATTACCCGAAATATACCTGCTGCCCGTTAATTACCCGATACCCTTTAATTACCCGAACAATTTTCAGCTGCCGGAAAGATTGTATCTAAAAGAACAGCATTTTATAACCATACATGTCATTTTTTATAGAGATACATTATATTATTTATTTGTATTACTTTTTATTAAATAAATATATGTAAACAATAATTATGAATTTTTTAAAAAGTAAATTGCTAATATAAGGGTAACTGGTAATTAACAAATTAACGAATTGTATATATGCACTTAAAGGATAACGGGTAATTTAAGGGTGTCGGGTAACTAACGGGTAAAGGGTACCATCCGGGTAGTTGTTTCGGGTACTCGGGTACCAAAATTATCGGAATTCGTCATTCCTACTAGCCACAACAGACTTTTAATAATATAATAAAATTGAATTTCAAGATTTTTATGCGTTACTCTGTTGTAATAATGCCAAAAATGGATTAGCTGCATAACCTATTATTTACAAAAAGAATGAAATCATGAAGAAAGCAATATTAGAAAAATAGCATCTAATACTCCAGTTTAAAGTGGGTATTGCAACAAAGAGAGTTCTTCCAGTTGTAATGCACTCCTCTGCAACTTCATCTACATTCTATTCTTCGTTAGATGCATCAACATAGTCACACTAGCTCTGTGCTCGTAGTTGTTATCCTGAACGATCGTCGTTGGTCGTTGTCTCTCTCTGCTTTGGCACTCGTATTCGTACACTATACTACACACGGTAAACAAAAACACGACAGTTCTGCATGCATATTACATGCGCACAGGGCTAGGTGCGATGCAGTGATTCTCAAACGGAATCATGGAACATGGAATGGAAGGTTTAGTACATAGAAAATGAAAGAGATGTACACATGAATTCATGAAAGATTCGAGGGTCAATCTAGAACTATTTAGAATCAGGGCATCGAACCCGCCAAAAATTGGGTTCGGTTTAGGTTCAGGTTAATTTGTTTTTTGAAAGATGGGTTCGGGTGCGGTTCTGGTTCAAGCATTAATAAAATTTGCGGTTTTGTTCGCGGTTCAGGTTCGAAATAATGTAAAGTTAGAGCCGGAATTTACGCAAAACGCAACAAGAAACGAATACAATTTTCACGAAAAGTCAGCCCAGACAGCAACGCAGACGCCTAAGACGTCGATTATCGGCGGTATTTACTTTTCGAACTAAAAATTAACCTGAACCGGAGATGAACCCCGAACCTGAATTTTAATACTAGGTTCGGTTTCGACTCAGGTTCAATTAAAAATATATCTGTTCTCGGTTCTGGTTCCCTAAAATGTTACGGTTTGGTTCCGGTTTTGGTTCGGTTCAGGTTCGGGTTTGATGCCCTGTTTAGAATAAAACACATGAATCATATTTTTATATAGCATTAGTATTATAGCATTTTAGCGACATTTTTCGTTTTAATTGACAATTAAATTAACATCCAGAGGTGAAAATATCGGGTTTTGATTTGTATTATTGACAGAAATGATAAATTTTAAATCTTGTAAAATATGTCAAATATGATTTTTACCTTCCGTCAGCTTAAGGTCTAAGGTAAGGAAAGTATTGTCTTTGGTCAAAAAATTCGATGGTGAATTTTTAGTGAAGAAGCACGTTTTGTTATAATTATAATTCTTTCGTATTCCTCTTCTTTACATCCATATGAATAACTGATTACATTTTGGTTATAATAGTTCAACCGAAGTACACTTACTTCAAGTTCTTAATAGTTTTTCTTAAAAAATACAGTTAAATATAATTTTTTTGATATTTTATATTATGAATATGAAAGAATTTTGTATTTTCTATAATGTTTGATCTCACATTTTTTTTCGTATTTAGTAGATACTCGTATAGAGTTAAAAAATTATAAAGAGATTAACTTTCATAAATCAGCCAGATATGCTATAATTATGGAAATTGCTGATGTATTCAAATAATTCTAATTGACAGATGTCAGTGTCAAGTAAAATTTACATAGTGTATGTTCGTGTTATAATTTTATTGGATTTATAGAATGTTTTTCAAAAAGCTTTCGGTGTGATATTTGTACAAAATAGTACCTAAGAATATTATGTTCATGTTATATTTTTATCTTTTCCAAGGAACTTTCGGTACGGGATTTGTATAAAATACATAGAATTGATAAAGTAATGTGCTGGCCACATCAGATTTTTAAATTTTATATTAAATCACTTTCACCACTTATTGCAGTTATACTTTGTAAATTTATTATTCTTTATTGCTGGCCAAAACTTGCGGCATTCTCGATAGATGGCTCTGCATGTGGTTAGTTACTTCTGCAGTCTTCATATCTTTTTGGGATGTTTATCATCCGTCCGCCCAACCTAATCAGTGCCTCCTAGAGGCTTCAGTACACTAATGAGCTCCAATAAGAGCGAAACGCGTCTGTGTCTGTGAAGTCTGGGTGAGTGGGCATGTCTCTGACAAATAACCGAGAGGTCGATTCAGAAACTGAAATCTTGTGGAACGTGTCAAGTATGATTTTTTAATTTTATATTAAAACAGTTTCAACAAGTATTGCCATTGTACTTTATACATTATTAATGTTAAATTTGTCATTTGACAGTTCATTTTACTTCAGGTTTGTTTATTTAACTGGAAGTTAAAATTTTAACCGGAGAATTTAAGACTAGACCACTTAATAATGTTTTAATAATCTGGTAACATTATAAATATTTGTATTAATCTCTAAAAGAATCTATAAAAATAGTTATTTATACAACAAGTGTAAAAATATAGTCTTGTTTCACGAATAGGAAACTTTTTTATTCGTGAAATAAGACACTTTTTTTTTACTCGAGTTGCATACAATTTTTTTTACGTCTGCAATAAAAGTGTGAAGAAAGTGCCGTAACGTTTCATTATTCCACTCCGTAGGGTTAAAAAAGTGTACTTTTTTCACTCTTTTATTGTGTTAAAAAAGACAAACTTTATAAATCCATTTTAATGAAAAAAGTGTACTTTTTTTAACAGACGTAAAAAAATAAATTTAAATTTTACTCTAAAATTCAATATCGTATATCAATACAATATTATTTAATTATAAACAACTGTTTCAAGTCATTATCAAATTTCATATATTTTGCTGTCCTTTTATTTCGCCTGTTATGCCCTGCAGAAATTTTCCAGGTAAATATAATTCTAAAGAACTACGTATAATACCACATCCGTATTTAGAAGAAGTTGTATTGCCTTTGTAATTAATTAAGTTTTATCACATTTGTAATAATATATTTTTCAGAATCCTCTGCTATTGTGTTAAACTTTCCTCATATTAATAATAACACAGTATAATAATAATAACACTACTTCACGGCATTTATATTTATTCACTTTAGCTATAAACTATAAAATTGATAAATTAATTGCAAGTATAATAAAAGAATAGCAAATGATTTGAAACCGGCATATTGTGGTACATAATAATAAAAGTTTTATATTGTGTTCGCGCATCCCGAGTTGGGAGAAGTTTTGGAAGTGCTGCAGCCGAGTTAACACCCTGAAAGATGAAGTTTCTTTCACATATTCAACTGAGAAATTCTTTGGCTAGGTTGAAAGAAGTCGGAGATGACTTCAAATAGATAATCCAGTGTCTGCAAGCCCTAATGTTTACATTACATCTATAAAAACTTGGCGATTTAAAAGTATCTCGTTTAATGAAATATGTTTTTAATTAAATCAAAAGCTTTGATACGAGAGTCGTTACACGAGCGGATACATTCGTACATTTTATTACGTATCGTAAAGATATGAAATACAGCCAATTAAATGAATTTAATAAAGAGTTAATGCTGCTTCGTTTATAGAATCATTAAAAATTATGTTATAAAGTACCCGGAAATTACTGCACTTTCTTCGGGTAAATCATAATGTCGTCGTAAACCAAACCAGGAATCAACTCTTCCATGGAAAATTACATTTACAGTCAAAGATGAATAATAATATCACTATACCATTCACAAATCTACAAAGCATAACTTTGTAAATAACTTATTATAACAACAGTGTAATTTTTTAAAGATGATTGTGGTCATTTGTATCATAAACGAATTAATAATAATAATAATAATAATTATAATAATAATAATTCTTTATTTCCAAAGATCAAAATACATTGATATAGGAAAAGTCAAAATTTACAAACACAAAATATTCGTGCATAGGTTAAAAAAAATCTGTTGTGGCCAGCTCAATACCTCTCGCCAATTCCATTTTATGTTATGTAAGTATTGTATTGCACTTCGCTATCGAACCGTAGTTTTATAACAAAAAAAAAATTACACAACTGTACCAAATATTGTTTTTATTGTATTTAAGATGTCTTCTGCACACATACAATTCTAATTATATCTATTTTTCCTTGTATGAGGAAGTTCCTAAATATCAGAGATTCTTCCAATTCATTAACTAGATTGACGGTATTTCTGATGGATATATGCATTTTACCTACAATTTTAAATATTTAATTAATGAAACAATAAGAAAGATTAAACATACTTCTCAGAAAAAGCTTTCAGAATGTCACTAAAACTGTTGATTTTTGATACTAACATCTGTCATTTACAAACTATGTTCTAAACATTACCTACTGTGTTATATTAAACATTTGAATTTGTCAACTGGTTTCCTTAGTACCTTAGCCTCTGCGATGTATTTAGGTAGGTATATTATTCTGATTATTCTATATATTAGTGCCTTTATCTCTAAATCTATACATGATAAAATAAAAATTTTAAGTGTATTAGACGGAGAATTTTATGTTCTTCAATATTTGTAATACCTAACAAAAATTTCCAAAAAATTATATTTAGAAGATTTTTTAAGGAAACTAGGTATTACTTCTGGTTGTCCAATGGTTACCAAAATCTAATCAGCTCTTCCCAGGGATGCCAGATTGAGGAAACTGCAGTTAAATATTTTTTTATTATTATTCCTTATAGTATTTGAGAAACAGTGGTTCCAACATCCACACATCCACACACACACACACGGACATCATCATAAAAATGTTATAATCGGATTATAGGAACCTTAAAACGTGCTTATCCATTAAAACTGGATATGCGATTTGTAGCATGATTCCAATACCTCTCTTAGCGAGAGGTAAAAAGAAAATTATTATATACCTATTTGTCATTTAGAAATTCATTGTCATGATAGTAACATTTTTGTACAAGATGTTTTTTAAACTTAATTTTAAAACTATTTACGGATTCAATATCTTTGAGATCTTTTTTTTGTGATTAAACCACTCGCCTTCGGCTCGTGGCTCAAACTTCACACTCGTGTGAAATATCCAACTTTCAGCACTAGTTATACAATATACTATTATTGTTTCGGATATAGAGAGTGATGGTGAAGAATTTGTACAGGGTGTAAATCGAAGAGTGAGACATGACCGTTTAACATGAGAATTTCGTTACCTACCTAATTATTTTATGCAAAAATAAAAGTTACAAATATTTAAATTTTGCATCTAAATCATGTGAAAAGATTATTCTAACTTCTAGCTCTTCATATAAACGTAAAAATGAATTATAAAGTTACAGTTCTTGGCAACCATGGATTTATAACAAAAAAAAATAAACAAATGCATCGTTTTTAAATGACAATTAGAACTATAACGTAAATAAAAATTGTAACGAAAATAATTTAAATTGTATAACGAAAAAAATTTAATTAATTTATTAACAGAAACGATGTTGAAATTACACTGAATGTTTATTTTTCCGTTGTTGTTAAGTTGATAATTGACAATTGATTGCTCTTGGCAACCTAGTTGCTTGATTTTGAAATTTTATTTTCTAACATAAGAAACTAGGATGCTACAAAACCATTTTAACTTTTTGTGTTCTGTGTCAGTCAAAAATAACGCATTTGTTTATATTTTGTTACAAATTCATGATTCGCTAGTCGTACTATACCAAACATTTTTTCTTTGGGATTACCTGAAAGACAGAGTTTATATCAATAATTCCAGAATTATCCAGCAGAAAGAGTTCGTGTTTGCGGAGCGAAAAATGGAGGTCATTTATATCACATTATTTTTCGTACAAAGTTAAAAAAATCTTATTTTCTGTACTTTACTTCCCAAAAATGATCGTTGTCAGTTCGATGGCATGATGATACGTTATTATATTCTTGTCTCTGTGTTGTTGGGGAGAGGGTGGTGGTGGGGGGCAATGCATGACCAGGTCAGCGTGAGCGGCGGTGGCTGCCGGGACGGAGACAAGCGGAGGCGGAGACGGTGTGGCGGCTAGCAGACAGGGGCGGGAGTGCAATTGCACGACGGGAAAGAGTAGTTGTTGCACATGCACCGTGCACATACCACTGACTTCGCAATGTTGGATCGAAATATACGAAGAGATGCATTCGGTACCTACGAAATGTTTTTTTTTTTAAGTACATTAGTGCAGAGGTGTAGTTAGGGGGTACTTGGAGGTTTTTAGCACCCCCAAACAAAATTTCTGTAAATTTTAATAATGATTTTTTTCATCTTAATACGAAACATCGACACATAACGATAAAATGTCTCTATACAGCAATGTACTCTTTTCTGTTAATCAGGTATTTACCTACTTCCACAGTAGAATCCATTAGTTCCGAATCCTGCTTATTAGCGACTGTGAGTTTCTGATTTCTATCGGATTTTTTTTTAATAATGGGTTAAATTGATTCTTTGTAAAAAACTCTATATTATCTTATTTTGCATTAATACACATTTGACAATGAAATTTTTCAAAAAAAAAATCGCCTGGGCGCATTTTCTTTTTAAAAATTTGAATACATTAATATGCTTTTGAGAAAATTCAGAGTTGGCAATCCTACACCCACCTTGAGAATTTCACCGGCATCCGCCGTTGGGCACCAGACTCTACAGTAGGCTGCGACAGAAAAATAGCAATAATGTGACGCCAGAATGACACTGACAACAAATATCAAATATCTCCGAAAGTAATTATTAAAAAACTGTTTTTTTTTTTCTTAATCGTTATTTATTGAGTAGTACTTTAACTACAAAGTGTACATTTTATTATTTATTGTTATGGTGGAGGGCCCATTGTCCTTCTTCAATTTCGTCTCCTAGAGACCTGACTTTCAAGTTTTTGTTATATGATTTCTTTATATTTTATCCCTAAAGGTTGTAGCTTCTATTCTTTTCCTATTTGTTTTTTTGGGGAATAGGGGTTTTAAACATACAAGAAACTTGAGTGTTAATAATACCGAAAGTAATTTTCTGTTTAATTTAACACTAACAATATTCAAAGGAAATAAAAAAAAAATCAAAAAATGTAAAAATACTACGGAAGAAATGGTTTCTCTCAGGTCGAAGTCGAAAAAAAGGCAAAAGAAAATGTATTGCAATGAGAATAGTTACATGTCAATTACAGTGATGATAAAAAACAAAGAAATTATCACCTTATTTATATTCGTTACTAAGGGATTTTCAAAACAATGACAGTTAATTTTAACAAAAATTCATTATATTCTCTCATTAAATATAAGCTCCTGATATGATTAATAATCGAAGATATTGCTCGTGAAACTGAAGCAGCATATTTCTGCAACTCGGTTCCACTCGAAAATATCATCGATGATAAACATATCACTTGTTATATTACGTATGACTATATTTTTGTTTTATGACATGACATAGGTTCAATAGATGTCTTTCCCTATAGGTTCCTTTAAACTGCAGTTAGACTTTGATTGTTCTTGTAGGATATAAAAATATTTATAGCGTATTTTAGATGATTAAAGAACCAATCTCAATTTGGTCAAAAGATGACATAGGTTGTTTCAAAGTCTAACTGTAAAGGAACCTATATAGGAATCTATATCTATTGAACCAACATTATTTCATAAATCAAAAAATACTTATTATATAATGTATATGTAATAACCAATTAGTACGTCAGTAATATTTTGAAGAGCTTTAGTGTTTCAGACACCCGAAATCATAGAATTGGTGACATTTGTAATCAGCATTAATAGTGCAAAATGTCAAGCTCTCTTGTTATTATTAACAATGAAAGTTTCTTGTTTATTTTAAATCATTCATTCCCAGAATTAGCTTCCAGAAATTAGTTTCAAGTACTAATTGTATCAAATGTAGCTGTTCTGTATGAATCTGTGGTGACTTTATGATCATTTTCTTTTGGGATAATATCTAAATATAGAAGCAACCCTTTGTTGAGTGTGATCATTGAAGAGTGAAGTCTATGGTTGGGTTGCACCAGACCAGTCGGGCGGCCTGCACCCGCCTCCCCGCCACGGGTCAATGACTCCATGCCTGACCCGGCTGCCACGATGAGGTGCTCCAGGTGACATCACACACACCACGTCTTTTACAAAATATCACAAATTATATCAATTCTTCACAAAACCAGAGAGAAACAAACATATTTATATTATTAATTTGTGCCTGAAGATAAGATAAAATCTCGAAATATACATTGTACAATCTTTATAAATAAAATATTATTTTGAAACTAAGTATATATATTTAATAAATATCAAAATGTTTCAAATATATCCTACGTATAATAAAACAAACATTTCTTGGGTAAATAAATAGCAAATAAATAAATTGATAACAACCTGGTTATATTTACACCAAACATATTTAATTTCAATAGAGATGTTGCAAGAATTTTTATATGACTTCTAAGTACTAAATTTTAAAAGATATTGGCCCGTATTCTCTCATCCCGAAGTAGCGCTACTTCTGAAAAATCGCTACTTCATCTGTCAAATCTCAACTTTAATATTAAAAATTAGAGAAATAAAAATTAATTAAATTGTAAATAGCACTTATTTCAAATATTATAAGCTTCATTTACAGAAATATCAAACCTATTCTTGTCTACTCGTAAAATAAAATAAAATTTAAAAAATCGAAATAGCGCTACTTCCGAAGTACCGCTACTACAAATTTGAAAATATCACGAAATATCTGTCAGAAATTAAATCAACCTGATAAATCTGCCATTCAAGAATAGGGCTGTTGCAAGAATTTTTACATGCCTTCTAAGTATTAAATTATAAAAATTATTCTATAAATAGTCTCAAATTTGAAAATATCACGTAATATCCATTAGATATTTTACAATTAAATATTGAAATATATGTGTAATATTTTGAAAAACTCACGTGGTCTGAAACAGAATGTGACGTCAGAGTACCTACATATAGTTTAACATGTTGTGACTAACTGTCGCCTACTTTTATTTATATAAAAACCGTAAACTGTTTTTCTATTGGCTATGAATGACGTGCTGTATGTACTCCGACGTCACAGGTGTGGGGGGTATTTTTCATATTAAGGGTAAGGTTTTAAAATAAAACTTGAAATGTCTTATTTACACTGTTCTTTTTAATTTAACTGACCGGTTTCGATCATTTACATGATCATTATCAAAGTCCGGTAGAGACTACAAAATACAAAAATACAAATGAGGTACAATGCACATAACAAAAAATAAACAAAAATAGTACATTTTTTTTAAATACTTATTTTTGTATTTTGTAGTCTCTGCCGGACTTTGATAATGACCATCTAAATGATCGAAACCGGTCAGTTAAATTAAAAACAACAGTGTAAATAAGACGTTTCAAGTTTTATTTTAAAACCCTAATATCTATTTTACATTGGGGCTTCATCAATCTTATAATGGTATTTTTCATGATTATTTCTGGCGCCAATCTTTTTATTTAATTATTTACGATAATAACTATAAATTAATATTTTTATTTTTGTTGAAAAATACTGCATAAACTTTCATTCAAATTAAAAATTTTGAAACAGGCTCATTCTTCGAAAAAATTTACAAATTTTGTCTGTTCAAAACGTAAACTGTAATAGCGAAAATAAATAAATAAAGTAATAATATATTCAATGAAATTCAGGAAGAAAAAATTCAGGCTTGAATTAAAAAGGGGATGACCTTTTTACAGTTGATCACATTAGCTACTGAAGCGTTGTTAATGGAATTAAAAGAATTTAAGGAAACATCCTTAAATCTTTTTCTTATCAGTAACTTCTTGAAGTTCCCCTAAATTTCTTTACAGGCGTATCCCAGTAAATCTCTTTAAAATCAAAATATCCGCAGTATTTAAATTCTTTAGCAGGATAAATTGTGTCGTTTTAAATACATGGTATTACATTCCATGTTATAGTTTGAACAGGAAGGATTGGTACGAGTCTAATTCAAAGTGAAATATTAATTTAGTCCGCCTTTACTTTGCCGTAATCAAATACGACATTATTCACGATATAGCTACACCTTCACGCAGATAAATGTAATTTATATTACGGGAGTAATTACGCCTTGCGACATTGGAAGAAGGAAGAAAATTTTATGTAACATAATTCTCCTATCACGTATGAATTACTTTATTATTTATGCCAGTTGTGCTATATTAATGTTGCGACGTATGAAATTATTATCACTACAGGGAATACTTTGCATTCCGCCTTCACACGGCGTAATTTCTTCAAACATATTTAATTTCTGTATCAAATGTTCCATCTATGTTGCAATCCGTCATACCGGTGTCTACTTAAAAACCGTTATGTAGGGAGGGGAAGACAATGCTAAGTTTTTATTTTGCTGTTGTTAGTTATCTATTAATTTTAGACAAAAATGTTTCAATTAACGATTGTGGATAATAAGATTCTACACCTAAATCACTAATCAAATTTTATTTTGTACGTTTTGTAAGCTGTAAAATCGAATTTGAAATTTTATGAATTTTACTCATTTTGTAATAGAGATTGCCCATGGATTTAACGCAAAATTACAAATAAATGCATGCTGTTTGAACTGTCAGAATAATGCCATTGAATTATTTGCAGCTCTTATTCTTAATAAAAAACGTTTATTTGTAAACAAAAAAATAGTAATTGAGAAAACTTTCTCGTTTTACAACATAATTAAATTAAATTAATATCTAACCTAGTGAAATAATTTTTCGGACAGTTCAAACATTATGCATTTATTAGTAATTTTGTGTCAATTCCACGTGTATTCTACAAATGAGCAAGATTTATAAAATTTCAATTTCGATTATAAAGCTTTTAAAACGAGCAAAATATAATCTGATTAATGATTTACATGTAGAATTTTATTATCTACAACTTTAACTTGAATTTTTTTTTGTCTAAAACTAATAAGTAACTATTGGTACTTGCCGTCAAATAAATATGGACTGGAGATTTTTTACACTGTAGCCAATTCCGTTGGTCATGTTGAAAATGTTAAGTAGCAGCGGCAACACCGCAGGGCAAGGAACAGGGTGAAGAAAAGGGAAAAGGTTGAGCATCAGTCCATATTTATTTGACGACAAGTATAACTACAGCAAAATAAAAAAATCTGTTGTGGCCAGCACATTACCTTCCGTCAATTCTATGTATTTTGTATAAATCCCATACCAAAAGTTCCTTGGCAAAGATTCTATATATCCAGTAAAATTGTAATACGAACATATACTATTTTCTACAAATTCCATACCAAAAGTTCCTTGGAAAACATTCTATAACGGCCGAATTCACCATTATTCCTTTGATTAATGATCAACTGATTAGGGAATCAAGCTGATTCGTAAATCAACGTTTGTTTTAATTCACCAACTTGATTTCTGTACAAAGTAATCATGATCAACAGATTCACAGTTTTGTTTTGGTTTTTGACAGTTAATGTAACTGTCATATAATTTTATTCGTGGTAATTGTATTTTCCATTAAAAAGTATTAATATGTAAGTTTTTAATTGATTTGTAAAATATATTTTATAATTTTTCTATAATAATATTATATTTTTATTTTGATGTAGGTAAAAATTTACACAAATTCTATTAAAGGAATGTTCGTAAATATAATGAAAATGAAAGAAATAAAAGTATATTTAAAAATAATTAAACCTTTGAGGTTTTAAATAAAGATAAAGAAGACGCATGAGTCAAAATTATAAATTAGTACAACAGCCAGAATTCTGACATAGCTATAAATGTGAAAATTTGTATTCAAAGATCTGATCAAAGCTTGATTCATGGAATAGGACGAATCTGTTGATCATTGATTCTAATTAGTAGATTAGCTTGATTTTTAATGGTGAATTGGATTGATTCAGAATCAGCGTTGATCTGTCAACTCACGATCAAGGAATGGTGAATTCGGCCGTAAATCCAACAAAATTATAAGACGAACATAAACTATGTAAACTGCACTTGACACTGACATCTGTCAATCAGAATTATTTGAATATATAAGCTGTTTCCATGGTTATAGCAAAGCTATTTGTACTGTGCCGGCGTTTACCATGCGTCATCTCACGGACACTCATTGCTGGCGTTAAGAGTGCACCATAGGGGTCATTTTTATGCTATTTAAAATTCGAAATATTTAGCGTCGAACCCGGTTCCCCAGATTCGCGACCAGACACTCAAGCACGCAAAACTATTCCCAAAAAAAGTTATTATCTCTGCGGCAGTAAAAGGGGATACAACAGTTTAACACCTTAATTTATTTATCTCCCCTAAAATGTTTACACTTTCCTTAATTTACTTCCCTAAAAATGCATCGGCGATTAGGTTACAATGTGCGGGGGTGTGTGAACAAGTGCCTGGGGAATCCCTGTCACATAAACATGGCTTTATCTGCCGGAGTGCGGATTCGTTCCGCTTGCATCGCCCACGTATTAATTTCAGATCGGTAACAACTGACAACCGCAATTAGTCATTTTAATTGCCAATGTGATATCCCTTGCTCCCCACCCTACCTGTAGGGGGATGTTACACAGCCTGCAAATGAGAGGGAATTTTTATGAGCCCTGCAAATGACAGGGAGGGATTTTTTACAAGCAAAGAAGTTTGTTTTGCAGACAGTGTTTTTTAGAAGGCGGTAAGTTCTTTCCAACACATATTTTATTTAATAATTAACATCCGAGATTTATTATATTATAATTAATAAATATTCTTTATTGTATATAAACTGTCTTAAGTTATTACAATGGGGGATTACACCTTTCTTTTATATAATTTCATCTGAAAATATTAGGAAAACTAAGACTATTGATGAAAATCCGGTGAAAAATTCCTATTAATAAGCGAGTTATGGTCTCCCGAATTTTGAAAAGATTGACGTGACGTCACATTTATGTGTTTTTATATCAAACTGTTTTCATCATGGACCTAAATGTTCTTGAAATATATGCTATTTTAAATTATATTTACATAAAAATAAATGAATATTATAACACTGTATAAGTATACATACTTTATAATTACAGGTGTATTTAAATTATTAAGTTTAATGCAAGAAATTTATGTTAAAATAAAAACTGTTTGGAAACTGTAGTACAGGAATGTTAGCCCCTCCTTCGAATTTGAATTTCTTAACTTCCATTGGTAATAATCCCACCTCCTAACACGCTATTTGTAATGCATGTATAGACAGTTTCTCGGTCGCCAATCAAAATATTTTCATATTAGTGTCGAAGCGTTATAACAAAAAACCCTTTATTTCCGAAATATCTCAATTATACCATTTCATTTTTTTATTAATATTCGTTACTCAGCATATACATTCGTATTTTTTTACTATTGTACTTTAATTCGATTGAGCCGTAATCCCCCATTGATTGGGGGAGTCAATTTTTACCATATTTTTTGTAATATTACTTTTTATTTCCTTGCGTTGATGGAGATGAGACGATGAAAGGACACACAAACAAACATACCTCACCCGAGATTCGAACTCAAAACCGCTGGCACATGAAGCTAGAACGCTAACACCATTCCACTTCGGTCGGTATATGTATATCCGGGATTTGACTTAAACCTGTTTTTTTTATTCCGTTTCAAGTACTTGGCCAACATCTAGAAATTGAGCGTACAATTGTGCAATAAATTGACCAATTTCTATACTTTATTTCATATTATAATATCAAAAGTCATTGATCTAACAGTCATAATAAAATTAAATATTCGCCCCAATTCTGTAAGGAAGTTGTTAAGTATTAGCAACGTTGCTAAAAATTGTAACCAATAAAAACAAATATAAAGCCTGTCATTTTCATGTTTTATTCAGTGTTCGCAATTATTATTGGTTATTTGCTATAGCAACGTTGTTAAGACTTAACAACTTTCTTACAGAATAAATAAATATATCATCACGGCATATTACCCATTTCTGGGTGTGCCAGTATCTACAACACATGTAGACATCGGTAATGATGACGATATATTTTACCGTGGGGCGCTTACCAGGCGTCACCTCACGGGCACTCATATCTGGTGTGGAGAGTGCACCACAGGGGTCACTTTTGTGCCATTTAAAATTGAAAATATTTGGCGTCTGTCGGGATCGAACCCGGTTCCCCCAGGTTCGCGGCCAGACACTCAGGCACAGAATTTGGGCGATTATTGTGTTATTGAAATTACTAAATAGTAATTAAGGTACCAAGGGTTGTTATAAGGACAATAATGCCTGAGGTCAACAGTGTACTGTCGAGGGCCTCTGGCCCGAGGCGAGTACGTTGACCGAAGGCATTATTGTCGTTTAACACCCGTGGTACCTTCAACGTTTTATGTCTTACTAGGAATTCTTAATAAACATTTTGTCTGACTTGAATTTATCAAACAAAAATAATAAATTACAAAATTTTAATACAACTTGCAAAGTAGCCTGCGTGAATGCGGTATGTAGGTAATATTTTGTTTCTGTAAACAAAGCATTTTTTCAAACAAAAAATATATTTCTTGTGCTATTTTTCTGTCAATATGGACGAGCAATGTTATTGCTAAGAATAAGAAGTATGCTGGTTTGTATTTGTGACGAAGCAAATATGATTACGACTACAATTCACAATGCTTCTTAACCTTAACTGCACTTTATGTTAGTATCAGTATTATTAACCTCAGTTTGTTGTCAACATTACCATAGCAACTTAATACGCCCTAGGGCATTATTAACTCAATAACGGACCTAATGTTGGGGTTGTTATAAAACAACAACATACTAGTAAGACAAAAACATTAAAAAAATGAAGTTCAAATATAACATGTTCTATTTTCAGCTTATTTGCCTTAAAATTAACAAATATAATGTAAATATTTTTGAGCTCTATTTCTAAAACCTGGCCAAGTTTTTAAAATTGTTGAAAAAATGGACAAATGTAAAGCAGGGTTTATTTCAAAATTCGATTTTAGAATTTGACTTACTTTTTCTAAAATTTCATTTACAGTAAAATTAAAAAGGTTAAAGCCTCATTTCCATCGAATGTTTTATTTCTTAATGCATAATGATTAGTACATAAGACTTAATGCATTATGACAATTTACCATTTCCAGCTATTATGATTAGTGACTAATTCAACAGAAATGTCACATTTTTTTCCTTTATTACTTGTTGTCTAACAGACTGCAATTGCAGCACGCAGCAGAAATTCTTCTTTTTTTAAATATATGATATACCTTTTTTGTAACTATATCAATACCGAAAAATTCAAAATTTAATAATTATAAAATAGATTGACAGTTGACAGCTCAGGTTAGAAGTTTGCAATCTTGTTCTTACGCATTGTTCTTAATTCTTAAATTCTTAAGTCTTAATTATAGCTCTTACGCATTAGTACAATCGGTGGAAATGAAGCTAAGTAATATTACGAAAATCTAATTAACGTTTTCCATTTTCATAATTCTTCATAGGTTCTTTGTCAAATATCACAATGCAAATCTACGTTCGCCCATTCGACTTCTGCATCATCTTTTGATTTATACCAGTACGTGAGTAATTTATACGAACAGTTGTTTTATTGTTTTACTCCAGCGTAATATACGACGCTCTGATAGTGCTAGAGTGCGAAGTTTTCACTTTTCCTCCATAAAACTTATGGAGAAGAAAAATCTATTTTGTGCTTCGTACAGTGACAATTTTTCGCGGATTACTACTCTTTTAATTTTGATACCATAGAAATTGACTTTTACTCTAAGAGCCGGTATTTCAATACATAGTTAACTTTTACTATTATATAGTTAACTTAACCAGAAGTTTAACTAAAAGTACACTACAAATTTATCCAAGCGATTTTCATATTTGGTTTGCTAATAGTTAACTCTTTGATAATTATGTTGGTCTCATGTTTCATGTTTGACTGTCATTGAAGTAAAAATACATAATAAATAAATAAATATCATCACGGCATAATGACGATGACATATTTGTACCGTGAGGGCGCTTACAAGGTGTCACCTCACGGGCATTTTTACCTCTCGCTAAAATATTGGATTCATGCTAAAATTCACATATCCAGATTTTATTGAATAGGCACGATTTAAGGTCCATAGAATCCGATTATAACATTTTTAAAATAATGTCTGTGTGTGTGTATGTGTGTGTGTGTGTGGATGTGTGTGTGTGTGTGGATGTGTGTGTATGTGTGTGTGTGTGTATGTATGTCTGGATGTTGTAGACACGATTCCTCATAAACTATAAGACTTAAAAAATATTTAACTGCAGTTTCTTCAATCTGACATTCCTGGGAAGAGCTGAAAAGGTTTTGGTAACAATTGAACAACCGGAAGTAGTAGTTTCTCAGAAAAATTCTTCTAAATATTTTTTTTGGGAGTTTTTTTTTTATTAAATATTGAAGAACATAAAATTCTACATCTAATACACTTAAATTTTTTATTATATCTTGTATAGATTTAGAGATAAAGACACTATAATTTATAGAGTAAACTAATCACAGAGGCTAAGGCACTAAGGAAAGCAGTTGACAAATTCCAATGTTTATAACATAGTTTGCAAATGACACATGTCATTGTCAAATATAACAGTTTTAGTGACATTCTGATAGCTTTTTCTGGTAAATATAGTTAATCTTTCTTATTGTTTTATTAATTAAATATTTGAAATTATAGGTAAAACTGTGGTAAAATGCATATATCCATCAGAAATACCGCCAATGTGGTTAATGAAATGGAAGAATCTCTCATATTTAGGAACTTCCTCACACAATGAAAAATAGATATAATTAGAATTATATGTGTGCAGAAGACATGTTAAATACAATAAAAAACAATATTTGGGTAAAGTTCTGTAATTTTTTGTTATAAAACGACGGTTCGAAAGCGAAGTGCAATACAATACTTATATAGCCTAATATGGAAATGGCGAGAGGTCTTGTGCTGGCCACAACAGATTTTTATCGTATGGGAAGAAGTAGTTAATAGTTGCTTGCTATTTTTATGTGGAGTTGTGGAAATAAACTTAAATAACTGTAAGCTAGTTGGGTTATATTTATAAAATAAATGGAACCATTTATTTATATTTTATATTTTTTTTAAATTTTAACCTTTTTTGGGAAAACAATAAAAACTAATTCCCATTTTCTTTCTCGCGCGGGAATGACACACAACAGTTTGTAGTGTTCATTTTTAGTTTGGATGTAAAATCCATAGTCAGCTTCCTCAAAAGAAAAAATATTTAAGAATAATAAGTCAAAAAAAAATAAGGATAACCCACAAGGTGCAGGAAAATAGCACAAAATCAACTAAACGACAACACTAATACCCTACGAACGAAACTTGCCATATGTCACTACTCATTAGCCAATTTCATAATTTTGTCACCAGGTGGCTACGAGTATATTTTCTTCGCCAATGGTTAACTTGTATTGGAAAGTTAACTATTATTTGAAAAACATATTTCTAATTAGTTAACAAATGTGTGAGAGTTACGTACCGATTGAAAAACAGGCCTAAGTTATGAGAAATATATTTATTTAATTTTTTTATAATTTTCTTGTTAATCTTTAAAAAAATCTGTTGTGGCCAGCACAAAACCTTCCGTCAATTCCATGTATTTTGTACAAATCCCATACCAAAAGGTCCTTGGAACAGATTCTATATAATATCATGTAAAATCGAACACGAACACATACTATTTTTTACAAATTCCATACCAAAAGTTCATTTGAAAAGGTTCTATAAATCCAATAAAATTATAACATAAACTACACTAAGTAATGTCCTTCCATCTTCTCTTTGGCCTTTTTCTGCGTGTCACTTGCGAGCAACACTAAGACATACGAATTTTAGATCCTACACTTTTTTCCATATTTGGTTTTGCACTTGCAACTGACATCTGTCAATTAAATTTTTTTGAATAATTATGTCAGCTGTTTCTATGATAAACAACAAAGCTGACTAATTTTTGAAAATTAATTTCTTTATAATGCTTTAACTCTACATCTATTGAATATGAAAGAAAATGAATAATCAAACCATATAGAGAAGAGTATTTTCTTTAATAAATATAAAAACAAAATGTCAAAAATAATATTTAACTGCGTTTTTTTAAGAAAAACTGTTAAAAACTTCAAATAAGGGTACTTCCGGTGGATCAATTATAACCAAAATCTAATCAACTCTTCATATGGATGTACAGAAGAGGAATACGAAAGAATTATAATTTTTAGAATTATAGTATTGGAGTTATCGTCGGAGAAAAATTTGTCACACACGGACACACATACACACACACACACACACACAGACACACACACACACACACACATACATACAGACATCATCTTAAAAATAGTAAATTCGTATTGTAGGGACCCTAAAACGTGCTTATTCATTAAAAACTCACCAACGAAATTTTTGACCAAAGACAATACCTTCCTTACCTAAAGGTGACGGAAGGTAAAAATCATGTGTGTATATAACAATGAAAATTAATCTCACAAAAATAATAATATTAATATCAAAAACGAGCACCGTTCGCAATGTCTTTCCCCTTTTGAGGGGTACGGGGGCGGTAATGCATGCATACGCTTTCAATAAAACTGCCGGACGCTAATGTAAGTTTAATTGCACTGCCCATGGCTGCACAAGACAGAAATAATGCAGCCTTCCCTTAGAAAAACTGCAGAATACGGTCATGCTACTAACCAACCAAGCTAGTTTGTAATTTTCAGCTGATAATACTGTTCATTAATTTTTTCAGAGCCTTCTTTGTGCATGCTAATAAATATGTCATTCTTTGAAATGAAAAAGCTAATCAGACATAAAAAAATTGCAACGTATTAATGTGAAATAAATGAAGTAAAAGAGGATAATTTTCTTTATAAATAAAAACTTACAGATGGTAGTATTCTGGGCGGTATTTTCAGCAACACGATGAGGAACTGAAAAGAAAAAGAATATGCTTGAATGAAGCTAATTAACTAAAAAAGAAAAATGCAGGTAAATAAAATAGGAGACAACAAATATAAAACTAAACAACTACACAAAAATAAAATCTTTGCTATAAAAAGTTAAAAAATTGTAGTGCTTTTAATTAATTAAAACCTTAACTACAATATATTTAATAAAATATTCAAATTAGGTAACTTTATTTAAAATGTATTAAAATTTTTAGCGTTTGTAGTTCTTTTCTATTTCTCTTTTGTTTGTTACCCAAATTTGGCTGTAATAAAGTAATAATAACAAGTTTTTTCTGTCAAGTTACTGAAATATTTACATGATAATATGTCGATGTTTATTTCAAATTAAAAAGTTTTATAGTTTCTGCCAAGAATTTGGTACACATAGAATTATTATAAGTACGTTAAAATAGTGCTCCCTTTGGATTTGACGCACTCACCTGCGGTTCGTGCAGTCAAACTTTCCTATTCGTGAAATAAAACTATACCTACTTTTCATTCATGATGTATAAACTATTAAAGCTAGGATTAGTAGTCAAAAAGAGAAAATTTTCATAGAATCCAACCCTGAGATTCTGTACAACTCAGCTCGGATAGAACAAAAAAATCTTATGTGGCCAGCACAACACCTTTCGTCAATTCTATGTATTTTATACAAATCCCATACCAAAAGTTCCTTGCACAAGATTCTATATAATTAATATCAACGAAGAGTTAACAGTCATTCAAATCGAAGTAAATTGTAACACGAACATGTAATATTTTTTACAAATTTCATACTGAGAGTTCCTTAGAAAAGTTTCTATAAATCTATATGGATTGCACTTGACACTGATATCTATCAATTGGAATTATTTGAATATATCAGCTGTTTCCATGATTACAGCAAAGCTGGCTAATTTATGAAAGTTAATTTCTTTATAATTCTTTAACTCTACGTAATCTATTGAATATGATTTATAATCAAACCGTATAAACAATAAGATATTCTTTCATATTGATAATCAATAAAATGTTAAAAAATGATATTTATTCACAATCACAAAAATTATAGTAACCGATTCCTAACCTTTTGGAGGTTGGGAAATACGGCATTCCTAACTTTAATGAAAATCTCTTGGGTTGGAAATAACAGATTTCACTTCCATCTCTTGGGCTGGAAATGTTTATGTAGAGGTTGCCTAGCGACATTGTCATAGATCCTTATAATAAATTACGCTAAAACAAATTTTAAGAGAGCTCTCAAAAATATTAATAAAATTAAAGGTTATCTCATTGATTTATTTTGAAAATATAAGCCCTCGGCTGTAATGAAACATCTCCCACCTCAGATGTAATATACTATTAATTACGTTTTTCGAGAAAAACTGTTAAGAACTTCAAATAATGGAACTTCCGGTTGACCAATTATAACCAAAAGCTAATCAGCTCTTCATATGGACATAAAGAAGAGGAATAAGAAAGAATAATAATTTTTAGAATCGTAGTATTGAAGTTACCGTCTGAGAAAAATTTGTCATACACGAACACACATTGTAAAACTAGTAAAATTGTATTCCAGGGACCCTACAACGTGCTTATTCATTAAAAACTCACCACCGAATTTTTTGACTAAAGACAATACCTTCTTTACTTAATGGTGACCGAAGGTAAAACAATAATTTATTGAGTTTGAAGTGAACCGAGATTTTGACAAAAATTTGGGTTAAAATAATAAATACAGAACTTAAACTAAAAAAAGGTAGTATTTTTCCAATTAATAATATGAGTTCTGAAAGATATTTTAATAATAATTATATAGTTATGTTATAATATTATACTGTTTTTCTGAATGTTCAAATAGTGGGTTCGTTTAAGTTGTTTTTTCGTTACATGTTGCTAGTAATGAAACCAGGTTTTATCAACTTTTGCCCTTTGTAAGTTGCTAGATAAATATAATAAAAATTTTATGTTTATGTCCATAGTTATAATTTCTGTATAAATAATTAAAATATCAGTATTAATGAAAGTTTAATACAATATTGGCATTCCATTTATGCATAAACTTTTATCATAACAAACTTTGCAACTATGTTCAATTTATATTTTAATTATCCTTTATCTAAACAGGAATTGCTAATTACTTTTCTATCAGGCTTATTAAAATTTCATCGTAGTTCACAAGTATATATTTTGTAAAAAAAAGTTTATTGACAAGTTTTGCTCTGGCGGTTTAATCTAAATCTAAAAGTTCCCAGACGAGATAATGATTTAAAAGTGAACGTAATGAAGCTAGGGGATGTATAGAAACAACTGTCCGAAATTAAAATTCCTGCATTCGAACAAATTAAGCGGGTGGCAGGTGCAGGACATTGAATTTATTTACGCGACAAATGATATTCCAATATGTTGACGAGACATTCCATAAAGTGATAAAAAAATATTGATAATCGCTTGAGCAAAATATTAGCCCCTAACCCCCCGGCAACTGTTTTACAAATTTAAAATATCTTTGCACTGGTAACTTCCATCACCTTCAGAGTGTTCGTATTCTTTTCACAATGTTGGTTTAGTGTACGTTAATCAATAGGAGTGTGCATAGGTACAAGAAAAATCTTAATGAATAATTTGAGCGGTCTCTGTCCCCGCATCCGGATGTTTATTAAATGGCGAAAAGACAAAGAATGAGCTTTATTGATAAAGATTTTGAAGATACAGTTATGCGGTGGTATGTAGATGATGTAGAAAGTGATGAATATTCAAGTTTCGATAAAAAAAGATCAAATAGTAAGCGAATATACCGACCCCGGAGGTATAGTGGGCAACTTAGAACGTAGCCGACTCACGAACCTAGGGTTCCGGGTTTGAATCCCGGGTAAGGTATCTCCATCTATGCGAAATATAATATGGTTACAAACTCGGTGACAAATAGCACAAAAATTAACTCACCCCCATCTATCAAATTGTAATAATATAATGTAAATCTTAATATACAAAAAGAATTATTATTATTATTATTATTATTATTATTATGTAGATAGCAAAGATCGTGTAAATAATAACTTAAAAAAAATCATAATAAATACATTTATTTTAACATTTACTTATTTATTTATACCAATGCTGTAAGAAATCCGTATGCTTAGCGTGCACAAATATGGTTTTCCGCCACTGAAATACAATTTTTTTGTAACTTTTTTTTACAGTTGTTTGTAATATTTTTGTTTTAAAAAATCATAATTTTTATTTTGTTTTTAAATTAGTTATAGAAATATCCACAATAATCAAAGATAATGTATTTTTTTAAATTTGTTACGTTTAAGAAATATTATTTTTATAGGGTAGAAAAAATTCAATTTTTTTCCCTATTCACCATTCCAGTTAAGAAGAACCATCACAGATATATGGGGTTCCGTGGCCGCGTGCCCGAGTGTCTGGCCGCGAACCTGGGGGAACCGGGTTCGATCCCGACAGACGCCAAATATTTCCAATTTTAAATGGCACAAAAGTGACCCCAGAAATAGGTAATATGCCTTGATGATATATTTATATTTATTTATTTATTCACAGATATTATTTTTATATTTTCAATAATAAACTTACAAATCGGTTGTATAGGATTTTAATATTTAAAACAATGCTTATAAACATATTAATAATTTTTAAACACACTATATAAACAAAGGGATCACTGAGACAGATACCAAACTAAATTAGCAACCAACCCAGATTAAATTTTCCCCTACTATTTCATACTTACCCCAAATAAAATACATTATAAGAAAAACTTAGTTTTGATCAAACTTCTCTACTAGTGCAGTTTACATGATGTGTGTCAAATGATGGTGACGTAGCTGGTGCAAGTGATAATGTCAATGAACTGGACGTTTCTGTGAGAAAATTCAATGGTTGAAACTGAACCAACAGAAGATACGACTGAAGTTGGACATAGCAATGAAGTCAATGAAATTAATTTGAATGAAATTTATTTACATGAACATGCGCAGCAGATTGTGTTATATATTAATAATAAGTGCGAAGTTTCATAATATTTTTATTATGAGAGTTTAACGCTAACTCTGTGTATAGTAGTGGCAGCATTCACAGTCTTATTTATGAGGGGAGGAATTTTGAGTTTGTTGTCAACTTAAGTGAGAGACGTTCCAAAGATTTATGGTGATCCTTCGGGTTTCGATGAGACAGTATATATACTACGTGCAAGTATTGAGACCCGGGAGGTTTAAGCTTAATATTGTTCGCTATTTTTAAGTTTCCATAAATTTGTATGGTAATAAACCTTGAGATTATAATGACTATCTGCATCTTTGGGTTTGATTGAAGTATCGAATTTTAATTCGGTTTAGAGTTAATGATTAAATTCATTACGCTGTAGGATTCTTACTGTCTGTATTACTATCACATGGTTTAACAGAAGTGCTTGTTAAAAAGAGCCATTGCACAGTGCCTTGCTGTAGTTTTCCTCCTCGGTTTTGGCATTGATTTTCGCACTGCATGTAGAACATTCTGTGTGCTCCACTGTAGACATGATTGCTGCACCGTATAAAGTTACCACTGGGCGAAATGAACGATGTAATGATGCAGCGGCCGTCATGAATTTCATCAATAAAAATGCTGTTATCTAAATTGATTAGTAATAAAAAGTAAACATGAAATGTTTATTACGTTTAAAAGTATCTAATCTCTGCGTATTATCCTGATTATCGACTTTAGGGAACCGATTTAGTGTAATTTTGTAATTTGGACCAAAGTATTCGCATTATTTAAAACGTTTATAAGACAATAAAAATAATAAACGGCGACGAACGAAAAAATTGGTATAAATAAAACTCAGGATAAGTCTGATGTCGCTTTTTGGGATTTAGTATTTAGGGTTTAGGTCTTCTTCATATAAATACTCCGAATGACACATTAATGACATCCACTGATTTGTATGGCAACACTTTAGAACAACAAAAATGAATCATACAATTCGACTTTATTTGATACTTTGTCAATATGGCAGAGATATTGTCAAAAATGTTATCTAGAAGTATAATAATAATATTATTTATTGTATGTACATTTTCTTAATTTATTCCGACAGGGCGGGTCCCCTAAGTTTCTAATTACTCTTTTTCTTACCCCAACGATGACTTTACCTAACTGGTGGACGCTTGCTGGTTTGTCCACCACTTAACTGAGGAGAAACACCCTTATACTCTCACTATCACTAAACACTTAACACTTGATGATAGAGTTATGAACATATTTTGGATAGATGGCACGCACAATATTTTTATACTTCTAATTTTATTTACACATATTTACATTAATACACTAACTTATAATTATTGATTATCTGAACATAAACTAAACTGTTACATAATTATATTGTAACCCTAATTACGCGTACTCGCGTACGCGCACCAAACTAAACCGCCAACTACATATCTGTCCTGTCTGAGTCTTTAATCTTGACTGCCTTAAAACAAAGGGTTATCTCTTCAACAGGCATATCTGATGAAGGGTGCGAGGGTGTAGCATCCATAGCTAAATAACAAGACTGCACGTATCATAGGCAATAACTTATATGGTTAATTGTCAAAACAATAAATGTCTACGCGGTTGACATCTAGACTAAACAGAGATATGAGAGAATAATGATTATTATTTCTAAACAGAATTTTGACTTACAAAGATAACAGAGTTAAAATGTAGTTATTGAAACTGTAATTTAGAAGTTTATAATAAAGTTCATTACTTGTTATTTCACCATGCTCACCTTGCTACATTATTACAATTGATTGATGGAGGTGAGTCAATTTTTATCATATTTTTTGTAACATTACATTTTATTTCGTTGCGTTGATGGAGATAAGATAATGAAAGGACACAGAAACAACCATACCTTACCCGGGATTCGAACCCAGAACCGCTAGAACGTGAAGCTAGATCGCTACCACCATTCCACATCGGTCGGTGTTACTATCTAGAAATATCAAAGCTTTTCTTTTTGAATCCTTATTATTAGCAATAGAAATAAATTATAAAATGATGAATGGCAATATTCCGTATCCTTCTTTATTATATTTTCTCCTTAAAATTTCATTTCACGATCAATTTTGACAACTTTACTTATGAATGGAATAATCAGACATACGTTTCTGTGTTCATAACTTACACCGAATTATTCTGAACACACTGTATTTTATAAAATAGAAGCTAAAAAGATATTTTTTGACACTAAATTTGACGGTTTATACATGTTAGAGCAATAAACATGATCGTTTAATTAGTGCGCGTCAACTTTAAAGCATAATGTGCTCCTGAAAAACCCTAAAATCTACTTCCTAAAATCCTAAATAATGACATTATTTAGGGCATATAAATTTGGGACTTAAATAATAAAGTGATAAAAGTGCAACGTCGGACACAGCCTCAGTAAAACTATCTATCTTTATTCCAGTAAATGAAGTTAAATTATTACAGAGAATATAAATTGATTACTTCTTTACTTTCAGATACATTATCCTCTTTGTTCTACAAAAATTTATTTAATTCAGACATCAGTGATTTTTGCTTTTTTCTTAAATAATGACTTTAGTCTAAAGCTTTCGTTCCATGTGCCAAGGTTGACATCCAGGCTTTCAGGAACCTTCTACCTACCAACATCCAACACTGATATTTTGCAACGATCTCCCGTATACCGAGAGTTTTTTTTTATCAGTGAACATGGGCGTATGTCATTACCATAGTTACATTTAAAATGATTGACAGCAATGTATTATCGCGTTTTTTTTTTAAACTGGACATAGGACGTGACATTTAGTATATCTGTCAATGTCATCAAATTGGCATATTTCAAAATGTATACAGTTGAAGAAAAAGTTCAAATTGTATGGTATAATTCTATACTCTGACATAAGCCTAAGGCAAGAAATAATTAATATAAATTATATTTTATCCCTATTTTTAAATTGATCAATATTTATTTTGTCACCATTGTAAATACAATTTTTTAAATGGCCCCAAAGAAAAAAAAATCGTTTGGTGCAAGATCTGGTGGTATTGCAGGCCACTCCACGTCTCCACCACGTCCTATCCAGCGTTGGGGGAATACCTGGTGCAGATATAAGTGAAAATTTTGACGACTCCAATACCTGAAATTTTGTGAATTTACTTCCCGATTAATATAAAATGTCGCTTCATCCGTAAATAAAATTCAATCCAGTAATATTTCCCCACTATTAATTTTTTTCATCATATCTTCGCAAAAGATATTTCTTCGTTCTATATCGTTGTGTAATAACTCTTGGTGATTTTGATATTTAAAACTCTTAAAATATTCTTGTCTTAAAACCTTGTATGCTAGTATTCTTAATTTCAGAAAAAAAATTGTTGACAGGGAGTTGTCACTTTCAATTAATTGCATAATTTCTTGTTTCTTACTATTAACTACAGTACTTGGTCTGATTTTCTTCTTGTGCTGTTTATTGACGTATCCTTTAGTTCTGTAGTCATTGTAAATTTTTCTTATAGTTGTTGGACTGGGTCGCTTATTAAAAGTTAATGCACATAAGTCAGAAAATTTACAATTTGAACTTTTCTTTAACTGTATACATTTTGAAGTATGAAAATTTGATGACATTGACAGATATACTAAATGTCACGTCCTATGTCCAGTTTAAAAAAAAAAACGCGATAATGCATTTCTGTCAATCATTTTAAATGTAACTATGGTAATGACATACGCCCATGTTCACTGATAAATAAAACTCTCGGTATATCTTATGTATTAATGACGAAAAACTTTTTACAGATAATTTCCTATAATTCTTATTTTATGTAATTTTTTCTTTTATATTTTTCATTCAATTATTTGTACATGTACGTCATTTACTTTATTTCATTCTTGTATTTTGCCCTGTAAATGGACCTCTGTTGGGCAATAAATTTATTATTTATACAAATTTCGGTACTGTCGATTTTACTTTTCATATACAACAAAATATTACCTTACTCAAAGTTTTGTTAATATTACTACTATATTTCTAGAATTATGTATTTATTTTATACGTTTTCTTGTGTGAGATTTTATTTAATAAAATATTGTGTCCTTTTCTGGTCTGATTGGTGTGCGTGCATTGCCACTGGGCACATTAGTCTAGCATGCATGAATTGGTGCAGAGCGCTGCAGTCCTCTGGACCTTGTTCTACTAGTCCGAGATTGTCCTTTAGAGTACAAACATGCAGAATAATTGGAAACTAATTAGCGTTTCTCTCATTGATTTGTGGACATGCGCCTGAATGTTGAATGCTGAACACTGAAAGCCAGAAGCTCAGAGGTGGACATTTCACTTGGGCAGTATTCCTGACATTTCTGAAATGTTTTAGGTCACAATTCATGATGTCCAGTAGATGTTTCGTTGTTTATTTAAGATAGTGGGTTGTTTTTTCGCTTCACATAAGTAGTAATGCATTCAGGTTTCATCCTCTTTTATGAATTTTTAAGGATACTGTAAAAACAGCTCTAAACTAGCTTAGAATTTTTGTCACTCATTCTATTTTATGACAATTGTGAGCAAACGCGGTATCTTTCTTATGAATAGTTTTCATTTGCAATGTCCAATATTTTTACCTTCCGTCACCCTTAGGTAAGGAAGGTATTGCCTTTGGTCAAAAAATTCGGTGGTGAGTTTTTAATGAATAAGTACGTTTTAAGATCCCTAGAATACGATATTACTAATTTTACATTGATGTCTGTATGTCTGTGTGTGTGTCTGTGTGTGTGTCCGTGTGTGTGTGTGTGACAAATTTTTCTCCGACGATAACTCGCAAACTAAAATTCTAAAAATTATGCTTTTTCGTATTCCTCTTCTTTACAACCATATGAAGAGCTGATTAGATTTTGGTTATAATTGGTCAACCGGAAGTACCCTTATTTGAAGTTTTTAACAGTTTTTCTGGGAAAACCGCAGTTAAATATCATTTTTTGACATTTTGTCATCATTAATATGAAAGAAAATCTTATTCTCTATACAATTTGGTTATACATTTTCCTTCATATTCAATAGATATACAGTTATAGAGAGATTAAGAGAGGTTAACTTTCAAAAATCAGTTAGCTTTGCTAAAATTATGGAAACAGCACATATATTCGAAAAAATTCTAATTGACAGATGTCAGTGTCAAGTGCAAAATCAAAGTGGAAAGTATAGGATCAGAAAGTAACATAAGTGACAGAGTATCCCTAGCATAAGTTACTTGCAGTTTCAATGTCGGGAGTACGAGGAAGGCCAAAGAGAAGATGGAAGGCTGTGTAGCAGAATATTTGAGAGAGCAAGAACTGTCTGAAGAAGATGCGTTGGATAGAAATGAGGAAGTGTGAAGTGCAATTTACAGAATGTACATTCGTGTTATAATAATATTGGATTTATAGAAACTTCCCAAAGGAACTTGCAATATGGAATTTGTAAAAAATAGTGTGTTCGTATTTCAATTTTACAGGATATATAGAATCTTTTCCAAGGAACTTTTGGTATCGGATTTTTACGAAATGCATTGAATTGACGGAAGGTTTTGTGCTGGCCACAACAGATTTTTTTAATTCTTGTCACAGGATCACATATATTTTATCTTTTTGTGAATGAATGATTACTGTTGATTAATGTAAAGAAAGCATTTCTCTGTGTGGGGAATGTCCCTGGAGAGTGTGGAGTGTGCAATGTTACGCATATAGGCCGCAACCGACAGTGTATGCGATGCGATATCCGGCAGGTCGTCCTCGTTGTAATATCGCGCTAATTATGTTTGTGTTGCATTGAAGCATTGATTTCATCTTGACATGCTGGAATTACACCCAGCGGTTCACTAGTTCGCAACACGCCATGGCGTCATTCAACCAGCGCTATTGTCATGCCTGTGCTGTACACACACTATATACATATATATATATATATATATATATATATATATATATATATATATATATATATATCCCGCAACACTAATCCGGATGTCCCTGTAATCCGGACAAAATTTAAAAATGTAGATTTTATTTTATATACCTTGTAATCCGGATCGACCACGGATCGCATGTTGTGTGTCGTATAGGCTTCCTATATCCGCAACCAATTCTATAATTCCATCCAACCATATTTAATTTCGCAGTACAAAGCCATTTCTTGACTTTTGCAAAACAAAATGTCTACCAGCATCACATTAAAATAATGTCATTCTCTTAACTACTAGATGCTGTGATCTGATCCATAAGCCGAAATCGATTATCAAAAAGATTTATAAATAATTTAATTCAAAATGCAAATGCACACTGAACTTACATCAAATTTAAATGTTTTGGGGCCGGTTTCATAATAAATATAAAGTCACTTTACTTTTAAAGTTTAATCTAAAAGTGAAAAGAGCATTTAATAATTTCACTTTAAGTTAAAATTGACAGTTTAAATAATATTAATTGAAGTTCCTGTAGGCACTCGTTGAAACATTTTAAATTACGAACAAAGAAAACCACTCGTTATACAGGATGTTTCATAATATATGCGCAGGACTTCAGGATGTGATAGCTCGTCCAAAAATATGAAAAAAGTACTATTGGTCATAAGCTCTAAAGTTGACCGTTTTCGAGAAAAATCAACTTTTATGTTGAAAACATGGTCAATTTTTTGAAATAATTTCAGCGTTTGTGTAATTAATTTTTAATTTTGTAACACAAATTTACTTTTTGTAGGTACAAACAAATTGTTATTTTGACAGGAGGTAGCTTTTGTTCTAAAATTTAAAGCCTACTTGATAAAAAGAAAACTAACGGCGGACATTCCCAACAATTTATTTAACTGAGTATGATTTGTTATTGTTTTTTTTTTATTTTGCAATTATGAAGTTAACGTTTGGTTTTGTTACTTGTTCTAACGTTTGAATAAATTTTGTTTAATTAGTAAAAAAAAAAAATTATTTCATCAAATTTACCATGTTTTTCAACATAAAAGTTGATTTTTCTCGAAAACGGTCAACTTTAGAGCTTATGACCAAGAGTAAGAGTACTTTTTTCATATTTTTGGACGAGCTATCACATCCTGAAGTCCTGCGCATATATTATGAAACACCCTGTATGTTTCAAAGTAAATGTGTTATGAGTATTTATAAATATATTAGTTACGATTTTCTTCATTCCTATGTTATTTCTGATGATGGCATCACAGCCGAAATACGTATAGAGTTTTTTAAATACATATAGGTACTTTGAAACATATAACCGAGTGGTTTTCTTTGTTGCTAATGTCAGTTTAAAGTCCTTTAAAATAAAGTCTTCTGACAGTTCCTTTAACTTAAAGTGAAATTATTAAACGCTGTTTTCACTTTTAGATCAAACTTTAAAAGTAAAGTGACTTTTTATTTATTATGAAACCGGCCGTTGGCATTTTTAGGCCTTTCCTTAATTACTTTAATATTCCGCCAGTAATCCGGATTTTACATTAATCCAGATTGAGCCAGTTTTAATTGATCCGGATTAGAGATGCTTTACTGTATGTCTTATTTGTTCTTTAATACAATCGAAGAATTGTATTTACAAATGGTATTCCTATTTTTTATCTGTAGTTAAGTCAAAACTAAATTTTCAACCTTTTTTATCATTTTCTTTGTTCTTTCTGTCATAGGTTTTCTGCATTACCTGCAAAATATTATAAAACATTTTTCCTATACATATTGTATAATGTTTAGTACTTTCTCATCTCACACCCCCTTACCGACGCTGCATCACGCGCGAAAGTAACTCAAAACGATTTGAGCCATTTCGTTTATTGGAAAGGGTGTGAATTAATTTCCAGGTAATAAATGTAGTATGAAAGTTGAATCTTCGCGGCTGAAAAAAAAACTCGCTTTTCTACTAAGCTGAAAACTTGCAATATATAGAGTTAAAAAACTTGAAAATAGTTGGATAAAATGTTTGATTCTCTACCATCTATTGGTGTGTTAATCATGTCGTCCCTTCATCAATCGTTCTCCCCTGTCAATTTAGCCCTCCGTCGCGACGCGTGAAGCCCTAGGGCTCGGTCCGTCGCCTCGTTACATGATTAGGTGGAAAAGTGCAACGTGTTACAAGCATATGTAATTGCGCCGGCAACAGCACTGCTCTGGCGTCTAGACAGCTACACTTTCGCGGTATGGGGTAACCAGCTTGTGTACTCATCATAGAAATGAAGGGGAGTTCAAAATAAACCATCAACTACTGGCGGAAGAAACATTAAATATTGAAGGCGTCTAGTTATACTCAAAAATTGTTTTCAATTTTTATTTCGAATAAAGTCTTTCTGTCCTGGGTTACAAATGATTTAAAACTAAAATCAGTAGAAATTGGAGTGGGTGGATTTGGTCCAGATTACCAAATAAAGGACTCCATCAGTTTTATTATACTTCAAGCAGAGATGTACCCAATCTTTTGAATAAACCCAAATATTGGTCTCAAAGCAGTAACAATTAACATAAATTTGTTAGTCAAAGATGGACAAGAATTACAAGGAAACTCTTCAACAGCTAACAAAACACAATCATGTAACCGGTGTATCAGTGAGTTTTACTTATAGGCAACGATAAAGCAAATGTGCACACTAAAAAGGACCATAACATGTGTCACATAAGTTTGCGGAAAAAATTGAATGGACGATTCTGTGGTTTAACGAAGTTGAATATGCTTATTATTACAACAATTAATACAGCCTAAAGCCTCATTTCCACCGAATATTTTAGTACTTCATGCATAACGATTAGTGCATAATGCTTAATGGATCATAACAATTTACTAGGATACCATTTCCATCTACTTTGTTCAGTGACTAATTCAACAGAAATGTCACAGTTTTTTCCCGTATTACTTGTTGTTTAGCAAACTGCCATTGCAGCAGCATTTATTCTTTTTTCAATATGTAATATTCATAATTTTCTGTATCTATATCCATACCGAAAAATTAAAAACTTGATAATTATAAAATAGACTGACAGTTCAGGTTAGAAGTTTGTAATCTCTTGTTCTTACGCATTGCTCTTAGTTCTTAAGCATTAAGCCTTATGCAAAGCTCGAAATGGTAGTAAACGTTGTCATATGATAAACGTTTTTATTCATTACGCTTAGTTATTAATTATAGCTCTTACGCATTAGGACAATGGAAATGAGGCTTAAGTCTTTGACAAGTTTTACAATTTATTTGCGTACTTTTTGAAAAATCCTCTCTTCACTTTTTTTTATTTTGGGGCTCCTACACTTAAAATGTTTCAATAGGTCTCGCCTGGAGGATTGTTTTCGGGGGCTACCAAATATATGTTTTCGCCTCCAAGCACTGTGCTGTTGTTTGGGCACAGTGGCTTTGAAGACCAAAACTTAATATCTTTGTTTACATGATGTAAATTGATGAAATCAAGTAATTTTGTGTAGAAACATCTAACACGTCCAACGTACTGTCTAGAAATCCCAGGCTCCGATATTGCACCACACAACATTCTTTTATCTAAAAACTACGCTTTCGCTTTAAATTGACACATTTTGGGAGAAAGATATACAACAATCTATAAGAGCTTCAAAATGAAAACAATTAAGGAGAAGGATTTTTCAAAAGATACGCAAAATAAATTTTAAAACTCGCCGTAGACTCATGGGGCAAGTCAGAACAAAACTTCGTCGTTTATCGTATAGAAGAAAATGGACTAGTTTTTTTTTTTTTATTAAATAAATAAATATATCATCACGGCATATTACCCATTTCTGGGTGTGCCAGTATCACACATGTAGACATCGGTAACGATGAAGATATATTTTACCGTGTAGGCGCTTACCAAGCGTCACCTCACGGGCTCTCATAGCTGGTGTGGAGAGTGCACCACAGGGGTCACTTTTGTGCCATTTAAAATTGGAAATATTTGGCGTCTGTCGGGATCGAACCCGGTTCCCCCAGGTTGGCGACCAGACACTCAGGCACGCGGCCACGGGACCCCCGCAGGGTCATTCATTCATTTTATGAATGTTAAATAAAAATAACTGTTTAGATGTAGGTATTTTAACAGTGAAATCTGGTAATTTAGTTACCATGAACAATTGAACATGTGTTGAGAGTTCAAATTAAATTGTATAAATGTATCGCTCATTCATTTTTTCTTTCCGAAAATTAAGTGACATTTGTTATTGTTTTACGGGCCTGATCATTCTTGAAAAGCCATGTAAAGAAGGAATTCATAAACTGGAAGAAATCAGCTATAGGGCTATAGCCTCATACTGTAATTTAGGAAAAAAGGATTATCTTTCCGCGATTAAACTATCCAGTTTTCGTAGGGAAAATATATGTATGAAGGCATTTTGATGATGATAGCACATCACCATCTTTATCTCTATTTCCATTCCGATATTAAACTGTGAAGCGAAAGCGAATGCATGCAATGAGCACTGGATATGATAGTCGCTGCACCATTCTACTTACCGGTCCCAGATACGTTCCTAGGGAAATTATACTTTATAAATAATTTCTTCTTCCACTAGTCGTCTGTAGACAATGGGATTCGGAACGATAAAATTTTTACGCTTCTCGGTTCCAGCTCTCGGGTAAACTTTAAACGCAGATTATCACATGGCTCGACAGAATAGAATTCAATTTGCACACCACCAAGATGGTTATCCAAATTTAATGCCCATCACACAAAGTAGATGAATTAAATCATATATTCATAGTAATAATACATACAAAATCTTGCTGAAGGCTAACAAAAAAAATTTTACCGTATTCTTTTGATTTAGAATTTATTATAAATTACATGAATGCCAATTGAAACATTAATGTAGATGTGCCGAAAATGATAACGAATCTGTTGTGGCCAGCACAAGACCTTCCGTCGATTTGATGTATTTTGTGCAAATCCCACATCAAAACACGAACATACATTTTGTAAATTGCACTTGACACTGACATCTGTCAATTAGAATTTTTTGAATATATCAGCTGTTTCCATCATTATAGCAGAGCTAGTTGATTTTTGAAAGTTAATCTTTTCATAATTCTTTAACTCTATATCTATTGAATATGAAGGAAAATGTGTAATCAAACCGTATAGAGAATAAGATATTTCTTCGTATTGATAATAACATAAAATGTCAGAAAATGATATTTAACTGCGTTTTTCGAAGAAAAACTGTTAAGAACTTCAAATAAGGGAACTTCCGGTTGACCAATTATAACCAAAATCTAATCAGCTCTTCTTATGCTTGTAAAGAAGAGGAATACGAAAGAATTATAATTTTTAGAATTGTATTGCAGTTATCGTCGGAGAATATTGTATCACACACACACACACACACACACACACACACATACATACATCATCGTAAAGCTAAGAAAATCGTATTCTAGGGACCGTGCTTAATAATTAAAAACTCATCACCGATTTTTTTTGACGAAAGAGAATACCTTCCTTACCTAAAGGTAACAGAAGTTAAAAACCATTATTTCTGGTTCAAATGAGTTAAAATATTGGAATAAACCAAGTTAAAATCCAGAATTTAATTCTTAGATAGAATTAGAAATATTTGAATTGGAGGAAAGGAGTTTATCAAAAACTGTGGTTTATATCAGATTGTACGACTGATATTAAAAAAATTATAGTGGATATTGCGTTGTAAAACTTGTTTACAATATTATTACATCTGTAATAATCTCGTATAAATCTCAGTTATCTATGAAACAGAATAGAAGACAAGTGAATGCAAATGCAGCCTTCTTTGCATGCATTATGACATTAACGTCATCCAATGCAGTGTTTTTCCCTAAACAAAACAAACGCAAAACAAGTATAGTTCGTTATCTGTCCGTTGTGGCGCAAGCTCATTACTCTTCGTTCTCCAGATTGAATATCCTCATTAGACGAGGATTAATATCGTTATTGTAAGACAGCGCTTCAGCGATGGGTAGCGGTAGCGGGTAGCTATGCCAGCAGCATTATTAAACACGCCAAATACCAAATATGATACTTTAAATTAATAATCCCACTAGATTCTTAACCAAGCACAGATTTTTATCGACGATTTATTCTTATGATAGTCTTTTTTCGGTAATGGAATGAAAGAATTGAGAAGGCCACCAAAGAAGGAGAAATTAGCATTCAAAAGATGTCATTCAGAAGAAGTAAATATGCATAAATAAATGAAAAGATCTGGAGATATATTTGTATCCCTAGAGAACTATTAGCCATCGATATTCCAAGGATATTTATGTGGAGAAGGCCAGACACATATTAAATGTTTTAATATTACTAGTATGATTTACGGCTATGCTTCTTGTAAGATCATGTACGTGATGTTCTAAGACGTTACCCATTCTCAAAGCAACTGTGTTCATTACTGCTTGACTCAACAGATGATATACAAGTCAACCCATTTATATTAACATTACTAAAATATTCAAAACGGTAGTAATAAATATTTCAGTAAATAATAACGGAGTAACAACTAAGAGCCCAAACTCATAATAATTCGGTCGGTTTACATTTTTAACAAATTACAAGATCTACACAAATGGTTAAAAATTTCTACAAGATTCCTTCGCCTACGTAAAATATAGATTTAAAACTTTAAAAAAACTGGTGGCCAAATAACTGGTGGTAATAGTTCGACCGGCATTTTAAGGGTCATCTTCTAATTCTAGATCTAGCTTCTACCGGTTCAACGAAAAAAACTTCGTAAAAATCCAGGGCATATAGTAAAAACCTATATTGCAGGACATATAGAACAATACTCACAGAAAAATTTGCAGGGCTTAGGCCGGTTGCACCAACAAGACTTAAATTTAAGCTCGGCTTAAATTGATAATATTGCGTCGAAATTAAATGTCAAATGAATTACAAAATATGCTGCCAAAATTACGATTTGCATTTTTTTGTCTAAGCCTAGCTTAAAATTTAAGTCTTGTTGGTGCAAGTGGGCTTTAGTGATACAATGCCTATTAGAATTAAAGCTGGTATATTTGGTATTACTGAAAAATGCGGTGTAACCCAATATTAAATAGGGAAATACTTGAATAATATATTCAGTTTTTGTAAATTTAAGATCTATTTTTTAAACTGGTCGAAAGAAATATGTAGAAATTTCTCATCATTTGCGTAGGTTTTATAATATGTTTGTTGAAATTGTAAACCGGCCGAAGTATTATGAGTTTGGCATTTGAAATGAAACATTTAAGAAGATTACTAGCAGTAACACTACGAGATAGAATCAAAAATGAAATGATTAGAGAACAACTACAATGTAAGTCTGTATTGGACTTTATCGAGGAGAGGCAGCTAGCTTTGGTGGAACCACTTGATCAGAATAAACGAAGATGGACCGGTGAGACAAATATGGATAATGAACGTGGTAGAAAAAAAGAGAATGTGGAAGATCTAAGGACAACTGGAATAAGATAATACTGAAGATCTTGGAGAAGAAAAACAGGACGATTCAGAATGCTAGGAAGATGGCAAGAAATAAGAATTAATGGGTGAAATTATTAAAAATATTTGTACACCCTGGTGGTTCTCAACCTCTTCAATACCGCGGAACATTTTTATGAGCAAGATCTTTAGGCGGTACACTTGGTAATTCAAATAAAAAAAAAGTAAATTCATATATACGAGCATATATGCCAGTATTCTTCAGACTGTTTTTTGCTACTCGCTTTTTCCAAAGAATAATCTTTTTATGGAATGCTGATAATTTGTCTGTTGTAGTTAATATATTTTCATTTTTACCCAGTATACTTGTATTGATTGACATTTAAATAATTAAGAATATCTGTTAATAGTTCCATTGAGCATACTATACATTATTTAGAAGATCTTGCGCGAATTTTATTTTTCAAGAGAGCCGTTTAGCTTCTGTGTTAACTAGGGATTCACCAAGCCAAGCTACTTGGCTTGAAATAAAAAAGCTTGGCTTGGCTTGAAAATTCAAGCTTTTTTTAATGTTAGGCTTGACTTGGCTTGGGCTTGATGGAACCAAAGCTTGGCTTGGCTTGAAAACTTCAAGCTTTAAAAATTTTAGGCTTGGTTTGATTTTCAAGCTTTATCAAGCTTTTTCAAGCTTTTTCAAGCTTTTTCAAGCTTTCAAGCTTTTCAATGCTCATGCGCAAACTCATTTTCGCATGCACATATAATGCTTTTTATTTCATTTATTTTATTTTCACGGTACACAGATATGTATAATACGTCTTGAAACGAAAAATATAAAAATATATATATTTATGTTTTGTTCAATTATTTCATTTTTGAAAATAAAAAATCAAAAATTTAGTATCTTTTATTAAAAAATACCCTGCTATTTTTATATTACCTTTATAAATTTTTCAATCTATATAGGTTTATTAGTTAGACTTGACTTTGGTGTATTTTAATAACTAAAATGAATAGGATCTATTTTCATAATGCCATTTTCACTCGAAATAACCTCCCCAACAAACTGTAAGTTTGGTATAATACATAGTTCATATTTACCCTTTGTTAATAAATAAAACAAAACAATACCCCAAACACTCAAGAACCGTGTTCAAAGAAATACTTAATTTTGGAATACTACCTATACAATGGGATAAAACTGACCTGCTAAATAGGTATCCCTTTTATACTTCAAATACATCTGGAAATAATAAAATCCTATAGACTGGGATTTCCTCGATATTTTGTTTGTTCGTGAGACAATAACTTGTACTTTCTATTTTGAACATTATAAAATTTGAGCTGATTTTTTATTACAGAATCATGTAAAATTACTTCGTATATATAATTACCCTAATTATTTCCAATTTTCAAATAGCACAAAGGTATCCTCAACAATTTGGATATGTTTTCATTACCAAAATTTGCAAATAAAAGCACATTGGCACTCCTAGAACTAGGTAATAAGCCGTTATTATATATTTATTTAATTCATATACCTACATATAAACAAGGGAAACTTGAATCAAGGAAATATTTAGAAGAGAATAATCTCTTTGTCGGTTTACATTTTTATTATATTGTTATACTGCCTCAGACAAGGTCGTTTTATTAGGAGCAATATTAGGGGCTATACTAAAAATAGCATTGAAATCTTTGTATACATACATTTCCACAAACACAAACTTTCTCGTTTCTATGATTCGTAAATACCAGAACAACAAAACATTGTAAATCCATAGCTGACAAAAAAATTCAATATTTGCGAAACATTTAACAAAATGAAACTATGATATTTTTCATCATCATACGTAGTCTCTCAATTACCTTGTGTTGAGTATATTATTATTTCTTATAATATTTATTCAGCTTCAAAATTATAATTCATAACACCTGTGGCTTGTTCAATATTTTATCAGTTTGAGAAAATGAAGACATTATTTATAAGTAATATTTTCTGAAATTCTCTCATATATGCTACTTTTATATAACAAGATAAACGGAACAATTATTTTGACATAATATGGCAAATATTCAAATTATGTGCTTTAGTGCTTTAATCATCAAGGTTATTATTTTAGAATAAAATAAATCGTGTTACGAACAATACACTAATGTGAGCATTATACTTTCATTTTATTTTATTTTGTAGACTATTGTTGAATGTCAGTATCGTCTAATTAATATATATCAGCTCTATTTTGTAAGAAAGTTGGTATGTCTTAGCAACATGCCAGATAAAATAAAATAATTGCGAAGACTGAAAAAATATGAGAACGGCAGGCTATACATTTGTTTCTATTGGTTAAACGTTGCTAAGACTTAACAATTTCCTTACAAAATGGGGCTGAATATTTTCTATATGGCATAATATCCAGTAACAGATAAAATAATAAATAGTATTTATAGAAGCTTGATGCTTGGTATTTATGATCAAGTTATATACAGTTAAAAAATTAATGAATATTATTTAATTGTGAAATATAATCAGATACATTTAAAAATAATAAATCAATTTCTTAAATCTTTGTTCCTATAATTTATTCCAGTTACTTAAAGATTTATGTATAATTAATAAGTTTTTATATAAATTACTTTTATCTTAACAATAATAAGAATTTTTAAAAATTTAAATAGTTCTATATTAAATTATCATTATCTACTTAAAAACTTTTTTAATAACTATAAATTAATTTTGAACTTGATTGTGTGCGTGAACTAAAGTGTGCGATTAGTTAGTTCAGATTGTGAAAATAAGTGATCTGTGGGACGATGGGATAAACTTTCCCATTTACAAAATTTGGAGCCTACTAAACACTGTTCCTACCTCATTTCTGAGAAATTCGCAAAATTGTGCTCAAGCAATGAAAAAGTACGATACCTCCATAAAAATTCGGTTTTGCCGACCTCGTCAACAATTCTTGTGAAAAGCTTGAAAAAGCTTGTTTTTCACCAAGCTACTTGACAGTCGGAGGCTTGGTTTGGCTTGAAATTTCAAGCTTTTTTTAATGTTAGGCTTGGTTTGGCTTGGGCTTGATGAAACAGAAGCTTGGCTTGGCTTGAAAAATCAAGCTTTTTTGAAAGGCAGGCTTGGTTTGATTTTTCAAGCTTTTTCAAGCCAAGCCAAGCCAAGCTTTCAAGCTTCAAGCCAAGCCCGTGAATCTCTAGTGTTAACAACTCTACTCAAAATATTCCGCAATTATACGGGCCATGCTTTTGCAATAAGTGCTTGTCTATGCAAGAAGGATTTGTTGAAATAAATCTCAATTTTGTTTTCGTGCAAAAACTACAAATCCCATTTCCTAGTCTACCATCAATGGAGCATCATATGTACAAATTTCAATATATTTTCATATGACACAAAAAAGTAATTCTGTTGCTATTTTCAGTCTGTTCATTTATATTAATTTTTAATTCACAAAGCTTTAAAATTGCCAAAACAATTCACGGAACACTTTCGAAGTGTTTACGGAGGATCAATGTTCGCGTTCGCGGAACATCGGTTGAGAACCACACTGACCTGCACCTTACGGTAAAAGCGTATTTGACAATATACTCGTATTTATAAGTTTCTTAGTAATATTAAACGTTGAGGTAAATGTTGAGAATGAACTTGAGAGTGGCTGCTTGGTACAAGTTTGAGCTATTCGATGTAAATGATTAGCACGAAGACAGATTCCTGTTAGCATGTTCGTTTTGCTTTGACAACCGTTTCCGTATCCTGTAAGATAGGAACATCGAACATAGTTGCTAACTCTAGTGGTAGTGCTAGTCTAGTTGGTACGCCACTGATATTAATTTCCCGAGTGCTGCAATACGTGACCTGTCTCCCGCGATATTGTTGTTATGAACTTATCCAACAGCAGCGGCGGCGGCAGCAGTGCGGTGCGTCACCTGGGGACGACTAATCGGATTTGCAAACGACGAGAAAAAAACCACGTGGAGTCTTCATGTGTGTGGATATGTAAATGCCGGCTGCATCGTTCATGCAAAATAACAAGCGACGGATGGTTCCAACGCCGTCGCTGGCACCTCTACACCCCGCCACCCCGCCGACAATCTGACATCTATACGTTTGTTGCGCGAACACACCGCCCGCTGCACCTGACGTGAATATGTAATTTTAACCTCTTCATTTTACTCGCTACGTGCATGTGAACTGCCATCATGCCCGTTTAAAGGTAACGCGGGTGACAACATGTGGATGGCATAACCAATGGACATATACCTACTCACTAGGTATCAGATAATGTAACGTACGAACATATAGAAAAGCAGGAAAAATTAAGACAAAGCATCTCAAGGAGGAAATATGCTATAATACATAAAAATTTAAGAACAAGCCGGTTACATCATCACTGTGTTATGTTGACCACGCTTTAAATAGACACACAATGTGGTATTCCACCATAACAAAAGAATAAGAAAAATTTCTATTTAACTTCAAGTATGGCTTCATAAAAATATCTAAAACAATGAAAACATTTTTTTAATAATTACTTTACGAGATATTTCACATTTGCTAAAAAGGAAAATTGACGTCATACAATTGTTATCTTTCTCTCGCAGCGTACTCAGAGCAGTGTGTGTGAGAAAAACAAGTATAGAGGGAATGTGACGTTACACTGATTTCTCGAAAATAAAATACTGTTAAACTAGGAACAATTAAGATATTTAATACTATGAATTGCTTCAAAACTGAATGAAGTTTTATTTAAAATAATAAAAAAAATTGAGTGGAATACCCCATTGCAATTTGCAAGAGCGCATCTTGCGGCAAAGCATAGAACTAAAGGTTGCTATGGTTACCACTACCAAACAAAGACCTGTCTCCAGCCATAGACTTCTACACTCCATCCATCCTTTCGTAAATACTTGCACCGGTGTTTTTCCTTGTAAAAATGTTATTAAAATAAATTGAAAAACATAAAAACAAACATACTGTTGTAAAGAGAAAAAAACACTTTATCGAATGGTAGAGTAAAATTAATAGGTTTCCATTTAAAAAAATTACGCGGACAAGCGTAACTCAAAAACAATTGAAGAAAAAAAAATTCAAGTATTCTCAAATGTAGATCAAAATTTCTTAAAAAACTTTTGTATTGAACATAATTTCCTAAAATTAATATTAACGACAATAAATCGCCGCCTCTATACTTTTAACTAACCCTGTATATCTACATTTATATGTCTAATGACCGTTTGCACCAACGTAACTTAAATTTTAAACTCGGCTTAAATTGACAATATGGCATCGAAATGAAATGTCAAATGAATTTTAATATATTGCTGTCAAAATTTTGATTTGCATTTTTTTGTTTAAGCCTAGCTTAAAATTTAAGCCTTGTTGGTGCAAATTATTACTAAAATCTAATCAGTTCTTCCCATTAATGTCACACTGAGGCAACCGTAGCTAAACATGTCTTAAGTCTTATAGTATTTGTGAAACCGTGGTTCCAACATCTACACATACACACATACACACAGACATACCATCGTAAAAATGTTAAAATCGGATTGAAGGGACCTTAAAACGTGATTATTCACTAAAACTGGATATGCGATTTTTATCATGAATCTAATACCTCTCTTAACGTGAAGTAAAAAATTCTCAAAAAACTTGAAGCGGAAAAACAATCGAAACATACCCTCCATCTGAAATAAACAACTAAATAAACACCTATTTTTTAAATTTAGAATAACCGTAGATTACAACGAGAAAAATAAATTTTTGGATAAAATGTACAGAGTTGAAAAAAGTTATAAATTTAGAAAAGTTTACATAAAAATTGAATAGAATTTTAATGTACAATACATAGACTAATTAGCAGACTAGTAGACTAAATAAAACCAATACAAAACATTTATTTATTAATGTACCTTTCAACGGTCTGTGTATATAATTCCATTTGTAGTAATCATTTATTCATTACTGTTGTATATTCCGCATTCTGGGAAAAGATTTACAACTTGCTGGCCTCGCAATATAAAAACATTGTTGTTGGGGGTAAATATGAGTGTGCCTGTGTCTGTGCCGCCGTAGCTTCCGTGTCGTATGATTTATGCAAATGTGCAGTTAATGTTCAACACGCTGAGACAAAAACGCGAGGAAATGGCGACGGACACGACGCAATTTAAATGCAACAAATATTACACAGCCATTCGTACGTGACTCTCGCCGACGCGGCGTCCATAGGCACCGGGACGCTCCGGAACACGGCAAAACATCCCAGAATATATAATTTCCAGATTAACACACAGCCGTAAACACGACTATGAAAATTAATGGACAAGGGAAAAAATCAACAGATTTATTACACTGCAACTACAATAGGGAAGAAATTGGATACAAGTCTAATTTATATTTCAAAGTTGCTGCTAAGTTATGGATATGAAAATACGTAAAATGGAAAGCGTACTCTTTGTTCTCCACAAACAGAAACTACGATAATGTTACTCTATTGAAATCTATGATACCAAAATTGAAATTTATGCACGTATTATATTTCTATTTTCTATTTCGCATTCAAACAAAAACTGTTAACAAAAAGTATTACAGGTCTGACTTGTTCCAAAGCTAAATAATTAAGTATTCTAAATAAATAAATATATCATTACGGCATATTACCCATTGCTGGGTGTGCCAATTCGCTTTGTACATAGATATTTATTTATTTATTTATTTATTTTTGTTATTTGGGAAACCAACAGATAAATCCATTTACAGGTTTCCTCGGTATACATATACTATTACAATTTGAAAAATTACAAACACATAAATTTAGCACAAAATAAAACAAAAGAAAAATATCGCTTGAAATTTTACAAATACAATACAAACAATAAACATTGAACGTAATTATACATCATTTTTGTAAGTCTCGTTTAAATTGAAATAAAGTTGAGCAAAAAGGATCTAAGTGCTGAAAATTTTCGTTATAGCATTGCATAAATCTTTGCACAGGAGAGTTCTTATAATTATTAGAATTGTAATTTTTTGTATAGAATAAATGCTTGTTGCGCACTACTACATTTCGTATATGAAAATTAAAGTTAACAAGAATGTCAGGACAATTAACATGATTTGTAATGTTGCTGACTAATTTAATTTTAACAACGAATCACAACTGGAAACATTTACTGTTTGCATTGAAAAATACAAATTTGATACGCAACGAGGCAATAGTGATGAAAACTAAGAAAAAACAACGAACAACGTAAACTAATGTCATCATTCGTCGAAAAGATACGAATGAAAGAACACCAAATTACAGTTGACAAGATATGTCATAACATAAACTTCCAGCATATACTGACTATTGGCCGCCTTACGGTGTTTGTTGTGATCGGAACATATGCGGAAGCCGTGGTGTATTGCGGGCTGCGTATTGAAGCCGTGATGTATTGCGGACTGCGTATTATCTTAATATTTATTCTACCTTTTTTACAAAATGATGACAAATTGCTGCTTTTGAAATATGTAAATCACCTTTATTTCCAATAAATTTCAGTTTCGTTACTCTGACGTCATTATTAGCAAGAAACCTATAAGTTTTGAATATATTATTTGTAAAAAAATATCCCAGTTACTTACACATGAAACGAAATATCCTTACTTTCTTTGTATTTTTCATTATAATTTGATATACTCCGAGATATACTCACGAACTACACGCAAAAAATAATGTTAAGTTACAGTAAAATGACAAGTAGTGACATATAACAAAACAAAACACTGCCCACAATACACCATGACTTCCAGCCCCCCGCCTACATATCTTCCGATCACAATATCCTATGCATTGGTATAGGGAATTACTTCTCTAGTCAGTATATGCTCGAAGGTCATAAACGTATAAATATTGAAATTCAATAGTGCCAACATGAATTTGAAATAAATTAAAAATGAATTAAAAACATTATGCTCGACTTTCAAATAATTGTAAATTTAATTAAAATGTACTTTTCTTATAGTATGTAAAATATAGTAGATACTGTTTTTCTTTGTTTTTTACCTCTCGCTAAGAGAGGTATTGGATTCATGCTAAAATTCGCATATCCGGATTTTATTTTATAAGCACGATTTAAGGTTCCTAGAATCCGATTATAACATTTTTAAAATGATGTTTGTAAATGTGTGCGTGTGTGTGTATGTGTGTATGTGTGTATGTATGTCTGGATATTGTAGACACGATTCTTCAAAAACTATAAGACTTAAAAAATATTTAACTGCAGTTTCCTCAATCTGATATTCCTATTCTCCATCTAATACACTTAAATTTTTTATTATATCTTGCATAGATTTAGAGATAAAGACACTATAATTTATAGAGTACACTAATCGCAGAGGTTAAGGCACTAAGGAAACCAGTTGACAAATTCCAATGTTTACAACATGACACATGTCATTGTCAAATATCAACAGTTTTAGTGACATTCTGATAGCTTTTTCTGGGAAGTATATTTAATTTTTCTTATTGTTTTATTAATTAAATATTTGAAATTATAGGTAAAATTGTGGTAAAATGCATATATCCATCAGAAATACCGCCAATCTGGTCAATGAATTGGAACAATCTCTGACATTTAGAAACTTCCTCATACAATGAAATATATATATAATTAGAATTATATGTGTGCAGAAGACATGTTATATACAATAAAAAATAATATTTGGGTAAAGTTCTGTAATATTTTATTATAAAACGACGGTTTGAAAGGGAAGTGCAGTACAATACTTATACAGGGTGTCTCTTAAATAGGGGGACATGGCTTAACCACAAATTCCTGAGGTTAAAATAAGACGATTTAACCAAACTTGCTTCTACAGGAAAGTGTACCATTTAGCCAGAATCCTGCTTCAAAGTTCTTCGAAAAAAAATTAATTTTGCTTATAATAACCGGACGCTTTATTCGATTTGGATGAAATTTGGTATGGAAGATTATATAGTTATAAGTCATCTTTTAAGGTGATACTTGTTATTATTAGTGAACCACTAGGATAAAAAACTTAGGTGTCCCAATATTAATTAGACCGTAACTTTTTAATGGCAATGCCGAAAACGTAAAATTATTTTTCTTCAGAAAGGTACATTCAATAGCAAACTTTTCTCTCTCTGTGTAATTTGTGATATCTGTTACGGTTCACACAGAAAAAAATAAAATCTTAGTGTCTGCACTGCTAAATTTTTAAAATAAATTTAATCTAGCAGTCTATCCAAATGTCAAACAAGTAATTTTTAATGACAGTAACGAGTTGTCAATCTTCACAACTTGTTTAGGAGTAAGCTGAGATATGTAATCGTCTTATTTATAATAATGGGAGTAAAATACTATTAGGCCGAACAAACGGATGTTACTAATTTTAGAATATTGCGAAGAAAATTTTTGACAACCCGTAAAACAATTGTTACTGTCATTAACAATTACTTGTTTGACATTTGGATAGACAGCTAGATTAAATTTATTTTAAAAATTTAGCAGTGCAGACACTCAGATTTTATTTTTTTCTGTGTGAACCGTAACAGATATCACAAATTATACAGAGAGAGAAAAGTTTACTATTGAATGTATCTTTCTGAAAAAAAATAATTTCACGTTTTCGGCATGGCCATTAAAAAGTTACGGACTAATTAATGTTGGGACACCTAAGTTTCATACACTAGTCGTTCACTAATAATAACAAGTATCGCCTTAAAAGATGACTTATAACCATATAAACTGCCATACCAAATTTCATCCAAATCGAATAAAGCGTCCGGTTATTATAAGCAAAATTAATTTTTTTTCGAAGAACTTTGAAGCAGAATTCTGGCCAAATGGTACACTTTCCGGTAGAAGCAAGTTTAGTTAAATTGTCTTATTTTAGCCTCAAGAATCTGTGGTTAAGCCATGTCCCCCTATTTAAGAGACACCCTGTATAGCCTAATATGGAAATGGCGAGAGGTCTTGTGCTGGCCACAACAGATTTTTTTTTAAGATAAACACCACTCGGTCATTACTATACACCGATTTTTCATACTTGACCGTTGCGTCATTAATTGCTGAACAGCAAAATAACAAGTAATTGTATGTTTATCTCTGTCTTACTTATGGTTTCCTACATTCTGTCTTCGATACGTATATCTAATATACGAACATCAAACTATAACGGTCAAGTGTGAAAAATCGATGTGCACATTTTTTTTCATGTTGTAATGTTTTTTTGAAGTAACTCCTCTACATAATTTTTTTAAATATATGTATTTTATGTCCTGTGACATTAGAGATTAGACCTTATTTACTAATAAAATTTGGAGAGTAAAATTTTTCTCAAAACTTTTGTTATACCCAAATCATTTAAGCAGCCAATGCACGTCATTAATAAAAATTGAATAAAAGTAACTAGATGTGTGACGTCATGTACTGATACGTTTGCAGAGGTTTTAGAATCTTTATGAAAGGAGTTATACAGATTGCAATCTGTATTATCGACATGGTCATGAACTGTCACATCTACAAAATAAATACTAACCTTATTTAGACTTATGTGTGCAATAAATAAAAGTGAGCCGAATTTCAAAGAAATATACCGAATTCTTCCTACTGATTAGAAGTGCTACCTTTGGCAGATTCACAGATTTTGTGTTTGCCTTACGGTCACGTTGCGTCGTTGCGTTGCGTTTAACATTACTTTATTATAAATAGGCCTTTACAGTGCACAAAAATGGTTCAAACACGATACAAATATTTTTCAAATAATAACTTTGACAGTATGAACATACAAATTATCAATGTTGCCAACTATAGCAACAATTAAACGAATAATATGACGTTGATGTACATTATTTATATGTTATTCATGTCATATACGATAAGTAATGAACTGTATTATTCATCTTAATAATAATTATATAAGGCTATACACTTTTTGACGGTTAAAAATGATTAAAATTTTATTTCATTTTTCACTATTAAGGTTTCTACACTAAGTGATGACGTGCATTGGCTGCTTGAATGATTTGGGTATAAATACGTTATACTCGCCGTCAAATGAGTATGGACTGATGTTCAACTTTTTCCTTACTCCGCACCCTGTCCCTTGCCGTGCGGTGTTGCCGCTTCTTCATAACTTAGCATTTTTAACATTGTCCTGAATGTCCAAAGTATGTATAGAAATCTCCAGTTCATATTTATTTGACGGCAAGTATGGTAAGCTTCGTTTGCGTAAATGGAATAAAAGGTATGACTTTGAATTTTCAATTCTTAAAACAAACGTCAGTGCACTTGTTCGGTTTAATAAAAACATGAAGAGTTGATGCCAATAATTGGCAACGTTTAGTCTGACGACAGCAATTGTTTTCCTACAGATACTAGATAGTCGCATTGAAATTAATTAGATGTGCATCGCGCACAATACAAAGGTAATTTATTGTGACATCCATCATAGACTGCAGGGCCTTTGTGCCTGTTCATCGGATGTTTTCACTCACCGCACATTTACTGAACACTCAACGGGTTCACGTAATTGAAATACTAGAGAGGAGTTCAGTTATTAATAAAGGAATCGTGTAAAGTTTAGCGTCTATGCTTTCCCGATTGTTGAGGAGTATAATGGAATATTTACGAAAGCTGATGAATGATACTTCTACTTCGATCAAGAACCATATTAATCTCACATGTCGTCAAGATCATCTCGTTTTAGTATGCATGGCTCGCATATTTCTATTTCAGTTTTCCTATTAACTACAAGAATTTTGATGAATATTCTAGACTGAAAGTTTCAGACGCTCATAACGGCATCCTGAAGTACGGCACATCATCACGGCTTATTAGATTACCCTTTTCTGGGTGTGGTAATCTACTTCTATTCGATCGTACTACCTCTAGTGAGTGAAAATGACAGTTTATTAACCACTAAATTGAACAGAATGTTTGAAGCGGTGCTTTCCTACTAATATAATTTACCGCCCAGTTGATAAACTATTAGTTTAGAAGTATAATAAGGGGAATTTTATGTGGCAATACTGAATACAAAAATATGGTGACTGTAATTATATGAAAGTGACTTATGGCTAGTTGCACCAACAAGGCTTAAGTTTTAAGCTAGGGTTAAATAATAAAAATGTATATCGAAATTTTGACAGCAATATATTTTAATTCATTTGACATTTCAATGCTATATTGTCAATTTAAGCCAAGTTTAAGATACGTTGGTGTAAGGTGCAACTGGGCAATAGCTTTTTTCTTCTAAAAATGAATATATCTCAATTGCGTTTATCAAGTTTTAGAAGGAGTACCTATTATGCGATTTTTATGATATAAGTGTTAAAAATGACATTTTATTTTGTGAGAAGGATTGGTCTAAATCTTGTTGCTAATCTTGCACATTGAAGTTATCGTAAAGAACACTCAAAATTATGTGTTTTATTTCAATCTTATTCATCGGAATTATTTAGTTCGTTCTTCTTGCATATATTTTTATTATTTTACGTACAAATTTATTATTGTACATTATACACATGGGCGCAGCAAGGGGGGGTGCACATCCTAGAAAGCTCTTTGCCCACCCTAGAAATATTTACAGAGTTGAAGAATTGCTACATTGTTTAATTGCTTTTTTTATTTTAAGATGCAATACCAATCCTCAAATAATTAATTTATCCAAAATCAATACTGTCAAAATCGTCTCTAATCTAATCACCACAGTTACAGTCATTTGCAAGTAGGTATACTAGACCTAGTACGTATCATACACATACGCATGTGCATGAAAGTAGAAAATTGCGGCTGTACGAAAGGATCTGAATGAACCTGAATGTAGTAAATAAATTAAGTAATAAACACGTTTTTTTTTTTGCTTTACAATTTCGTTTTTATAAATATTAACTATTCTAATTAAAAAACAATATATTAGATTTTCGCTTGGGAATGAGATATTTTCCTGCGGTAAAAAGTTTAAGGAGTAAAAGAGTTAAGAAAGACGCCACATAGTAATAAGGAGAGTGAATGAACTGCATTATTATTTATCACTAGACGTCATTTATGATCTCTCATTAAATGAGTGTGCTTAGTTCAGGTGGACGGCTGCCCCCCCTAGAAAAAATTCCTAGCTACGCCAATGATTATACACCTGCCGGAATTATCTTACATGTACAGCAATTATTATAATGTTGACAACAATGCAATGGGGTATTCCAGTGATATGGAATTAATGCAAAATAATAACTTTTTCCATCTTTATATAGTAGAAAAAAATAATAATGTTTAATAAAAAGTTTTAATTCATAATTTAATGTTACAAAATTGGAATTTATACAGCTCTAGAAACGTCCTTGAAATTTGTGACGTGAAGTTGATATTCTGTTGCTCATTTCAAAGTAAATATTTTCGTTTAAAAACACAGATGATGCCAGTAGTTAACCCGCGCGGCTATAATTCTTGTTTGACATTTCGTCCATTTTATAATTATTACTCCTATTTTTACCATAAACAAACACAGTGTATAATTATGTAAAATGCTCGAAGGACCAATAGACTTTAAATAGTAAACAACAAAAACTCGCAAGCTGAGATTGTGGTGATTGTCAAAAAAAACTAAAGAAGCACTGACCTTGACTAGAAAAAACGGGATGTGACTAGGAGGCAGGATCTTGACGGGACTTGGAAGACTGGATGAATTCTGCAGACGGTAACTGGTCTGGAAGCGGTGACGGCCAGATTCAGTAAGGTAGGAGGTTCAGAAGGAGGAGGCCTCACACGTGGTTGTGAGGCTGGCAAAGTGACGCCACCAAGGGCGCAGGGCTGGATACGGGCAGAAGCTCCTGCAGGAGGAACTCGAGAGGAGGGCAGTGTAGAAGCAGGGGCGTAATTCGCCGGATTAAAACCGCCAAGTGGCGACAGCACGGTTGGTCCAATTCGTAGATTAAGGGGTGTCCGCTGTTTAGTACAACAGCGGTCTCGGAGCACAACACAAATGCACAACACTTTACACTTTCCTGAAAATATAATTTTGCCCCACTACTAAGTAAAGAAAGAAACGATTTTATGAGAATTATATAATTTGTATTAAAATAAATTGAGGCCAAAAAAGGAATGAAAGAAAGAGGAGCTAAATGACTTCTGAACCCTTACATGGCTCATTACTGACTTACTTATTTTTTTATTTTTATGTTGCTATGAAGCTTTTTTTTTTTGTTGCATTCCTTTTTTTCAGATGCCTGTGATTTTTCAAAAATAAACAATACATGGCTAACTTTTAGCTTTAAATTAAATGTAATAACAAAACATGTTAGTCGCTTGCCAGCTACTCCGATAGTTGTCTTGACAGTCACCACAATACCTGACTTTACAACTTTACACACAGGACAAACACCGAAATACACGCTGCTACTAAAATCATATGTAAATAAGCAAATGGCTGTCATGAACATATGGATTTAGGCGCTGAAATTCGTTGCAGATGTCACTACCGAGTTGACGTCATAAGCGAGCCATGATAAGAAAATTTAAATTGCGATAAAAAAATTTTAAATTCATATCTCATGTGATGCATACATTTTCTTACTCAAAGTTAGATATTCAGAGTCCTACTGGTCTATACTAATGTAAAAAAATATTTTAAAAAAATGTCGGAATACCCCATTGCATTAAATCGTCGTAAAATGGATTACTTTAGTGCCGATCTCTGAGTTTTTAATAACGATTTTTGTGAACTTTAGTGACGATTTCAAATTAAAGTCTTTGGGTACTAATAATGGGGCTTAAATTTTGATATTTTAGGTGGTGAATACATTTATATTCCTTGAACATTTTATCAACATAGAACAACTTTCAAGTTAGTTCATGTAGAAACTATAAAAGCTCTATTCTGTTTCCGCATCTTAGCAAAAACATAAGTGACTTATTTTAGAAATGATTTGCAGCAATTTGGTAAATGACTTGTCCGCATCAGTGGCCTAGATTTACTTCACGTTTTACGAGGAGTATTTGTTGTTGCCACAATCCGCTATAATACATCTCGGTTAAATGACTGCTCATAAACCGAGACTGACCGCACTAAGATTAATATCCACCCTATTTCTTTGGCAGTTATTGTAGAGCCAAGTGATAAATGATTGCAAAAGCATAGTGCTTTAATTTTAATTGAGGGCGGAACATGTAAGAATAATGTATGACGCAAGAACAAATAATATTTATAGAATAAAAATATAAATAGATGTACTAGCGTACATGAATTCACAGGTAGTCAAGTTAGTTTTATTGTTCGATATCAAGGTCCGAATAAAATATACCGGGTGTCTACTTGAAATTCGTAATATAGAGAATACAATGTCATTTTTTTTCATTTTGCTGTAGTTTCTGACCTATTAATTTAAAAAAAATGTTGTTAATAAAAGATGTTCAGAATTAAAAACTACACAATACGAATCTAAAATTAATCACAATTTCTTTTTATTTTATGAAAAAAACGCAAATTAAAATTCCCAATTTACAGCATATCAGAGTGTCATTGAATTACTGATGTTTTATTTGTTTTATTTGATATTTATTACGAGTATAATTAATTTTGAATTTTATAATAATATACTACTATGAATTATTTTGTACTTTCTTTTTGTTTTTAATTATACTTTTAATAATTATATAAAATTATTTATTGACAAGAGTACAAATAGATCTGCCAAATAAAAAAATTAAACATCAGTAATTCAATCAAATATAATAATAAACCTTTCTTCACAAATTATTTTTTATTTTCAAAATGTACATTTCGATTGCAATGCAATCATCGTCAGTTGTACTACAATAATATAATAAACATAATATTTATAAATATGTCAAAATTATTTCAAATTTTTGTCAGTCACAATATTTTTATCATACTTGATAATTTAATATAAAATATAAATAAGTAATAAAATAGTAAATTAGGGATAATATTAATTTGAGGAATGATGTTTAACAATTGGGTTGACAAATTTTAGTAGTGTATTTTGTAGTGGTGACAAACCAGTGTTTAATAAATTTTGAGAATGTTTTTTCATTTCAATAGCTTCCAACATGTTAAGATTTTTGTTATAATTAACTTTTAAGCATTTAACATTATCAGAAGTGAAGTTATGACCTGTTTCATGATGGTGTAGGGCTAAGACTGAATTAAAAATGTTTTTATTTTTAAGATGATAAATATGTTCTTTAAATCTAGTACTAATTTTCCGTTTAGTTTGGCCGATATATAATTTATCACATTGGTTACATTTTATTGAATAAATTCCAGAACAGTCAGATTTGTTTCTATTTAAAAGATTTTTTAAGGTATATTTGTTATAAAATGCTAGAGTGATTTTGTGTTTCTTAAAAAGGTTATAAAATTTTTGGTGACAATTTTCAGAATATGTTAATTTCCGGTAAATGGTTTGTTTAGGTAAAAATGTAAAAGTCGTATGGTTTTTAATGAAATGTGTTCGTTTATGTTTATTGAATAATTTAGTGATTGTAGATTTAGGATAACCATTGATTTCTGCTAAATGGTAAATATAATTAAGTTCTTTTTTGAAAAATTCATTGTTCAATGGTATATTAAATAAACTGTGAAACATGGAGTTAAATGATGCAAGTTTATATTTAAAATGGGTTACTGAAGTTGAGTGTATATAATTTTCAGTACTAGTTGGTTTCCTATAAATGTCAAATAAAATTTTATCATTGTTTTTTATTATTTTTATATCTAAAAACGAGAGTGTATAATTTTCTTCTAATTCAAAAGTGAACTTAATAGAAGGGTACTGTGAAATTTGCTGTAAACTGCGAATTTTAATTTGCGTTTTTTTGTAAAATAAAATGAATTTGTGACTAATTTTTGTCTCATTGTATAATTTTGATTCTGAACACCGTTTTTATTTACAACTTTTCTCTAAATTTAATAGGTCAGTAATTATAGTAAAATGAAAAAAAAATACAACATTGTATTCCCCATATTACGGATTTCAAGTAGACACCTGCATACGGGGTTTGATAAAAAAAATAACGAAAATTTTTATTTGTTTGAAAGTATCTCCATTTGATATAATTATGACCCATTATTTTTTACTCGCAGTTGATGTTTTTTAAACACAGGCCACTTTTGTCACTACGACATGTAAGATCTATTGTAACGTAGCCCTATCTTAGTTTTCTGGAACCAGTTCTACAGTTCTCATGAAGCCAGTTACTGCTCAACGAGTCAGTTTCCCGATCTCATTTTTACCTTTTACTTAGATGAATAAGGGTTGGTTTATGATGAACTTAATTTACGAATTTACAATTTATAATTCAGATTTTAAAACCTCTCTTAAAACGCATACGATGGTTTATGAATGATTTACAAATTTAGGAATTTGAAATTTAGATTTGGAATATACTCGTAACTATTTTATATTTTCAAATGTAAAATTCAAATTCGACCAATCACAAGAGAGAACTATTAAACATGGCGGTAAGGTCTTTGTCTTTACTTCATCCGTCAGCTATCTTTTCTGTTTGTGGTGTGTGTCTGTGAGTTTCGAAGATAGATTCACAAGAACAACGAATAATTTGATATTTTATTAATAAGCAGTATTCGCGAGCATTGTAATTTGTACGACAAAGTAAATAAATATAACACGGCATAATATCCATTTCTGGGTGTGCCAATCTGCTTTATCACAGGTATCAATATTCGAAATATTTGGCGTCGGTCGGCATCGAATCCGGTTCCCCTGATTCGCTACCAAACACTCGGGCACGCGGCCACGGGACCCCATGACAATGTAAACGAATTGTACAAATAAAAAACGTTTGCGTAATTTCAATGCAACGAGGGATAGCAAGGCATTAAATACATGCACACTCACAGTAGTATATTTGAAAAATTGTTCATGATCTTGCTCTTTCATTTTCAGAAACATTCTATTTATGATAAACTACCCGTTGACAAATCTTAATGGGTGGAATTCAGTGGGTTGTATTAAGGTCTGTATTAAAACTTGTATTGAGTATATGGCAACATTGTAATATTTTCCACATGAATCAATGAGATTCAATTGTGATTTAGAAATTTTACCACAAGGGAAAGTAGTACAGACATCCTTTAGTCAAATGAGGAAGTATTATTGTAAATGGAAGGTGTAAAAGGAAACTCATTATTACAAAATTAGGTTAGAAATATGTCAATATTAATGAATTTTAAAATATCTCAACCCCCGTTTTGATCAGTTTTGACATTTCTCCATTTTTTCTTACTTCTGTTAATAATATTTTTTTCTTTGTTTGATCCTTTGGTCTCTCATTTTTTTCTGACAGGTATTACAAAGTTGCCAAAATATTTTTGACAAAGAAATGTTTTAGCTTAAAACACGCTAATACAACCCACTGAATCTCACCCATTGTGTTCATAGGCCACATCCTAACAGACCATCAACTTTTTTTTTACGTTTGTGTTAGTCAAAATCAATTCAACCAAATTATTTTTGTTACTAGTGTGTTAAGGATTTGATCCCACAACTTCTAATATACATGTAGCATATCTACCATTTATGAATCTGTGCATTCTGTATCTGTATTAGTTTGTCGGGCGTGTATAATTCATGCACATAATAATTAACAGTGAGATGTGTAGTAATATTGTCAACAGTTATTAAACTCGCGGCAGGAATTTGAAATCCGATCACGATGAATTACTATTACAGCAAGTTGCTAACATCTTCCCTTATCCCGGCCCTCCACCCTTTCATACTAGATGAGTTAACCTCATGAGCGCACACTAAACTAATTACCAACTTAGCGTAATTGTTCTAACACCAATATTCATATTGCTTTCATTCATAGTCCCAACACATTAACAAACTATTTTCTATTAACTCATTTCAGTAGCACCATGCACCATTATATCCAAAAGACAGAAAATTCCTAATGTAATTTAAAATATTAACACTCTGTACGGCAGAGAATTAAACTCAAGGTTCATATTTTAATGCCCAGTTGCGCCGCTAATACTTAAATTTTAAGCTTGACTTAAACAAAAAATCTGATGTGGCCAACACAAAACCTCCCGCTATTTAATTTTTATTAATTTAAATACATACCTACGTATTTAGTAATACTTCAAAATATATTATGTTCCATTGCATATAACTATTGCTTTATTTACGATTTTCTTTAATATTTAATATGTCACTATTATTAATTTGAAGTAATTAGTTTTTTGACAATGACGTTTACCTGTCAGTTACATTCATTTGAAAAATAAACTGTGTAACAAAGGAATTGTGTTTATCTTAGGCTTAGGGATTAAAAAAAGAAAAGTGATTTTTAAATTTATCTGTAAAATATATAGAAAAAGTATTAATGTATACCTGTACAAAATTCAATAATCTATAATTTTACAATGACATTAAATGCGAAAAAATGGCATTTAATGGTATTTTTTTAAGAAAAACCAATATGAGCTTCAAGTAAAGTGCCATTTCCGGTTATCCGATTTACACCAAAATCTAATGGCATCTATTCCTATTAGAATAGGGCAGAAATACAAGGTTTCAGAATTTTCTGAATGATAGTATTTGAGTTAGAGTGCAAACAAAATTCGTACACATACACACACACACACACACACACACACACACACACACACACACATACATACATACAGACATAATCGTGAAAATGTTAAAATTGGATTCTAGGGACCTTGAAACGTGGTCATTTACTAAAATCTCGATATGTGATTTTTAGCACGATCCCTATACCTCCCTTACCAAGGGTAGCGGGAGGTAAAAAGTGCTAATCAAAATTTTGACAGCAATATTCAATTACTCATTTGACATTTAAGCTGTGTTCAGAACTAAATAATTTAATTTCCAATTTGAATTTAAATTTGATGCAATCACAACAGCATATAATTTCAATTTGATGCATGCGCAAACTATCAGTTACCGCGCGCGTATATTGTGTTTCTTGTCACATTTGTTTTCATCAAGACTTTTGACAGAAGATAACTGAGGCTGAAGGGCATTTTTGCGATTTATTTCTAATGTAAACTCAAATTGAAATTGAAAAGATTAGACCTTGCAAGGTTGGAATTGGAAATTGAAATTATGTTGTTGTGAACACGTATATTCAGGTATATGTCCCAAGCTTTGATGCAAACTAGAAAATCAAATTGAAAATTGAAGTTACTAGGTTGTGAACGCCGCTTTAAAACTTAAGCGTCAGCGGTGCAATCGGGCATAAATGTGTTCATAGTAGTTCCTTAAAAATAATATAGAATAGTTTTTCTTAATTTAACACTAATCTCTTTCTATCTCTGTACATAGTAAGTCAAATGGCGCTTGCAACTGCCAGCTGGACTGTAAAACGAAACGAAAAAATTGCATTGTTTGACATTTTAGCTTCAATAAAACCTTTTGAAACTCCTTTTGGGAAGTAAAAGACAAACGCCATGGGTCTCACATGACAACCAGGTAACCATAACCACAGACAAACTATTTGTCTGTGCCATGACTCCCGCCATTAGTTTGCTTACTATGTGCGGATCTCTGAAAAAGTCTATTCACCATTCTTTCTTTCCATTTCTTGAAAGCTGATAACACAATCTTCTTATGAAATGCTTTCAAACAAATTTCAGGAAGTTTTAAAAACTACCAAAGATATCAAATTTATTTCTGGTGAACTGCCAAAGCTGTCAAACTTTAAAAACTTTATTATTTGATTCTAAAACTATTCACTCAAAACGAAACTTTAAAAAATAACTAAGTTCTAATTGACAACTTTCGAAACTTAATTTCAAATGACAGGTAAATGACTATTTAAAATGCGTGCAAATTTTGTTTTCCACGAACACGGACTACATTTTTGCTGTTCCAAACAAATAAACATTAATAAGACATACATCGTTAGAAAGCTAAAATGGTGTAAATTTCCAATATGGCGTCCATATAAAAATCACAACTTACACGTCTTAAATCAAAATCTAAAAGCGAGCATCGTCGTACGAAAGAAAATAAAAAAGTATCTTAAAGAAGCGCAAACCAAAATTCTTTATATATCATACTTAGAAGTTATTTTTAAAAATAACAATTTCAAAATTTGATTTTTTACATTTAGCAAGTGACCTATGAATTTTTCGGGAATAACAAATACAACTTTAAAATGATCTACTAACCAGGCAACTTTGCCCTAATTTAACCGAATTCGTATCTCATAGTTTTCGAGATCCCAATGGTGAGCCTCGAAAAACGGACATCCTGTACATGCTTAGCAGTTGTACAATTGTAATTAAAAATATAAACAATATTTTTATCTTTAAGAAAGAGTCTAATTGGTGTAATTTGATATGAAATTGAATAATGCATCTTGTCAACTTAACAGTGCAGCTCATTTAGAATTTGCAAAGATCTCCACTCCACTATGTATATTTTTCTAATAAATAATGTTGTCTTTATCGCAATGTTTCCGTTTTGGAGTAATTATATCATTACAACACAAAATAAACTCGTCTGTCGTCTGTAGATCGTATCAGCGGCTTGACATTACTATGAAAAAAATAACATGAATTTAAATGCGATATACCTGTGCTCCGTGCATATATTATCCTGATGTTTGATGGTAAATAATGAGGCATTGTTTGCTGAACCATATACCAAGCACCGACTCAAATTGGACGATTATTTGACAGGAAAATCGCAAGCAATTTGTATAAAGGTAAATTGGTGTATTAATAACACAGATAACTATGACACAAATTGTTACAAATTGTATCTGGAATGGGGACTCAAGATTTTAGAGTTTTATGGTTGCTGTTGCCATCTAGTGAGATCTAAAGTAACGTCTTTAGACAAAGACAACAAGATCGAAGAGAGAGATGGTTGAATATTACCAAAACCAAATTTAAAACATATTGGATTGGATAATTTTGAGTTCCGGTATTATTATTTTTTTAGAATTAATTATCAAAGTTAAACATCCTGGCAAAATTAAACAGCAAATGTCAAATCGGATTAGGACAACATTGCGAAGAGAAGCCATGGTAATACTCAACTATTTCTTTCCTCGAGTTTATTGTTAAGTTTGCATTATATCTGCTTCTGGCACTTACTTATTGTTTACCAACAACAACCCTCTATACATTTAATGGTAGACGCTTGATGATTATTTTTTATGAACACTTATTTATATTATGGACAGGGTATTTTTTGGTGCTTTTATACTAATTTTATTTACAAATATTATTTACTCTAACTCACAAATATTAATTGTACTAAAAATAAATAAATTCGAAAGATACCGAAGCATCGTGAGGCCAAAATACCAGCGTTACTCATAACAAGAGCCAAAACTCAAACTATACATGACTTTTCGCTTTGAGAGAGGAAACACACACTTTTCATACCTTTTGTACTTTAGTCTCAAACACCGATTTTACATGTTTATCCACAACTGTCAAATAATATACCCATAATTCAATTGCTTTTTATCAATTAATGACCTTCGTTACTATTGCTAATTGAATAATATTGACAGTTCAATGGAATAATATTAGTCAATCGTTATGTCAAATTCAAATCTTACCTTTCAAAGAGTACTATCAAAATTACATTAATATAAGTATTTTTTCCACATAAAAGTCAAAGTTCCATTAGTTTCGTCATTTATCATACTCTTATTTTCTTCTAAAACAAACTATAGCTGAATCGATTTGTCAATGTTTGTAAACAAAAGTTTTTTGCAGTTGTCAGTGAAAAAATTCTAATCTTCATCACAAATATATCACTGATTATTATTATTTGGCAGTTGTGGATAAAGTATAGAACTCTATTCACATGCAATGGCTATTAAACTATTAATCATTCGAATGATTTACATCACTCGCCTTTCGACTCGTGATGTAAACTTCGTACTCTTGATTAATAGCATACATTACATGCTCATTGAATGATATACTATTACTCCAAAAGGGTAAAAACCAGACTGACTAAATAACTAAAAACATAATCATCTTCGTGAGGATATAACATGGCTTCCATAATCAACTATCAACCCTACACGTAGGCTTGCAATAACTTCTAGACTTAATTGTCAAGACTATAAATGTTCAGACTACTGACAGTTACAAAAAAATTATTGTGGCCAGCACAAGACCTCTCTCCATTTCCATATTAGGCTATATAAGTATTGTACATATTTTTTTATTCATTCTATGATCAAAGTTTCCTCTTATTCTTTTAATGTCCGAGATTCTTCTAATACATTGATGAGTTTTTGCCGGTAATTCTGAAGGGTATGTTATACATGTATCTATAATTATAAATATTTAATTAATAATAAAATAAGAAATATTAAATGTACTTCCCAGAAAAAATCTTCAGTAATGTCTTTGGTGTTTTGACACCGACATTTATCTGTCACAAACATTTTAATTTTTCCACTTGTTTTCCATAGGGTGCGAGATTCATTATAACTTATTATTTTATATATTTATATGTCAATGTATCGGATAGGGATTTTTATATTCTTTAATATTTATAATAACATACATTTTCAAAAATTAATATTTAGAACTTTTTTTAAGTAGCTAATACTTCCGGTTGTCCATTTGTTACCAAAATCTAATCAGCCCTACCCAGTAATGTCAGATTGAGGAAACCGCAGTCTTAAGTCTTATAGTATATATTTAAGAAACCGTACACACACAGACACACACACACACATACACACACACACATACACACACACACACACACACACACACACACACACACACACGGACATCATCGTAAATATGTTATAATCGGATTCTAGGGATCTTAAAACGTGCTTATCCACTAAAATCTTGATATGCGGTTTTTAGCATGATTCCAATACCTCTCTTAGCGAGTATAATTATTCTAAACAGAATTTTGACTTACAAAGATAACATAATTAATATATTGTTATTGAAACCATAATTTAGAAGAGTATAATAAAGTTGTTAGCTTGTTATTGCTCTGGACTTGCCTTGTTGTAAGATTGAAATATTGACATTTAATAATTTTCATTTTTGCGGGCACTTAAATCAGTTGTAAGGAGTGCAACAACCCCACAAAATCATGCTAGTAAGTAATTATAATTATTATACAATAATTCATAGAAACATAAATTCCATATAATGATTATTACAACATTGTAAAGAAACCAACAATGCTCGTCTTTCTGCTTTGAAAAGACAAAAAGATAGTAAATGTCACAGCTATTAAACACTAGTAAAACAACCTCACATGCGATTAATTAAAATGACATCGGGTGCTCAAAGCAACAATGTTGCACTTGCACCGTATAATAAAACATAGTAGAAATTGTTTCATCCGGTCAATGATTTTATCCGGTTATATTTAGCCACTCGCAATGCCAAAATTAATACTCTTACCCGCATTCACTATCTTTAGTATCGGGCTTAATTTTAGCCCACAGTACGTGACAGAAACATAGTAAACAGACGGGCCACGTGGCGAAACATTGTCGAGAATTTTTCAAAGATATTCTTCAATATAATCATGCGATGTAGGTACATATTTAAAACAGAGTATTTGGCCAATTGGGCATCTGGCCCAAATTTACTTAAACTGTATTTTTAGATACTTATTAAACGTGTTTAATTATATCATGTGTTGACGAGGGATTTGGACGCCCTCTACCGAATTAATTAGAAGACTTGCTACTCTATTTATTACACATCTTATTTGTAACGAACAAAAACATATAAATATACATAATAATATATCATCATCACTGCTTGTGTTGCTTTTTACCTACAAAGTTCTACGAACAATATAAATTTTATTTTAGAAATAAATGGGGTTCTCCACCACAGCAGAAATGAATTAAATGTACACTTTATTGTAATGAATTCTTTGCGAGATATTTGAATATGTTCTCAATGTGACAGTGACGTCACAATATTGATATCTTTTTCGTGCAGTCTACTATAGAAATTGTGCGAGAAAGAGAGCAAAAACAATTATGACTACGAATACGAATTGCTTCAAAAGTGGAGGACCCCATTTTAGACAAAATATTGTGTTCAATAAATATACTGGTTGGTGGCGGGTATAGGGGGAAGATTGGGATTTAGCATAAGATTTTAATTTTATGCAATTTCCTGCTATGCTGTTCATTTTTTTTGCAAAACTGTAGAGTACAAAGTTTTACAGAATTAAAAGTTGCACACAAAACTGTTTTTACGTGTTTTATTTTGTGAATGGTTACTTCACAATTTTAAAATAGCTATTTTTAATACATGAGCAAAGTATGTTGTTTTCTCACGGGCCCAGAAATTGGTCGCACGAGCGGAAGCGAGTGTACCAAATGGACAAGTGAGAAAAATGTATGCTCACGTGTGTTAAAACTTATTTTTTCCACAATCTTGAAATATAATTTTTCTAAAAATCAAAACATTGTACTTTTTTATTCATGAAAACAGTACATATGATTAAAACTGAATTTAATGTAAAGTTAACTACAAAAAATTATTGTTCCTTTATGTAGAATAAATAAATAAATAAATAAATAAATAAATAAATAAATAAATATATCATCACGGTATATTACCCATTTCTGGGTGTGCCAGTATCTACAAAACATGCAGACATTGGTAATGATGATATATTTTACCGTGTGGGCGCTTACCAGGCGTCACCTCACGGACACTCATAGCTGATGTGGAGAGTGCACCACAGGGGTCACTTTTTTGTAGAATAGTAGATATTTATTGTACAATTTGTAACTCAACCAAAATTTATGACTCCTGACGTAGATTATTATAGGCTTGTGTATTCTGCTTACTTGTGAAGAAAGTTATTTACTTTGCTCACTTGTGATTCAACATACTACTTTGCTCACTATTTTAAGTTGAATACAGTAGCGTAACTAAGGGGGGGTTAGGTGGGTGCGCTCACCCCCCTGTGAAGATTTTCAAGATATAGGCGCCTTTTTCAATAATTTAATTAAAATCATTAATCTTTTTTTTAAAATTTGATCTTATAAATAATAAAAAAAATATTAATATAATCTGCAATCCTTTTCATCTTAATATTTTTAATATTTTAATATACCTATTAATTTTAACAAAAATATATTCAATAGTAAGTTTAATTAGTTTTATTTGTTGAATACTATTTTCTTTTTCACATCGCCACATCGACAAGACACAAGTTGCTGTTTTATTAAGTTCAAAATATCATTTTAATAATGAGTTCAATTAAAAAAAAGATGTCCGGATGGCAGTGAAAAAAGTAAATGCATTAAAAGAGAGTACAAAAGATGTTCTTAAAATAAATACTTTTTTAACATAATTCAGACAATTCGGAAGTTTGTAAAAAGAGTAACGTGTAACCCTGGAGTTGGATGAATTTAAGAAACTCAAAACTCGTAAGTTAAACTATTAATTATATTACACCAATTAATTCTTACATTTTTTGTAAAACCAATTTTATTTTTATTACTAAGGTTATATAACTGATGTTGATTTTTTTTATATTTTACTTTAAATAAATTACGAATTTATTATGGCGCCTTTTTCCTGAGAAAAAACCCGCCTGTGAATTTTCCTAGTTACGCCACTGTTGAATAATATTGAATTTTGCTAACGATTGTGGAAAAAAAATATGACAAGTTCCGTCAATGAGTAGTAATGGGCATGACATTATAAAATAATAGTATATTAAAGAACAAGTATTATAAAAAAGTCTGTTAACACACTCCATCCAGCCTCGAGGCTCGTTTTCCAAATTTGGACTAGTAACTAGTACGTTAACAGAGTGCCTTATGATACTTGTTTTTTAATATACTATTATTTTTCTAATTAATAATATAATGGAAGATGTTCTTGACCTATCAGATTCAAATAATATGCCAAAATTGATGTCAGGAGGTTAACTGTCATTTTAATTTAAAATTAATTATATTTTCATAACATGACAAAATAATGCAACTTTTCTTTAGTACCGGACCCTATTGTAGATGTTTTGAGAACATACTAGACATAGTCAATACTTTAACTTTGTAAAATAAATTGAATTGTGCTAGCCATAACAAATTTTCATATTCATATATATTTTTCATACAGCCTCCAGATATGTAAACATAAAAAAATATACATCATAGAGAAACATTTATAGATATTGTTTTCTACAATTTTTCATTTCTACTCCTCAATTTCATATTCCCGACTTTAATCCTATTTGACAAAAAACACCACAGTTATCATGTTTTTAGAACAATAATTTAATTAAGATTTGCTGTGTTTTTAGTTTATTTTTTGTGTTGATAAGAGAAGTAAAGGGCTGTAGCTGTCTGAGTATAATTAATGAATTTCCCTAGGCTATTTTTACTGGATGCACATGGAAAGTAAATTGAAAAACACGCGCGTCGGTGTAGAACATCAATCAATAAGATCAGAGGAATTTATTCTTGATGTCAGCCACTTTATTGTTCTATCGTATGACTTCGGAGACGATGGAAATGACGCCGTGGAAGTCTCGGCCTCTCGGAGTGCTACATTAAGGATTCCTTTGGTCTTCCTGCGCCGTTCAATCGACGTTGCTTCTCTTTTTACATCACGGCTCCTTGCTTTTAATCTTTTTTCTTGTATTAGCTTTAAATTTATTGCTTGATTAGATACCCCAGCAGAATATTTAATACGAATCTTAATTTTGAAATCTGGGAAAAAAACTTGTTAGTTAAATACGCCAAATAAAAGACGAGGAAAGTTTTTTAACCTCAAATCAATAAAATTATAATTAGAAATCATTTATTGAACTACGTCGTAGTACAATGGATTGCAACAATTCGAGTACACCTAAATTTTGGTGTATTGTGTATAGGAATGACTAATTCCGATAATTTTGGTACCCGAGTACCCGAAACAACTACCCGGATAGTACCCTTTACCCGTTAATTACCCGATACCCTTTAATTACACGTTATCCTTTAAGTACATATATGTACATAATTCGTTAATTACCAGGTACCCTTATAGTAGCAGTTTACTTATTAATTAAATTTATAATTACTGTTTACATATATTTATTAAATAAAAAGTAACACATATAAATAATATACTGTATCTCTATAAAACACTGAAGATAAATTATATTAATTGCCTATGGTATTGTAATAAAAAGCTCTTCTTTTAGATACAATTTTTCCGGCAGCTGAAAAAAATTAGTGTAATTAAAGGGTATCGGGTAATTAACGGACAGCGGGTATATTTCGGGTAATCGGGTAAGAAATTTATTACCCGGGTACATTATTATCAGGTAGGTTCCGAGTACCCGGGTACCCATCGTCATTCCTAATTGTGTACGTCTTAAATATTAATTTGTCAAATAAGGGCCACCATTGGTAGCTCGAAAGAGCTATGACCCAAAAGTTGCCGTATTAGAGGATCATTTTAGTGATGATTTTGTTTTACCAGTAAAATGCATATGTCACTAAATAATGGCGAAAAACTGGTTTCAAATAACTTTCAAACCATCAAGTCTAAATAACGAAAACAGATTTGTGAAAAAATCATGAATCTCACTGGGATTTGAACCTAGGGCTTTCCAATATCTAGTTGGACACTCTACCAACTGACCTATGAGATCCCCTTGAAATCCCAGAATTTTTCACACGTTGCAAACACCGTTGAAGATCTCATAGCTCAGTTGGTATAGGGTGTCGACTAGATATCGGAAAGACCTGGGTTCAAATCCCAGTGAGATTCATGAATTTTTCACAAATCTGTCTTTGGTATTCATACAATTTAATTTGAACTCTTAACACGTAAAGTGCCACAATAGAAATTTAAGTTTTAGTACAACACTGTTTAATAATTTTTATTTCATATTTTGGTTTTATTTTAATTTAAAATAGTTATATTTTAAAAAAAATGTAAAAAATGAAAATTTTTCTGCATCATTTTGATTTTTTTTTATGTTGGCCAGCGTTAATCCTCCACGGCCACAATGCTGAGTATTAGCATTGTGACCGAAACCAAACTAACTTCCATTTTGCTTGCTACTTACCAAATATATTTCCCTATAAGTTACATTGAAATGTACGAACGTGATGTGATCTGGCTGCAAAAAAATTTCGGTTTGTCGGAGTACATGTATCCCCCATGGCCACAATGGACCGTAAGGTTCAAGGTAAATGGGGGACAGGGTTGATCCCCCATGGCACTTTACGTGTTAAGACATGTTTGTGGTAATTAAGTTACAGAAATTTCACTTTTGAAATACATCGAAACAATTATTTACATTATATTGTCTATCCAGTGGCGTACAAAAATAATTTTTCTATTGGTAAGTTTTCTAGATATTAAACAACTTCAATTTTTTTTAAGTGGAATGCATATTTGATTTTTACCCAATAAATTTTCTCATTTTTTTCACTTTTCGATAATATAAATGTTTTTGTGTTTCGTATTTGTTTCATCCCCAAAATTTAATTTTTCACATTATTTTTCCATGTTATTCCCAATAATCATTATTATTTTTATTAATTACACTTTGTTTGATACGTATAATTTATTTTATGACTTTCTAGCTCGATATTTTCATTTTAAATTCATACTAGAGATGCATTCGGGCCGGGCCGGGCTGGGCTTTGAGGTTTGGATCGACTCGGCCCGAAAATAAAAATTACCGGCCCGACTCGAAGATCGACTCGACAAAAAAATTACCTAGCCCGGCTCGGAAATTGACTCGAAATCGGGCCGGGCTTCGGGCCGGACCGGGCCAAAGCTCGAAATTGGGTGCATCCGGCATTCCTAATGTTGATTTTTATATTAAGGCGAAAAGTTTCACTTTTTTCGTGTCAAACTTATAAAAAACCACTATATTCTTATAACTTTAAACATTAGTTAACATAAGTAGTTAAAAAAGAGACCTTTCTATTGTAAGTTTGTTATAAAAATTACAGACCTACGAGTATTAACACTTTGTTTACCAAAGCCGTTCGAAAATTTAAACAACTTTTTCACAAATCTTATATAAAAAATATAATTTACATAAGATTTTTTATCTAACTTTGTTTCTGCTCAAAAATAGGACAAGAAATCATTATAGTAGGAACAAAAATCACTTTTATTTAAGTATATAAGTAATAACAATAATAATAGCAACATCACAATATAATTATTTAAGAATTTATATAATGAATAACCTTGAATTCTTGAAGTAAAATAATACATTTTTATTCATTAATATGTGAAGTATGTTGTTATTAAATCATTTTGATCCTTTTTAACTTCATCCATTTTCATTAAAATATTAAGGAAACTGTGCATTTGATTGAACTATAAGATTTTTCGGGCCGGCCCGAAAATCTCGAATTGAGATTTTCGGGCCGGGCCAAAATCAAAAGTCCGACTCGCCTCGATTTTTGAAAATGATTAGCCCGATTCGGCCCGATAAAAAATATCTTCGGCCCGGCTCGATGATCGACTCGAAATCGAGGCGGGCTTCGGGCCGGGCCGGGCCAAAGCTCGAAATCGAGTGCATCTCTAATTCATACAAATTAGACTGATATGTCAATGGCGATCTAAAGTAAAATATTTTTTTATTACAAAAATTGATTTAATTAAATTTCTGAATATTTTTTTATTAAATCATCTGTTTAAATAAACGTAGTATTTCTATATAGAAATCTTACCAATATTTCCAAAATAAGAGTAAATTAAATATACTTATTTTATAAAAAATACTAATTTTTCGGGGTAAAAGAAATATAAAACACAATAAGCCTTACATTATTGAAAAAATGGTATATTTTCCAGGGTAAAAATCAAATTAAAAAAACTGAAGTTTGTATGAAAAATAGAAAAATAATTTTTGTACGCCACTGAATAGACAATATAATATTGTAATAATTTTAGGTGAAACATATTTCTCGATAATTGATAGTTAAAAAAAAAAAAACATCGAAATCAGTTTTTCACCATTATCTAGTAACCTATGCATTTTCCTGGAAAAACAAAAGCATCACTAAAATAGCCCTCTAATCTTTAATACCATTACAAACAGTTTCTAGGATACCAATAGTGGCCATGATATAAAAAAACACATGTATGTTGAGACAACATTTCAGGTCAGATAACCTTGTATAGGAGGTGTATTTAAGGTACTTACTTATTATTTTATATTGTTTGTTATGTATTATTTTCTAATTCTGCTCGTAATCCAATTTCATTCAAGTTATGCAGCATTTATACATTTGTGTACAATAAAAACACAAAAGTTGGTTGCAAAATATGCGTGGGTGTGTACGCATCACCCAGACATCATTTCATACCCTTCTTCCATCGCAGAATAACATCTTCGATAAAACATTTTAAAATGAAATCATAAAAGTCCATGTTTATGGTATGAACTATATCAAAACGTCAATTAACTGCTGGAGCTGATACCGTCTCTTGCTCCGTAATATATTTTATCTTCATTCGTGGCCTATTCCATTCCCTGATATCTTTACTTTTTGACTGCTCTTATTTTTTTATATTCAAACTGAACGTTTTTATGGTCCATTTTTTATTGCATGTCGCTTTTTCGGGATTTTACTGTTTCTTAAAATAAACACGAACATAAATTGACAAAAGCTTCATGTTGATAAACACCCTGATAAAAAAAACTTACAGAGGTGCGTCTGAAGATGTTCAAGTTGTTTTTTTAAGTACTTCATTTTCATCTCAAAAAGTTGCAGGCCTTTTTAGAGATTGTAGGTGTATATTTTATCACAAAGTACAAAAAGAATTAACTAAGTTAACAGCGACTTCTTATTTTCATCGAACGAAGAGGTCATTACATTCCTATAAGCCTATTTTTCCAACATGATGCCAACTGCAAAATGTAAACTACTTAATAGGAGATTATGTTGAAAAATATAACTAAATATGACAGACTATTTTACTCATAAATTTACAAACCAATCCAAATTCAGGATTCTATCTAGTTACCAAGTTGTATCTCGACAAAACACGGTCACAATTTTTTTCGCATCCTTTGAGCCAATAAAATGCTGTACATTTAAAAGTGAGTTTTGACGAGAGGATTTTTTTTTTTTTTTGACGTTTTAAAAGTTCCTAGGAACATATTGTTTTTTCGCGATCGCCCAGAAAATGAGCTCTTTCTGATCACTATTTAGACCGGAAAGTCCTTTGCTGAGCTAGCTCGGAAAGTTGTCTATAAGGGATCGGAAAGTACTTTACCGATCCCGGGACCAGTAAAGTAAATGTAAATGTTTCCATGGAGATCAGTTGTTTATTTATTTCTTATTTGCTCGCAGTAAAAAATAAAATAATACTTTTTTATTCTTTTTTCAGGATCGCAAAAAAATATTGTACCCAACATGATCTGAAAGTGTCTATACTGGGTGAGCAAGCATATTCCAGAGCGAGCCGTAGGCGAGCTTTGGAAGCTTGTGAGTGAACAAACAGCAACTTTAACAGGTTTGTAGTAATTTACGTAACAAGACCTGAAAGTGTCTATACTGGGCTCACAAGCTTCCAAAGCTCGCCTACGGCTCGCTCTGAAATATGCTTGCTCACCCAGTAAAGTATCACTTTCAGGTCTTGTTACGTAAATTACTATTATATACAAACCTGTTAAAGTTGCTTTTTGTTCACTAATTTTTATTTTGGAAATAGTTATCCGAATACCATTCGTGGTTAAATTCTATCCAGGCAAAATTTTTCGATTGCTTTACTCGAGTCTGTTGCTAATTAATCTCGTGTCATTGATCAAAAATTACTGGCTTGACAGTTCATGGTTTTTTCAAATTATTACAAGAACTGTTTGCCTAGCAATTTATCGCGTGACATTGACAAAAAATCACGAGCGAGTGATTTTTGATTAATGTCACGAGATAAATTAGCAACAGGCTCGAGTAAAGCAATCGGAAAATTTTGTCACGAATGGTATTCAGATGCCTGTTTCTAAAATAAAGATAAGTGAATAAAAACCAACTTTGACAAGTATAATAATATGTTCTAAGACACGCTTAAAACGTCAAAAAAATTCGCTTATCAAAAATACAGCATCTTATTGGCTCAAAGAATGTGATTTTTTTTGTGACAGTATTTTGTTGGTAACTAGACAGAATCCTGAATTTGGATTGGTTTATAAATTCATAAGTGAAATAGTCAATTCACTTGTGGTGCACTCTGGCTAACACTGAATGAACTAACCCAAATAGACATTCTTGAGTTAGGCACTTTCCAACATTTCAACCAACTTACTCTCTTCAAATATAGTGTTGACTTTGGTGACCCCATCGCAACAAGCCCCAATTTAAACTAGAACTGCCACCAACAAATTATTTAATATTATATCTAATTATGTGTATTGTCATAAACTAAATAAATAAATTGATACTTCATTTTTTTCTTAGTATATTAGTTAACGGTGGCACCTCCACCAAAAAGTGCCTATCTTGTGGCTGATTCCAATGAGGGGTCGCGTCGTGGGTCGAGGTGCGTCAGTTGTCCGGTTCGATCGTAGCGGCGTGGGGGCGGTGGGGGGCGGCCGCTCGTGACGTAGCGTCTAGACACCGGCGGCCCCCACCCCGTCCGGCGGCCATGTTGCCTCTCCCACTACCACCCCAGCCGTAGCCGACGAGAGCTGGCTCGGTGTCCTGTCTGTCTGTCTACGACGATGGTGGAGGATGCACTGGACATCCATGGTAAACATTCACAGGGTAAGGGGGATTATTGGAGAAATGGTTGTATATTTGTCACTGAAGTTGTATGGAAATAATGTATTTTTTGTTCTAAATATATAATTAATAATCAAAATCGGTTATAAATTTGTCTATATAATTTTCTAATTTATATTTGTAAGATTATCAGTTAATTTAATTTTAAAAACAAAAAGAAATTTGTAAGTATTTTTAATTTCTTAACTTATATTCGGCCCGGTATACAGGATGCTAATGAATACGTATTACAAATTTATATAGTTATTTTAAATTTTAGCAATACATTTTGAATTAGCATACAGTTCATGATTACGCTAAACATGGTGTTACTGTATAGAATCCCAAGAATTTCAAACAAATTCTGTCGTTTTTGAACTAATTTATTAAAATATGCTCCAAAGATGCAGTGCTTACAATGAAGTTAGTGGTCGTCATTTTAAGCAATTATTATAATACTCGTATGTATTAAAAAAAATGAATAATGGTTATTTATGTATCAAGGTACTAAAGTTCTACTTTTTTTTTATCATGAACATGAAATTTAATTGTCGAGGTGGTAAAGTCGAGAAAATAAACCATACGAGTGATAAAATGAAACTTCAGTGCTGAGTTGCATATTAAATTTTATTTGAAATCGAAAATTTGTGAAAATGAAAGGTATATATTTTTTAAAGGTTATGTTTTTGTAACTGTCAGTCTGACACTCAATGTTACTAAACTCCGAACATTGAGGTTATTTTAAAGAACACTCAATCTTAATCAATTGAATTGTTTAGTTTGATCTTCTTGCACATATTTTTTGTCAGTTTATTTACGAATTTACTATTAATATATCGTACATCTACCCAAATTATCTTATATGTACAATAATTATTGTAAGGTTGGCAACACTGCAATTGCTTTGTTTAAAATAGTCGTATAATGGTTTATTTAGTTCCGATTTTTGAACTTTTATTGACGATTTTTGTACACTTTAGTGACGATTTGAAATAAATGTATTTTAAAAAAAATCATTTCTAAAAGTTAATATAAGCAAAATGACAGGTCACTGTCATACACCCTATAAATTTAAATTTGTACCACATATGCATTAATATCCAATACAAGTTCATTACTACTGAAACTTAATTTAGTACAAGAATTGTAAGCTAATTTTACCCAGAAACCAGAAGATACAATGTTTGTCTCATGTCTTCTTTAAAATTCTGACATAATTCCATTAAATGAAAATACAGAAAAACAGAAGAAACGCAAATTAAACAATTTATTATTATCTGTGTAAATATTGTGACGTAATACAAGAACAACCAATGTCAATTCTGAACCAAAATGAGATTAATTGTTTAATCGGCTAAAAAACGAACAACCAAAAGTCTAACTGTAAAGTAAAGGAACTTATAGGAACTGATTACAAAGACGACGGTCCGTCAGACTATTATTTATTCCCAAAAAGCAAGGGAAGAAATTTAAGGATGAAGAATTAAAAAGTATAAATTTTTCTTTGAAGGTATGGACAAACTCAAAATAGTTCGATCGGTTTACATTTTCCACAAATTGTAAAACCTACACAAAAAATGGTTAGAAATTTATATATCAAAAAAAATTACGGCCACTTTAAATGTAGACTAAAAACTTAAATAAAAATATGGGCGAAATAACGCGTGATAATAGTTCGACTGACATTTTAAGAGTAAGTTTCTAGTTCAGACTTAGCTTCTACCGGGATCCTTTACTTTTGGCACAATGAAAAAGGGATACAATGCCTAATACAATTAAAGCTGGTATTACTAATAAAAGCGATGTAACTCAATATTGAATGGCGGAATATTTGAATAACATATTTATTTCTGTAAACTAGTATAAACAAATTTGTATATTATTTTATAATTTGTTTGTTGAAAATGTAAACCGGCCGAAATATTATGGATTTGGGCTCGTATGTTAAAAAACTTCATTCCGCGAATTTTTTATCCTCCCCTCGTATATAACATACCTATCATCCTCATTTGCAGTTGTAAACTTTTGCGATTAGCTTTAAACCACTAAAATTCTCCAATATTTATCGCACAATAAATTCCGTATTATCTCCCCTCCTATGTAACCTTAGGCCCCAAACGCAAACCCACACTCACATATCCACCGCAGCATCTCATTTGCTCTGCTAGAAGGCGACAAGACCGGGGATCTTCTGGTCTAGCGAACATTACGTAACAAGCGATTTGGCTCGGTGTGCACAGCACATCACAGCACAAGCCGCTTTGGTAAAAACCAACTTAACAAATACAAACAAAATACCGGGAGACGCTATAGCCGAAGACCGCGTCGAAAAGCTACGCAGACGCCGGAAAGGTATCCGGACTACGGGGAAGGATAACGGATCGGACGACCAAGGTCATGGAGGTTCTTAAGTATAATAATTTCCAGTTCCAAAAATATGCACTAAAACTATACTTGTAAATAAGGATTAAAATTAAAAATATACTAAACACACTACAAAAATCAAGTTGAGACTGATGACAGATGTCAAAATTGACTGTAGTGCTACTTATTGTTTTATACTGTGCGAGTACAATACAATAAGTAGCACTGCTCACTTGCGTAGTACATTCAATATTTTCTGATTTGTTAATAGATACAACTTTAATATCTGTCATCAGTCTCAACTTCACGTGCGCTTACTATAACTAACAGTTAATTATCATTAATTTTTGTAGTGTGACTCAGTGTCGAGAGAGTATTTTAAACCGGGTTTATGCAGCAATTGTGATTATTTGTCACCTCCAAACCTCAATTACTTTTACTTATAATTCATATTATATCTGCCGAATAAATAAATACAGATATGTTAATAAATAGTACAGAAAAATAGTTGTTGCTTGTTGTTCATAATAAACAACATCACAATTAAAAAAAGGTTATGTTTTCTGATTCTGAAAATTGTCAGGCATGCGCAGATTGCAAGTCGTCATAGGTCATTGTCTTAAAATTAATCCAATTTTTTGATTCTTATGTTTATGAAAATAATGATATAAATAAAATAAAAATATCATCACGGCATGTTACCCATTTCTGAGGGTGCCACAACCTGCTTTATCGCAGATATCGGTAATGATGATGACAGCTGTATTATAAAAACGTATTTTAATTCATAAAACTAAGACTACAAGTATGACGATGACAATGATATTGCTGCATAAACCCGGCTCCGGCTATAAGCACATGCCATAACTATTATTAGTGCATATTGGTATGTATTCTGTATCGTACCATGTTAATTTTAACAGTCTGTTAAAAATTTGTAGCCAATAGAAACACATTTCTTATCTACCGTTTAAATTAGTTTATTTTTAGTGTCTACTATTATTATTGGTGAAAAATGTAAATAGAATCATTTATAGAATGTTAAAATTAACATGGCAAGTTACAGAATACACTCGATTATACCTACATTACGAGTAATGCCTACATATTTTTTTTTACTTAAAACGAAGTATTTAAATTAATCTATTTCAACATTACAATCATAACAATAAATAACTAGGGGTGGTAGCATGAGCAAGTAATTAATTAAGGAGTTGATTAGCAGTGTTCTATCCCTGTCAATCGTTTATGGATTATTTTAGAAAAAAATACTTCAAATAAAAGTTGTGTACAATTAATTTTTCTATAACTATTATTTAAAATATTTTCTCTAAAATACTTCATAATCGATTGACAGAGTTAAAACACTGCTAATCAACTCCTCGCTAACCACCCAAGGTGTTTCTCTAAATCTAAACAAAGATTTTACCTTCTATCAGTAAAAATAAATGAAGAAAATTTAGAGTAGAGTCGGTGACACGAGAGAATCCGTCCGAAGAATGTTGAATGCTAGTAGGTTTTCTATGAGGCGATACTACGATTAGAAATATTTTTCTATTTGTTGTACGTAATACATGAACCGCATCAACCAAGAGTAGTATATAGCACCGAAGCAACGCCCATGGTTTACGAGATAACAATACATATATGTATGTGGAATATTTTCCTTACTAACCCGCTTGCTATCTTGACACAGACTGAACGTTCAACCTCCCAACAAATTATAGAGACTTATTTAAATTTAAATGTGAATTAAAATTAACAGTAACTTCAACATCGGCATTTACTATTGTAATGTACAACCGATATATTATTATTACGAGTATAATAATAACCCTGTTTCCAGGGTAATTATATATCAAATAATGCCCAAGGGCGTTATGAGTTGTTGCTATGGCAACAATGCTGTCAAGAAATTTATATTGACACAGGAATGAAGCCTACAAACAAACACAAGGATTCATAGCCTACCTATTTCGTAAATTTTATTAAAATTTTCTGATCCGTAATCCGTAGAATATTAAAAGAAGAAAATAATAAGACATTAAACGTTGAAGGCACTATGGGAGTTAAAAGGACAATAATGCCTTCAGTTAATGTACACTGTTGGCCTCATGCATTATTGTCTTTATAACACCCTTGGTACTATATTAATTATTATTATTATTTATTATTTATATTAATTTATTTATTTGTGTAAGATTTTCAAATCCAACACTTTTATTTAATACTCGTACATACGTAATTATATGTTTCTATATTTTTTGCTGTTTCGTACAAGCGTTAAAAAAATATATACAGAATTATATATTTATTACCAAATAAAGAGGTAGAATTTACCTGGAAATGGGAATATTCCGTATTAAAAGTGGAAAATAACGTAGTAAAAGTGAAAAATATCTGTTAATGTAAATACAAATTTCACATAGCACCCTAGAAAGTCATTCGTTGACCATAAAATTTTATTATAATCTCTTCTCCAACAAAGAATGAACTGCCAGTTTTTCTTTGAAGTAACAAATTAAAATTATCAATTGTCAAAAATTATTTAATTTTGCATGTGCATTATTTGATTTTCATTTTGTATTATATTCCGAACTCTAATAATTATAGTTTTAAAAAATCTTGCGTTTCGGAAAAGTTTTTAACAATATTATTTACTTTTTGGAAAGAAGAGTAAACAAAAAGTTAACCTATAGAAGACATATTATTTGAAAACAATGTATTATTATTTTGGCAAGGAAACAAAAATATTTAAATAAAAATATATAATAATATAATAAACGAAAACAAAAATATGTTTGTTTATTTGGATATCAAATATTTACATAAATAAATAACACAACAGCAGCACAGCAGCGGTTGGAAAGTTGTAGACTAAACAATCACCGTAATTTCAGAGTTTCATGTTTATAAATTAAACAAATGTATATGCGAGGGAAAATTAATACCACTGTGGTTGCGCCCGAATGGAAACTGGGTGAAGGAAGACCATAACATCAGAGCGTAACATAATATTGAGGAAGGCTTAATGATAGGGAATGATGATGTAGTGGTGTACATGTGGCATGTAAAGTTGCGGATAAACTACACATAATTACAAAATCAATAGTGGAATCTAGACAACGGAAACGAATGCACATTACTGTGCACATGGCTTTATTGCACTTATCAATCGAATGCCGGACAACGCGCAAGGATAAAATATTAGATATTTTTATGGATAACTATACGAGCCACAGTTTTAAGGTGACGCTTTGCTTACTAAGAGACCTCAATAGTAAAGATATAGTCTAGTCGCAGAACAGATAAACTTACAGAAACGACAGTAATACAAGGAAACTAAAACTAGAGAGAGAAAAATGTAATTTTATACATATGGCGACATCGGTTATCATCGTAATATTTCGAGCGTCTTCGAGTAAACGATGTCTGTTATTCGTTGTTTCAAAACTTTGTGACAGTTTTCACGTGTTGAGTTGTTTTAAATTTTGGTTTCGGAAATTTGTAGACTAGGTACTTTTAGTTATTAATTTACTTTTGTGAGATACAGTTCTCTAATTTATTGTGTTTTATATTTATTTTCTCAGTAATTCAGTTTTATTCAAAATTAAAATTTATTAAAGAAAAATTTTAAAAATATCACTTTTATGTTAGGTGACTGTATAACAAAAATATTTGTTCATTATACTTATAAAATAAAATAAAAAAAAAGTATTTTATAGCAAATGACAGAACTTTAAATTTCGCGGGAATGTATACAACAAACAAGATGGTCTAACTTCACTCAAGGTCGTAGAAACGCCATATAATAACAACGATAACTCCCCAATATTACAATTCTAAAAATTATAATTCTTTCGTATTCCTCTTCTTTACATCCATATGTAATCCATATATAATTGGTCAACCAGAAATTCCCTCATTTGAAGTTCTTAATAGTTTTTCTTGAAAAACGCAGTTAAATATCATTTCTTGACATTTCATGTGATGATATGATGATATACGGTTTGATTATACATTTTCCTTCATATTCAATAGATATTGAGTTAAAGAATGATAAAGAAATTAACTTTCATAAATCAGCCAGCTTTGCTATAATCATGGAAACAACTGATATCTTCAAATAATTTTAATTGACAGATGTCAATGTCAAGTGCACTTTACATAGTACTTTTGGTATGGAATTTGTAGAAAATAATAGGTATTCGCGATTCAAGTTAAGCAAACTCTATCTGGTGGACAAAGTTTGAACTAAAGATTGTAAAAAATATATTATTTCCTTTCCTTCAAAGAAACTTTATAGTGATTGCAGGCTATATAAAATATCCTTTAACACAAGTTTCGTGTTTTTAAACTTTTTCAAAAAGCGTAAAATTCATTATATCAGTAACAGATTGACAGCTCGTTCAGTGTTGTGACGTCACAACACTGATATATAATGGCGGGAAAAGTTAATTTGAATCGCCAATATGTTCGTGTTCAATTTTACTGATTTTTAAATTTGAGGGGCGATTAAATATTTTATTGAGATCCCTCAAGTTTTGGTGACTACACCTATATGTCATTGCGAATAAAAACAGATTGATACCCCTAGAAAAGGGTAATAAGTCGGGGTGGTGTCTGTGATTACGTGCCAAACGCAGATATGTCACTTTTTCATATATTTCAAGAGAGTTGAATAAAAACAAAGCCTTTTTATGCTTATTTATATGTAGGGAGGAAAATTGTCACTGACAGTTTTTAATTGGGAAGTTTTTGTGATAAATTATTTACTACAGTAAAAATGAAATATGTTTAAAGAAATTTGGCACACTTTTCGATGTGCAGAAAAACCATGATGAGATAATTATATTATCCTTAAGTAAAACGTCAATCACAGGCACGTTTTAATAAGGGCTAAGTAATTGTAAGAATCCTTCATTTATAATCTCGTTGGCGGCAAAGAACGCCGGTTTCTTCTTCGTTGACTTCCCCGTGTAATTTTTCAAATCCTTGCTATTTGTCATTTTTATTGCAATGTAAAGATAAATTGAGCGCGTACCTTTCAAAGAAGTTGGTGGCCCGACCCCTTTATGCATTCCACGAATCGAGTTCGTCGCCATAAAATGAAATAAAGTGCACGGGTATTCAAAGAATATATGAACAGATATTTGAAAAATCGTTGTGTATTAAAATGAACGAGATTTTGACAGATAACTACAAGGAGATACGAGTATTGACATTGTTACTTCATACAAAAGAATGCTTCATTTTTATGCTCAAATTTTTAAATAATAACTTAATAAATTATATTTTAATATTTAACAATAAACTCACCATACTTGTGGAGCACCAGAAGTCGAAACCTGAAACAATGAAAAACATACCTACGTTAGAGTTATTGTAACTATGGAAAAATGTTAGAACAAAATTTGTTTATCAATAAGTATGAACAAATATAATACCTTTTCCAACTCTTCTAATAGGATTTAACCATAAAACAACACTTTAAATGTCTTTTAAACACAAATTTATATGATGAATAATACTTTTTTTAAGTAAAAACAATTTAAAAACACCCACAACACAGCTGTCACACGTTACATTTTATACAACTGACTGATACAGGTTTCAGTACGCCAATGTCAATGTTGCCAACTGTAGTAAAACTAAATATGATTGTGTAAACTCTAAAAGACTGAAATATTAAAATAGATTTGTATTATAGTCTGATTCACGGAAGATTCAAGGTTACTTCTTAAAAAAAAAGAATACAGAGCACTTTATATATAAGTAGCTTAGCAACATCTTGTATTAGAAAGAGAAAGAATACTAAATGGAGACATTACTTTCTTTTTAACACACTGATGGCCAGTTGCATCGCTCATAGTTAAATTTTAACTATTAGTTAAATTGACAATATCGTATCAAAACGAAATGAATTATTAAAAATTACTGGCAAAATTTCGAGTCGCACTTTTTTTTTAATTAGTAGTTAAGACTTTTACATAAATGCGCCTATTCTGTAACTCAATGGTTAATTTTTAATAAATTGTTAAAAAAAATTAACCAATCAAGTATGTTGTTGATATATAACTAAAGTTTGGATTTTTTAGTTGTCAAATCATTATTTATTGGATAAAAAAATTTACCAGTCGTTAAAAATTATCCACTTTATTACAGAATATGCAACTAGTCATAAAAGTAATAGTGACGAATGTCGTAGATTTACATATATGTAAATTTACTCTCTGTGCTAATATTTATCCAGTGTCGTTGACGTTTAAATTATATTATTGTTACGCGTTTTAAATCAAGTCTGTATATTTGTTTCAAACAAAAACATAGGTGAAGGAGACAAAACTTTGAGAATAGCATTATTTACGAAGAAACAATATTTTCAAATAAATTACATTTATTATTTCAGTTAAAATATACATACATATATATATATATATATATATATATATATATATATATATATATATATATATCTGCTAATATTTCATGTTTTGAGCCTATTGGTATGAATCAGGGTTGTGCATTTAAGCTTAAAAAATATTTTTTTACGTTTACGTGTAAAAAATGCGCAAAAAATGTTAAATAAGTAAAAACCGTAGATCATGTATAATTTTAGTTCTTCATAACGACACTAGATGACTTGTAGTTTACAAATGTCATATTACAGTAACTTTCCTTAATCCTATCATAAATATATTCTAAAACGACTGAAACTATAATAAGTTTATAAGAAAGAGACTGAGTTATTGTAAAATATTAAAAAAAAAACATTCTGAAACTGTAAATTAACATAAAATGCTTAAAATTTTTATAAAATTCATTTTCAATAAGTTTGGAGCTAACGATTTAAATCTATTTCAAATTATGTGAAACTATGTGTTATTAATAATTAATAAATAGAAAATGAATTGCAATTTTTTTTATTCGCTGTCTATTTTTAAATGTCTTCAAATTTTATTTCTTTACAATACTGCCTAAAATTTAAATAAAACATATAAAACATTTTAAAAATATAATATAATATGCTTCAAATTTATGTATTTATTCTAATTTAAGTTATGTCTCAGGAATATACTAATCTGATTGTTGATAGTTTGAATTGAAGGTACCTAATTGTTTGTCTGAATCAAAGAAACATGTTGATGTCACGTGGACTACTTGTTCTGGAAATTCTCAAATATTGTCAATGTAAAAAATATTTTTTTACGCGTAAAAAATAACGTATTTTACGTGCCCATCCCTGGCATGAATGCAGTGAAGTTATCTGCAAATAATATTATATCAGACGACTTATAATTTATAAATGACCTTAAATAGTCATCTTTCAGGAAACAAACTATAGCATTAACGACATGTGGTTAACATATTATTCATTTTTTTGTTACAATAAATATATTTAATAATCAATTCAGAAAATGCAGTGATGCAGGAATATAATATAAAATAAATAATTTGCAAGTTGCAAGTTTGACGTCAGTCAAAATCGAACCCAGGTAGTTTAAACGAAAACCGTTCACCTAACGCAGCGACCCCAATATGCCCATATTATAATTGTACTCGTATATTAGCCATATAAATATTAATATAAGGTTAGAATAAATTTCTATAATAATGTATTCATATGATTTATGAAATTCGCGTGTGTAATGGTGTATGTAACTTTATAAAAGAGAGAAATTGACGTCTGGTGCATTTCAAGTGGAGGGACGTGGAAAGGTCTTTTAATTTAAATTTTCAAAGTAGCAATAACGCAACTATCCACAGCACCGTGAAAAATTGATGGCCATTTATATGAAATGCAAATGCAAAATCAACTAGCGTAGAAAAATTGAATTCTCACACGACAAGTTTGTTAAGAGAGGGTAAATTTGTACACTGTCAAACTTAACTACGTCTTTTTATGCAGCGTCGATTTTTCTTGACATTATTACGAGATTTAATAGCGAATAAAAATGCGTAAAAACAACAGCCAATTACTGCAGCGTGTGTGAATTAATTCTACATTGTTAAACTGAAAGAGATTGATTGTATTCGAAGCTCACAAATACAATGGGAAATTTTTTACTGTAATTTCAAAAATAGTCAAAAAGAAAATGAATTATTGATCACCTCATAACTCAAATAATTGTTCTTTCATTACTGTCACCAGTATAATATATACAGAATGGTAACTCGAACACCCGAATTATTTTAAAATGTAAAATCATACTTTAGCAATTTTCTGTTTACCTAATTATTCTAGGGAAAAAAGTTTCACATGAAAATTGTAGACCATAAAATTCTGTATATGAATCAAGAAGCAAATAGTTATTTACATTCGAGTGCGTGTAAGTTGTATTTTACAGCGCGACAGCTTTGTTTAAGGCACGAGCCCTTAAGGCGAGTACCTTATTAGCTGAAGCGCTGTAAAATACTTCACGCACGAGAATTGTATCAAATTTTTTGGACGACGATAATGAAAATCACTTTTTTTAATGAGATAGGTTATACTTCTGAAAAGGGTTAGTTTAAAATCCTGGGGTTGTCAATTTCCAAATTTGATTTTACTTACCTTCATTATAGTACTTCTTCTAGCGAAAATTTATTTGTAATAATAGACGTTGTTTATGACTGATAATATATTTATTTGCTCATGTATTCTTCGTAATAATAAATAGGTAAGTATCGAAATTTGACATTTCAGCAATTTTCGCCACGCGTATTTGACAGGTATATCCATCGGTGACTATGTCGGTAACGGCGGATTTTTACAATAATGACAGATGTCGCTGCCGTGATTTTGGTTTATATATATATATTAATTGTAAATATAGGACATGTTAAAGTAAAAAAATAACTTATGTAGGTAGTACTTTTTTTACATGAACTTTATTATAGTAAAGATGATTTCTTTTCTAAATGCCCATAAACGTCCAGTGTATTTTGATTATTTTACCGCATAGTTAGACAAGTTACAACACAGTAAGCGTAAAATGTAGGTTACACTTGCTGTGTATACAATTGTAAAGTTCCCATTACACTTCAGGAGGGCAAAAATTAATTTTTCATATTTGGAATTGAAACAAATAAAGTAACAAATAACGTTTAACCATTTATCTGTCAATTTAGATTAGTTTACTTTTATTTATCAGTTAATTTAAATACCTACATTATCAACATTTTCATAGCTAATTTTTGCCTTTACAAAGTACTTATAATTAATTATGCTTCTTGATTCAGATATCTAATTTTGAACTCTACAATTTTTATTTGAAGCTTTTTACCTAAAACAATTATTCAAACAGGAAATTTTAAAAATCAGATTTTAAAGTCCTATGTTCGGGTGTTCGATTCACCAGCCTTTATTTGTGAAATCATTGAATTAAAAACAGCGGGAGAGAAAGGGAGAGAGGATGAGTTGACGCACGTGAGCAGATTAGCCAGTGATTGTATTTGACCACAATGAAATAAAGTGGGTTGTTCTTGGTATCCCCGATTGTATAAATTTATGTCTCATTTTCCTACTTGTCTTCGTAGGCGATTTAGAGTTTTCCAAATGGCCATTTTTGGTCATTTACTGGTGATAGTTTCTCATCTGGGTGATACCCATTGCTTTTTCTTTTGTCTTCAATGTCGCATCGCACATTAAGCGTGTTTTTACAGTCTTGATTTTTGTTAAAGGATGCATTGAATTGATATATGATAAATACATGAAAGTAGCAGTATTTATTTTTCTTATCGACAAATTAAACTTTGTCGGTCGGCGGGATTCGAACGCACGGAACATGAGCCCATAATAATATTTTTCAATACTAGCCCCGGGACCCACAATTATTAATCTTTATAGGGGTATACGCTTACGCAGCGGCTGCTTTGGTTTTGGTCAAACTCAAACATTCACGGTCTTAAATATCAGTTTAAGCTATTTATCATTATACTTATAGTTCAAACATCGAAGAGGTAATTATTAATTAGAATATTATTTGAACATGTTATATTATTGATAGTTTTTATTTTGTAGGTTAGATATAGTTACATATACCAATATATTTAAAAATATAGTCCTCTATGCCATAGACTCAAAGTCTTCTTATTATATGCTTGTTTTTAAAAATAAGTATGTCAGAAGCACATTTTTAGAGATTTTTGTAACACCTTTGAATTGTCTAGCATTTATATATCATATACATTATAAGCCTCCTGTCTTATTTCTAAAAGAGTGCAATCAATAGTAATATTTTCTGTCACTTTCTGTACTCATGATTATAATAACAAAAATTACTGAAACTTGAAACGTCAGATATAAAAACAATTGCAGCCTACTTTGTTTTTGTGAATCTTAAGAAGCAAATAAATATTCATGTCAAAATATTTGTTATTATCAGAAGTAATATCACAAGACCTCCTGATTTTATCGATAAATTTTTATTTTGCACGAATATTTTTTGCTTAGCAATAAACACGAAAGCAAACTGCATGGTAAATCCCGACTCCGAAGGAGTAGGGGATTTACCTAATGTCAGTTTGTTTGAGTGATTTTGCTTAAAAGCAAAAAAAATGAATGCTTAAAAATAAATGTTTATCTGAGAAAATCTGAGAGGTCGTGTGGTATTTGGTGAGATAAATTCCAAAGACAACGCAAAATGAAACTTGACACATTAATTGTCACACTGACAGTTATAAACAATAACAACTGTTTATTTACCTGGTAGCGGAAAATTATCGGGGTAACGAGGTTTTATCAGTATAATACTGTTCCCATTGGTTGAATTTTCAAGTGTTTTGCATCATGTTTGGTTAAAAACTAGTCGTTGTAATTTATCAATATAAAAATCTTTAAATAGGAAGTGCTAGTAGTGAAAAAATAAAGAAGAGTTGAGAAGACCGTTATTGTCCAATAATTACAGTTAGGGATGCATTCAGGCGAGGTGGACTGGACTTTGAGGTTTGGATCGACTCAACAAAAAATTACCTGGCCCGGCGCGAAAATTTACACGAAATTGGGCTGGGCTTCGGGCCGGGCCAAAACTCGAAATTAAGTACACCCGGCATTCCTAATTTTGATTTTTATATGAGGCGAAATGTTTAACATTTTTTGCGTCAAACTTAAAAAATAAGATAAATCATAATGGTAGGAACAAAAATCACTTTTATTTAAGTATACGAGTAGCAATAAGAATAATAATAACAACACTACAATACCATTATTATGCTTTAATGAATAACCTTGAATTCTTGAAGTAAAATAACATTTTTATTTTGATTAAGATGATAATATGTGAAGTACAAGGGGAGTTTTTTATGTTATCTACCTAGCTATGAAAACAATATGCTATCACGACAATTTTCTTATGTCTAGTTGCTGTGACATTTTCATGTCTACAAAGACACAATTAAGAACTTGAAAGCGGCTATACGCGAAAACAAGACCCCACAATTATGCTCAGAAAATGCTGCTTCTGCACAACAACTGCAGGGTGCATAAAGCACGAATTGTTCAAGTAGTAGTCAATGAATGCGGCTTTGACGAATTACAACATCCACCTTACAATCCTGACCACGTCCAATTATTATTTTTTTTCCAAAACTCAAAACACATTTGAGAGAGAGTCGCTTTTTATCGAATGATGACTTGGAAAACGCAGTGGAATCGTATTTTGCAGAATTACCAAAAGATTTTTTTGTAGGCGTAGCTTTATTAGAAAAACGTTGGAATAAGTGTATTAGTGTTAACGGTTCTTACGTAGAAAAATAAAATTTTATTTGTTCTCTAACTCGTTGTTTTCATAGCTAGGTAGATAACATAAAAAACTCCCCTCGTATGTTGTTATTAAATCATTTTAATCCATTTCCATTAAAATATTACGGAAACTGCATTTGATTGAACTATAAGATTTTTCGGACCGGCCCGAAAAGCTCGTTTTTTCGGGTCGGACCAAAATCAAAAGTCCAACTTGCCTCAAATTTGCAAATGATTAGCCCGATTCTACCCGATAAAAGATATCTTTAGCTCGGCTCGACTATCGACTTGAAATCGAGGCGGGCTTCGGACCGGGCCGGGCCAAAGCTCGAGATCGAGTGCATCCATAATGACAGTCTTCCCAACCTTGGTGCATTATATATTATATTGTTGTGAAACTCCCCGTACTTGAACAGTGTAATAATGATTATTATTACTCTTGATGTAATGTAATACTAGTAACTATTATAGCACCTAGTGTATGTTGTGAGTGTGGCCGTGGGTCGCGGGTCATGTGTCTCTGCTGATGTTGATTGGTACATCCGCGTTCCGCTGTCTGGCGGGTTCGGTTTCCGCCACAGTATACCGATTGCCGACCGCCCCTGTTGCCTTGCATAACGATTCATGGTCGAGGTCGACATCGCGACACATCATTACATCACCAGACTTCATTATTATTACATACATACATATGTGTACGTGTTATTTACAATCAAACAAACATTTAGCGAATTAGGGTGATGGGATGGTGGAACTATTACTCAAATGCTCAAAGCTTATTATTTGATTTATTCATCATTATCATTATATGCATTATGTGACCGGTTGTGGTTCTATGGTCCTCTTTCCGCAATAGATTTGATACCTCGCAAAGGTAGATAGTCAACTGTTCGCATTGTTTATTCCAAATGTAACTACTAAAACAAACGTCTTCTTTTTTACCTCCCGCTACCCTTGGTAAGGGATGTGTAGGGATCGTGCTAAAAATCTCATATCGAGATTTTAGTAAATGACCACGTTTTAAGGTTCCTAGAATCCATTTTTAACATTTTCACGATGATGCTGCATGTGTGTATGTATGTATGTGTGTATGTATGTGTATAGATTTTGTCTTCGCTCTAACTCAAATACTATCATTCAGAAAAATCTGAAACCTCGTATTTCTATCCTATTCTAATATGAAAAGAAGCCATTAGATTTTGGTGTAAATCGAATAACCGGAAATGGCACTTTACCTGAAGCTCATAGTGGTTTTTCTTCAAAATACTATTAAATGCCATTTTTTCGAATTTTATGTCTTATAAAAATTAAAGATTATTGAATTTTGTACAGGAATACATTAATATTTTTTCTATATATTTTACAGATAAATTTAAAAATATTTTTTTTTATTAGTCGCGAAGCCTAAGATAAAAACTATTCCTTTGTTACACAGTTCATAGGCGAGTTTCTTTATTCACCGATGAGTAGTGCGCATGAATCGTAAATTCATCACACCGTTTCTTTATTCACTGCTGAATTGCAGATGAAATTCATCATACCGTTTCTAATTACCGCGCACTATCCATCGTAAATTCATCGCATGCATTGGCTTTGACTACTGGTTTTTACAATTTCCGATGGATCGGTAGTGGGGGATCTAACGATATGTTTTTAGGTTATATTTTTGACATTTGCGTTTATTGCAGGATTGCAGGTGTAAGATTATGGATTATGGAAAAAAATGCATGATTCAAATAAAAAAAAAAATATATCTTGTTCACAACGGAAAGTAAATAGTTACAGATGTAGATAATTTTTATTATAATTATGAATTTCACTTCATTGCTGCTATTGGTGTCATCAGATCTTTCATTGTTTGATGAAGAATCTGAAGATTGCAATACAGCGACGGTCCTTTTAACCACACTTTTAACTATAAAACTTTCCATATCTGTTAACTGGTATGGTGGTTAACTGTCAGTTGATATTTAAGGTTAGGAGATTCATCGCAATTTTCAGCAACCCGTTTCTTTATTCGGTCGCATCGGCTATCCATCGGATCCATCAGCTATTCATCGTGGCGTCATTTTCAATTGCTGATGGAATTCAGCGCATTAATTGTTGCTGAATAAAGAAACTCGCCCCATTTTTCAAATGAATGTAACTGACAGTAAATGTCACTGTCGGAAAACCTATCACTTCAAATTAATAATAGTGACATTTTAAAAAGAAAATAGTAAATAAAGCAATAGTTTTCTGCAATGGAACAGTTTGCAGCGTTAGTAAATACGTAGGTAGGTATGTTATTTACATTAATAAAAATTAAATAGCGGGAGGTTTTGTGTTGGCCACATCACATTTTTTTCTCCTCATTTTCTTAATACCCTTTATAGGGTGTCGAATATTGTTTGCTACATCTCGTTCTTGACCAATTGTTTCCATGCTGTCCGGTCCTTTGCTATTTTTTTCATTTCCTCTATGTCTTTTCCTTTACTTTTACCTATCTCTTTTATTCTTCCCTCCCAAGTTTTTCTTGGTCTTCCTTTTGCTCCTTTTCCTGTCTTTGTTAATCTATTTGTTAAACTTTTTAAACTAAATGGGCTACTTGCGTGATACTGAAAATCCGATTTCTATCACTATATCTTCTTCTTCTTTCTAGCGTTGTTCCGCTGGAGCAGGGTCCGCTGTATGGATCTGAATACGCCACTTCATTCGATCAAGCGCGTCCTCTTGACGTAGACCTAGAGTTTTGATGTCCATGTTTATTAAATACTGCCACCGTTGCTTGGTCTACCACATGGACGTAGGCCGAGAATATACGTAATGTTATGTTGAAAGATTTATTATATATTATCATGGTTTGGAGAACAAATGTCAAATAGATAAATATAAGGCAGTGTTTACAGTGCGATCCCCGACTTAAAGTGAAAGCTTAGACCTGGCAAGGTTTAAGCCGATGTACAATCCAAACTCAAAATGCGCCGGGTCAAAACTTTGTAAATGGCTACATAGAAATGCCTCTGCTTAGATTTAACTTACAATGGGGTATTCCGACATTTTTTAAAAATATTTTTTTTACATTAGTACAGACCAGTAGAACTCTGAATATCTAACTTTGAGTACGAAAATGTATGCATCACATGAGATATGAATTTTAAAAAATTGCATCGCAATAGGCTATTCCACGATATCTTTTTAAAAAATTTTTCTTGAAGTACATAAAAATGTAAGACCACATGTGAAAGTCCGAGTTAAAAATTCCTCCAAATAAGCGAGATATTAAGGTCCGAATTTTATATTAGCTTTGTGACGTAGGTAATGTGGATATACCAGAAGTAAACAAACAATGGTTCACAAGACACAAAAAAATGTTAAACAAATTATAAAATAATGTATATTTAAATTGTAATATTATAATTCATTATTAGAGACATAAAATAAATTATTATACTTAATTTATTTCACTTCTTTTTTCTCATTTTGTAAAAACAAAGAAATTAGAACGTCACCCGAACAGCAATCGAACAGATCCGACACACCCGAAGAACTATATTCTTAGTTAGGGCGGGGCCTCTCAAAATCGGAGGTCATACTTGGATCCTATTTGCTCAAACACTCGTACACATGTCCTACATCATCAAAAGCAAAACTCCCCGTGTCTTCTAGAAGGAATAATTTATAATAAAAGAAATATGGTTTTCCTTATCCTTTAACTATTATCGTTCATATTTTCATTAAACGTTTACTATTTTTGATTACGGTGGAATAGACTATTCAAATTTTCTTATCATGGCGCGTTTATGACGTCAACTCGATGGTGACATCTGCAACGAACTTCAGCGCCTAAATCCACATGTTCATGACAACCATTTGCTTGTTTACATATGATTTTAGTAGCAGCGTGTATTTCGATGTTTGTCCTGTGTTTGTTTATGGTAAAAATAGGAGTAATAATTATAAAGTGGACGAAATGTCAAACAAGAAATATACCCGCGCGTGTTAACTACTGGCTTTATCTGTGTTTTTAAACGAAAATATTTACTTTGAAATGAGCAGCAGATTATCAACTTGACGTCACAAATTTCAAGGACGTTTCTAGAGCTGTAAAATTTCCAATTTTGTAACATTAAATTATGAATTAAACTTTTTATTAAACACGTTTTATATTTTTCTACTATATGAAGATGGAAACTATTGACAAAAGTTATTATTTTGCATTAATTCCATATCACCGGAATACCCCATTATAAGTCACCATGAAATTGTGCTGTGTTCAAATTTGATTGGGAATGTACCTTTAATCTTATCTTGGCGGACAAATTCCGTATCTATTGCGAAAGAGAATATAAAAAAGCAATGAAAGTAATTAAGAGTAGAAAAATCGTTGGGTACTTAGGTATTGTAGGTATTTTTTTGATAAAGCGCTTGCTTTGTCTTTATGCTGATTGCAATTAGCGCGGATTACAAAGGACAAAGGCTGCGTGTTGCTGCCTTAGAAAGACAAACGATAATGTACTGTTCCGTCTAACATTGCCCATCCACTTTATAAAAGCTCTGCTCCGCAACGAGAGTAGCCTCATCGCGTGTATGTCTACGTGCACCTAGAAGAGCTTTCATTATACTCTAATGAATTTATTACTAATACTTCCAGACACACACCGATTCAAATTCTGCCATAATAATTACAAGTTAATTAGATAGACAAGAACGTCGGTGCCAATGACTCAATTTAGAATAAAAAACCAATAGCTCATTTTTTCATTCAAATTTCGATACGATTAAAAATAAACAATATTATATTTAATACGTGTGGAAGTGGTTGATGAAAAAAATAAGAAATAGACCGATTTACAGATATTTAAATTATTAAAAGAATTTCGTGCGAATTTAAGTAACTCGCGAACCGTTCATCGGTACAAATCGTATAATAAATGATATGAAAAAGAGTTTCATGCCGAAAGAGTGGTGGACGAAAAAATAAAAAAAATTGTTAACAAAAATAATGCACATTTTACATTTGAGCTTAAAAAACATTTTTTCGCGATCGCCCAGAAAATGAGCTCTTTCTGATCACTATTTAGACCGGAAAGTCTTTCTTTGCTGAGCTAGCTCGGAAAGTTGTCTATAAGGGATCGGAAAGTACTTTACCGATCCCGCGACCGGTAAAGCTAAATGTTTCCATGGAGATCAGTTGTTTATTTATTTCTTATTTGCTCGCAGTAAAAAATAAAATAATACTTTTTTATTCTTTTTTCAGGATCGCAAAAAAAATATTTTACCCAACATGACCTGAAAGTGTCTATACTGGGCTCACAATCTTCCAATTTTTAGTCAATTAAGCTGGAAATAGAATCTATACTATTTTTTAGTGCTTTCTAGTAATATTAATAACATACCAATATATTAATTTAATTATATGACTGTTACATGTCAAAGATTTTTAATATTTCAATATGAAAAATCTAATGTGGACACCACATGATTTCCTTGCACGCCTATTAAACTATACACATCCATAGACATCATAACTTAAATACAAAAACCAAAAAGTATATAATTTTTAAATTTACATATCTCGATTATATAAAAAGCTTATTTCTAAAATCAAAATAATACCAATTTTTTTCAAGAAACACTTAACAGTTTCAGGTAATGTATTACTTCCGGGTAGCCCATTTTACCAAAAATCGATTATATTCCCATTGAAATAAAAATCTTATATACCAAATTTGAAAAGTTTTGGATTATACTTTAATGTAGTTTTTCATTAAATCTATTATAGGCTTCAAGTAAAGTACCACTTCCGGAAGTTATGTAATGATCAAAACCGGAGGTGTACAACTAGATGTTACAACAGTACTAAATAATAAAATTTCAACTTTCTACGGCTTATCGTTTATGAGTTATGCGAGATACGTTTGTACGTACGTTCGTACAGACGAAATTAGTTAAAATGGATTCAGGGATGGTCAAAATGAATATTTCTACTGACATCGGAAAACAGATTTTTTAGCAAGTACAATACTTCCTTTCTTACGTACAAGGAAGTAAAAATTGATAATTCGAAACAGTTGGCTAGAATTTTCAGCGCAACGAACTGTTAAACAGTTAATTCTAGATAAAAATGCAAAATCCTTTTTATACAAAAAATGGCGAGCTTCTACTTCGTTCTCTTATTCTTTTTATTAGGAGAAGCAGGAAAGGATATATTGCCAAATATATGAATGACACCGTACTAAACTCCCAATTTTCCAGGCAACATTATCAATAGCTTGGACTATAGCTAAAATGTTTTGTAACGATTTTGTAAATTTACAGTTTTAGAAAAAAGATGTTACTAATTTTTTTTGGGGATGTTACAGTGCCGAATAGTTATTATATAACTATTTATTTTTTATGATAAGGTTGTAAAGTTTCATAAATTCATTAAATAATAATGCCATAATTTGGATCATTTCATTTATCCCCAATTTAAATATAAATCGAAAACATTTATTGCAGACGCAGTAAATTGACTATACTACTAGTTACTACAACGTAAGCTGTTTTGTGATTTGTGCTCCTGGGCAAATTTCCATCTTAATTTTAATACAAACAACCAAAGACATTCAAGCATAAGTAATAAAATCTCCCATACATAAAATCCTCGTAATTTCCGCTAGTTTATTGAGGTTTTATACAGAAGCCCAGGTTAAGAACACAGCTATTGCTACTGGTAGTTTGCGTCATATATATTGCTGACATTTTTTATGCGACACTTCTACCTCTCCATTCTCGTATTACTTTATTAGTCTGAATCTGAATAGCAAAAGTCTCTGAATAGCCAGAATTCCATTAGAGGAAAACATATTTCTTCTCTCCAATATTGATGCTGTTTTGCTGTTTGTATTACATACTTTATTAAATTTGGAATAATCTACCTACTTCTATCTTTATATATTCCAAGAATTTATTGCAAGAAAATGAACATAAAGTGTAACATTTCTGTCTTCTTTTTAAGTTTTTATCTCCGCTACCCTTGGTAAGGGAGGTATAGGGATCGTGCTAAAAATCGCATGTGGAGATTTTGGTAAATGACCACATTGTAAGGTTCCTAGAATCCGATTTTAAATTTTCTTGATCATGTATGTATGTATGTGTATATATATATATATATATATATATATATATATATATATATATATATATATGTATGTATGTGTGTGTGTATGGATTTTGTCAACGCTCTAACTCAAATGCTATCATTCAGAAAATTCTGAAACCTTCTACCTTATTCTAACATTGAAGCTTAAAATAGTTTTTCTTAAAAAAATACATTTAATGTAATTTTTTCGCGATTTATATTATAATAAGAATTAAAGATTACTAAATTTTCTACACGTATGCATTCACACTTTTTCCATATATTTTATAGATGAATATATAAAGTAGTCTATTTTATAAATCCTGGAGTCTATTTTTTAAAGATAAACACAATTTCTTGGTTACACAGTTCAGATTTAAATTGTATGTAACTAACAGATAAATGTCACTGTCCAAAAACCTATTATTTCAAATTATTAAAAGGTAATGCTTTAAAAAGTAAATTATAATAGCAAATAAAACAATTATACGAATGAAAGGAACATAATATAGTTACCAGCATCAATAAATATGTAGGTACGTATTAAAATTAATAAAAATTGAAAAAAAAAATTACATTCAGTTTATTTTCACAAGAAAAGTATATTTTTACTTTATTGCACAATTTCGCCAGCTGCGGCATCATAAGAAGTACTGGCGGGAGGTATAGTGCTGGCCACAACAATTTTTTACCTCCCGCTACTCTTGGTAAGTGATCGTGCTAAAAATCACATATCGAGATTTTAGTAAATGACCAGGTTTTAAGGTCCCTAGAATCCAATTTTACCATTTTCACGATGATGTCTGTATGTATGTGTGTGTGTGTGTGTGTGTGTGTGTGTGTGTGTGTGTGTGTATGTGTATGGATCTTGTCTTCGCTCTAACTAAAATAATATCATTCAGAAAATTCTGAAACCTTGTATTTTTAACCTATTCTAATATACAAAGAAACCATTAGATTTTGGAGTAAATTAGATAATCGGAAATGACACTTTACCTGAAGCTCATAATGGTTTTTCTTCAAAAAAATATCATTAAATACCATTTTTTCGCATTTTGTCATTATGAAAATTAAAGATTATTTATTTTCTACAGGTATACATTAATATTTTTTTAATATATTTTAGAGATAAATTTAAAAATCAGTTTTTTTTTTATAAATACTGAAGAATAAGGTAAACACAATTCCTTTGTTATACAGTTCATATTTCAAATGAATGTAACTGACAGGTAAATATCACTGTCAAAAAACTAATCACTTCAAATTTATAATGGAGTCATTTTAAAAAGAAAATAGTAAATAAAGCAATAGTCAGAGCTGGGCAAGTTACTTTTAAAATGTAACTAGTTACAGTTACAGTTACCTCCAAAAAAAAGTAACTAAGTTACGTAAGTTCCAGTTACTTTGGTGAAAGAACTAAGTTATTTACTAGTTACTCATTAAAAGTAACTTAGTTACCTTGAGTTACTTTCTAACTACTTTTAATGGCGTGAAGTGTAGACTTTGACTGTTGACTTAGTTATTGTGTAGTATACATATCAGGGAGTTTTTGCACTAACTACGTTAACCTAAATTTTAACGTTATTGCTTGGCAACACCCAATCAGATTATTATTGTTAATGTTAACGGCCCTACAGGGCCTTATTAAGTAACTAGTAACTAAAAACCGTAAAGTTACCAACTACTTTTCCGCAGCAAGTTAAGTTACAGCCAGTTACTGCTCCAGGAGTCAGTTTTCTGATGTCATTTGCAATGAGGTACCTTTTACCACTTACGGTCACAGCTGGACATTCACATACAATGTGTTCCGAAGTTCTCTTCGCATAGTCGACAGATACTGTTTACAGCTACACCAATCTTACACTTACAAAATAAAGAGAATGACACTAATGCCCGTATCACCCTAGCGGGTTTTCAAGCGGTTGGCGGGTGCAGATGACTCCTCGACCAATAGGAGCGGGGCGACTAGAGGCTGAGGATGCGGGTGAAGCAATAGCCGACAGCACCTGCAGCCAATCACAAATTCTGATACTGTCACGTGACTGCCCCTTGATTTGACATGTGCTATAGTTTTCGTACATGCTGGTGCAGCATTTTGGATTTTTTGACTTGAGGCGAGAATGACTGCTTACAAAAAAGACATAAAACAGTTTTCGTTAGAAAAGGAATTTTTAGTCCTAGATTTACCAGAGAGGCGGCCCGTATTATGGGTCATTGCTAATTTGAATGTCCTCTGTCTTCGCAAAACTCTTAACTTATTCATTGGTTTTTTACGAGTTCACCGCCGTCGATAAAACGTCAAGATGTAGCGGAGAGGGAGCGTCAACTGCGCCGCACAGCACTGCCACCCGCACCCGTACCCGCGCCCGCCAACCACTTCAAAACCCGCTAGTGTGATACGGGCTTAAAATCTCTCAGTAATATTTGTTGCTCAAGCCCGGTCAAGTTGGGAGGGTTGACGTCAGAAATGGCACACGGTCGAAAAAGAAAGAAAACGCCAAAACCATGAATGAGAAGTCGAGAAAAGGAAAAAAAAGGAGTACGGCTAGGGTGTCTTCCATAAGCGACGCGCAGTTCTGTCGCCCGATTTGGACGTGAGAAGTGGACGTGAGCTAACGGACTAAGGACAAGTTCGGCTACTGGGAAGCTAGTGGAGTGCCTTGTAGTGGAGGGGAAGAGGAATAGGGGCTCAAGCTTAGGTAGAGGAATAAGGTGGCGGAAGATTTGTGGGAGGACCGGAATGAATGGAGAAGGATACTGAAAGAGGGAAATGCTAACCCTGTGTAACACGGGAAAAGTCAAAGAGAAAAAAACAGAATGACCAGTAAAGATAACGGTCATAATTCTAAGGTCCTTTTTGCTGAAAGCTAATAGCTCTTTGCCATTTGTCGAAGATGGTTTAAGGAACAATACTGTTGATGAATAAATGATTTATGCAATTCATGATTATTTTGAAAACCTTCAGCATTCCAAAAGAAGATTGGAACGAAAGAATAATGAAATGTATTATTTTTGAAGGGAATTACTTTGAACTTTGCTACGTGCTGTAACAACCCTAAGGGTTTTACAAAAGGCAAGTGTAACGCACCCTAGTTCGTCAGGAATGCGGCCGCCAACTTTTAGACAGTGGAGTCGGGAGTGAGTTCGTACGATTTTCAAATATGTACATAAAATTGAAATATAAAAAAAAGGGGCGCCACGATGGTTGTTTATTTTTAAAATGGTATACAACCTCGAAAATACCAATATGTGGAGGATATGCAAGATTCAATAAACAAATAAAGCTCCTTTTAAACTTAAAATGAAACATATATTAAAAGGTTTATTTAATACATGGAATAAACTGAATGTTAAATAATTGATAATAATATATAACTCATGCGAGATATGAGTAATAAAATAATGATAATTTAGGAGAATAAAGCGCATCAAATAGGGGGTGCGTGGTGCGTGAATGAGCGAGGACCGTAAACGTCGAAAGAACGTGTAATATATAGAACCTAAAACGCAACAATAGGCGCAATACGGGTGGTTGGTCGACCAATCAGGGTAATGCGTGCGTAACATAAGCCAGAAATTAAATAAACTAGTCCTAACCCTTCTAGACCGAAACAAACCCTAAATGAGAATTTCTCACAGTAAAAAAAAAATTAATAAACTCGCGTGAGCTAGCACATAACAATATAAGACAATAATCAATTAGAATTCTCAGATTCAAAATTGTAACACACGCTATAATCAAAATGCAAATATTAAATATAATACAATTATTAAATTCAATGAACTTTAAATTCAAACAAATAATCTAAACAAAATGGAGCTTATCTGCATATATGTGGAGAATCGCTGGCGACGACGTTGCGGTAGTGACGTAGTAGTGGGTGGGGATGTGGTGTGACGTTTCAAAATGGCGTCAATCATCCAATTCTCCAAAATCCTCCGTCAAAATGTTATCCACAAATATCAGGGCTCGAAGTCCCAATCCAACAATGTGTTTCCAACACAATGTATCCCGAACAATGGATTACAATGGACAACCCAAAATAAAATTAAGGGGAACCAAAAGTTAAAAGCCTAAAAGGAGAACTCATTTAGCATTGCCAATTGACAGGTCGACAAATACAACTTAAATGTTACTTTTACTAATTTAAATATTCACAATAATCAAAATAATAACACCAAAATACTATATAAATACTTCTACAACCGGGTTTAACATTATTATCAAATATAAATACCTTGGCTCGTGGTTGGCTTTGAAGTATATCAGTGATCGTAGTGCAATAAAATCCGGAACAAATTTCCGCGGGAACAATATTTCCCTTAACTACCTTTCTCAGTTAAATCCCCAAATAACGGGCACGTTAAAATTCTTCCAACAATCCAAAATCAACGAGTGAAAAATAATAACCAACACTGAGATGTAGCGAAAGCGACGATCATAGATAGAATGAATATATTCGCTCAAGTCTGCGAATGAGCTCAAACTTGCAAAAACGCATAAGTATACAAATATAAAAATTTAACAAGCCTGACAACAGACGACCAGCAATGCTAAAGAGTATCAAATATTGTTTACAATAAGGGTAATGCTAATGATGAGTTTAAATTATCCTTAAAATTTAAATTACAAAAATAGACTGTAACAACTCCCCCCTTCCTAAAGAGAAGGTTGTCAACGACAACAAATACTACGATTCGAAATTCTCATCTACTGAGTACGGCTTTAAATCTTTGGCATGCCAAACGCCACAATTCTTTCCTACATCATTTTGAAGTTCATAAGTCCACGGAGATAACTTTTTAATAACCGTAAAGGGGCCAATGTATTTTGGGGCTAAAGTCGAACTAAAATACTTAGAAGCATCGGACAATACATAATTTCTACGCCAAACTAATTCATTAGGTAAATAACGCACATCCCTACGTCTTAAATCATAACGACGCTTAGTCTTTTCATTTACTTCTTTCAAACGTGCTCTAACTTTAACGTAAATGTCCTGAAATGCTTTTCTATGCGTGTCTTTATCCTCCAATGAACCTACCCGATCTGGGACCGACTTTATCATTTCGTCCGCAAATGAAATTTCCCTTCCAAAATTTACAAAGAATGGGGAACATTTAGTACTTTCATGAACTGAGGTACGTAAGGCACAAGATATCTTCTGCAGGTTATCTTCCCATTTACGTTGGTTTTCACCAATGTACGAGCGGATACTTTGTTTAAGCGTGGAATGCACTCTTTCGACAGGGTTAGCCTGAGCATGATAGTTGGCATTAAACCTTAGTTTGACGTTATACATATCAGCGAGCCGTCTAAATTCTCTCGAACGAAATTGTGTGCCGTTATCAACTAAAATTGATTCGGGGCTTCCAAACAACAAAAATACGTCGTTTTCTAAATGTTTTATAATGGCAGTAGCAGTAGCTTTCCTGAGGGGGAAAGTTAAAATGAATTTACTAAACGTATCAGCTACAGTGAGAATATATTGATGTCCCGAAGTTGATTTAATCAAGGGTCCAATCAAATCTATGCTAATTTGTTTCCATGGTCTATCTACAATGAAACGTTGAGCCATAAGTCCAGCAGGTAGTTTTCTTTCCGTTTTATTAGCCGAACAAATTTTACAATTCCTGACATAACGAGCTATATCCGATTTCATGCGAGGCCAATAATATTTTTGTAAAATGCGATTGTAAGTTTTAAAAACACCTAAATGTCCTGAAGTAGGGGCATCATGCATCCTTTTTAAGATATTCAATCTTTCCGCATTAGGTATAACACGTTTCCAACGGTACTCATCGCTATCTAACCCAGGAATACGATTATTGTAATAATGGTATAACTTATCACCATCGATGCGCCATGCCGGAAATTTTAAAGGATTAGACAAGATATTATTTAACATTTTACTGTACCAAGAACAAAATTTCGTCTCCTTCTCTACGTTACAACTATCAACAATTGGCACACTTCTACTTAAGGTATCTGGAACATGATGGTCGCGCCCTTTCCTATGAATAATTTTGAAATTATACTGTTGGAGCCGAATAGCCCATCTCGCCAAACGTCCATGTGGATCTTTCAAATTATGAAGCCAACACAGACTATGGTGGTCAGTCACGACCGTAAAATAAGATCCTTCTACATATTGTCGCAATTTTTCTATGGCCCACAAAACCGCTAAACATTCAAGTTCAGTTACAGTATACTTTCGTTCTAGACGAGTTAGTGATCTACTCAAGTAGCAAATTACTTTCTCTCCGTCACTAGTAGTCTGAGTTAAAACAGCGCCTAAACCGTATGACGATGCGTCAGTCTGAATCGTAAATGGCAGCGAAAAATCAGGACAACTCAATATCGGAGCACTAATAAGGTACTGCTTAATTTTAATCCACGCTCTATTACAGTCATCATCCCACTTGAACTTAACTGATTTTCGGGTCAATCTATTTAAAGGGGCACAAACTTCCGAATAGTTTGGAATAAATCTCTTATACCAACTTGCTACACCGAGCATTCTACGAACTTCGGCTACTGTATGAGGAATAGGAATTTGCAAAATGGCTGATACTTTATCTGGGTCAACAGCTAGTCCGGTAGCATTAACAACGTAACCTAAATATTTTAATTCAGGAACAACGAAGGAGCACTTATCTTTATTCAAACTCAAGCCTGCCTCCACAAGTCGTTTTAGTACTTCTTCGAGTACTTCCAAATGTTTATCGAAAGTATCGGCTTTAACAATAATATCGTCTAAATACTTGAAAACATAGGGCTCTAATTCTGGCCCTAAAACTTTATCAATAAATCTCTGAAAAGTTGCTGGAGCTCCATGGAGACCAAAAGCTAGTCGCGTAAATTGCCATAAACCACGACCAGGAACAGTAAAAGCCGTAAACTTCTTAGACTCTTCAGACAAAGGAATGTTCCAGTATGCTGACTTTATATCCAAACTCGAGATAAATTTAGCATTCTTCAATCGATCTAATATGCTCGACATATAAGGAAGAGGATACGCATCGCGTTGCGTTACCGCATTGACCTTTCTAAAATCAACGCAAAAGCGCCACGAACCATCCTTTTTAGGAACCATCAGTATGGGTGAAGCCCAATCCGAATCGGATCTCTCTATAACTCCATTGGCTTCCATATCGAATAACTGTTTATCAATTTCTGCCTGTACCGCGGGAGAAACAGGATAGTATCTCTGCTTAATGGGCATCTGATTAGGATCACTCAATCTAATATGATGTAATACTTGTTTGGCACAACCTAGTTTGTCACTTAACTTTGAAAAATACTTGTCTACTACTTTTCTTAAAGCCTCCGATTGTATTTTATCTAACGAAAATTTTTGGCTATCTACGGACAATACGTCGCAATCTTTAATACTAAATTTCCAATTACCGCTACGCAAATCGGGTACTATTCCCATTTGCTTAAAAAAATCTATACCCAATATGAGTGTATGCGACAACTCTGGAATAACTAAGACCTCGATCCATTCGGTCTTATTTTCAATGCAAAATGGCACATATGCCGAACCGAGAGCTACAAGTTTCTGTCCATTAGCGACAGTACAATGTGTCTTACGACAAGAATTTAAACCGAATCCAATATTTTGCAAAATGTCCCAGCCTTTGCTACCAACAATTGTGCGTGAAGCGCCGGTATCTAACAAACCCGTAATACTACGACCCAAAACATCGACAGAGAGATAGGGTCTCTCGTCGTCTCTAATATGAGCAAGAATAAAATCGAGGACCGGATTTATGTTAACGTCGACAGATGATAACCGATCTGCTATCACCTGCGATTGGCTTTTCCCGAACTATTACACTTTTGGCAAGTTGTTTTTGTGACATTTGGAGTACCACAGCCGTAACATTTTTTAACAAAAGTTTGATCACAATCTCTAACTAAGTGACCCGAACTACCACAATTAAAGCAAGTCAATTTATTTCCACTTTTGCGAGAAGTAGCTGACACATTAACGGAACTACTGCTGTCAGACTTACGTTGGCTTGTGTCTGCTTCTGAGTTACTGGCCACATAGCATAATGCGGGTTCCACAGACCGTTTACTTCTGTTTGCCGAAGGAGCAATGTATCCATCTATTGTTTGAAATTTTTGCTGCAATCGTCTACCTAGCTTAATTAATTGTTCAATAGATTCAACGTCTACAAGCGATAACTGATTTTGTAATTTGGGATGAAGGTTACGCAAAAGAATTCTAAGTTTAGTCTCTTTTGAGACTATCGTATTCAATCGGCTAAACATTGTTTCCATAATAGCTATATAAATATCAATAGTTTCGTCTGGACCTTGGCAACGCGATTTAATTTCATCAAACAATCTCTCGTCAAAGTCGTATGGTAAGAAAACTTCGCGCAATTGAGTTACAAGTTCGTTCCAACATGAAAACTGGCTTTTATTAGCACGATACCAGATCAACGCTTTACCTTGGAATAAATCTATCGCGGAGTTAAATAACTGAACTTGACTAACATTTCTAGCAATACGAAGTTCATCAACACGTTCCAAAAATGAACCTAGCGACATATCTTTAATATCACCAGTGAACTTTAAGTTCCAATGAGTGGGCAATATCGTTTTCGGTTTGACCTGCATGGGAGATAAATCTGCACAAGTATCTTCGGTACCTGAACTTTCCAAATTGTCCTCAACCAAAGATTCATCAGCGATATGTAATGAATTAAGATCTAAAATACCAGGATGTTTCGGTGTCGAAGATTTGGCGTTGGTTTTACTTTTAATTGACACATCGGACCACGAATTCATAACTTTAATCAGAAGTTTTGACCGAGTTTGTTCTTCTTCACTACTAGAAGCTGGCATTCGCGTAATCCGCTCATAACAATGCGCTATTTTAGAGGAAATTTTTTTATAACTACCCGAAGATTTGTTTCCATCAAACTCTTGTACTAATCCATCAAGTTCCGCAAAGGTCTTTTTAATTGCCTCGTGATCTTCAGCAAAAGTATACGGATATGCTGGTAACTTAAATGAAGAATTAATCTTTTCCAATTTCATCAAATTACGTAATGTTTTACGTCGTACATTAGCGTCAGTTAAATCAGCAACTCCGCGAATTTGTAACTCATACTGTAACTCATTTTGTGACAATCTATCAATATCTAATTTAAACTCCATGATACAGATTACAGAACTCAACCAAACAAAATTCAAAATAGAATATTACTACTATATTTTCAAAAAAATCAAAAAAATTGCCATAAAACTGCTCAATTTTATTTTCTTCCAAATTGCTTCAGTTTGAGGGAAACAAAAATTTATTACGTCGCGTCGCCCTGCCCCACGTTGGGCGCCAAATTTTGCTACGTGCTGTAACAACCCTAAGGGTTTTACAAAAGGCAAGTGTAACGCACCCTAGTTCGTCAGGAATGCGGCCGCCAACTTTTAGACAGTGGAGTCGGGAGTGAGTTCGTACGATTTTCAAATATGTACATAAAATTGAAATATAAAAAAAAGGGGCGCCACGATGGTTGTTTATTTTTAAAATGGTATACAACCTCGAAAATACCAATATGTGGAGGATATGCAAGATTCAATAAACAAATAAAGCTCCTTTTAAACTTAAAATGAAACATATATTAAAAGGTTTATTTAATACATGGAATAAACTGAATGTTAAATAATTGATAATAATATATAACTCATGCGAGATATGAGTAATAAAATAATGATAATTTAGGAGAATAAAGCGCATCAAATAGGGGGTGCGTGGTGCGTGAATGAGCGAGGACCGTAAACGTCGAAAGAACGTGTAATATATAGAACCTAAAACGCAACAATAGGCGCAATACGGGTGGTTGGTCGACCAATCAGGGTAATGCGTGCGTAACATAAGCCAGAAATTAAATAAACTAGTCCTAACCCTTCTAGACCGAAACAAACCCTAAATGAGAATTTCTCACAGTAAAAAAAAAATTAATAAACTCGCGTGAGCTAGCACATAACAATATAAGACAATAATCAATTAGAATTCTCAGATTCAAAATTGTAACACACGCTATAATCAAAATGCAAATATTAAATATAATACAATTATTAAATTCAATGAACTTTAAATTCAAACAAATAATCTAAACAAAATGGAGCTTATCTGCATATATGTGGAGAATCGCTGGCGACGACGTTGCGGTAGTGACGTAGTAGTGGGTGGGGATGTGGTGTGACGTTTCAAAATGGCGTCAATCATCCAATTCTCCAAAATCCTCCGTCAAAATGTTATCCACAAATATCAGGGCTCGAAGTCCCAATCCAACAATGTGTTTCCAACACAATGTATCCCGAACAATGGATTACAATGGACAACCCAAAATAAAATTAAGGGGAACCAAAAGTTAAAAGCCTAAAAGGAGAACTCATTTAGCATTGCCAATTGACAGGTCGACAAATACAACTTAAATGTTACTTTTACTAATTTAAATATTCACAATAATCAAAATAATAACACCAAAATACTATATAAATACTTCTACAACCGGGTTTAACATTATTATCAAATATAAATACCTTGGCTCGTGGTTGGCTTTGAAGTATATCAGTGATCGTAGTGCAATAAAATCCGGAACAAATTTCCGCGGGAACAATATTTCCCTTAACTACCTTTCTCAGTTAAATCCCCAAATAACGGGCACGTTAAAATTCTTCCAACAATCCAAAATCAACGAGTGAAAAATAATAACCAACACTGAGATGTAGCGAAAGCGACGATCATAGATAGAATGAATATATTCGCTCAAGTCTGCGAATGAGCTCAAACTTGCAAAAACGCATAAGTATACAAATATAAAAATTTAACAAGCCTGACAACAGACGACCAGCAATGCTAAAGAGTATCAAATATTGTTTACAATAAGGGTAATGCTAATGATGAGTTTAAATTATCCTTAAAATTTAAATTACAAAAATAGACTGTAACAACTTATTTCATATGAATGAACCATATATCTTAGGCTGTGTTTATGTTGGAGCTGCGATAAACGATAAGAGCGGTGATATTAGCGAAGCAGTGCGAATGAATGCATAGATTTAAATGTAGGTGTTTACATTGGAGCAGCGCGCAAAGCTACGCTTAGGAGCTGAGCAGCGATAAGAGCGTTGAGAACGAATTGAATGTATTTCTACGCTCTGATCGAGGCAAGACAAGTGATGCAGCGATATCTCGATTTTTTTTTATATTACATAAATATTATACAAAAAATCTGATGTGGCCAACACAAAACCTCCCGCTATTTAATTTTTATTAATTTAAATACATACCTACCTACGTATTGACTATTGCTTTATTTACTATTTTCTTTTTAAAATGTCACTATTATTAATTTGAAGTGATAAGTTTTCTGACAGTGACACTGTGTAACAAAGAAATAGTTTTTATCTTAGGCTTCGCGACTAATAAAAAGAATTATTTTAAAATTTATCTGTAAAATATATAGAAAAAGTATTAATGTATTCCTGTAGAAAATTCAATAATCTTTAATTTTCATAAGACATAAAATTCGAAAAAATGACATTTAATGGTATTTTTTGAAGAAAAACCATTATGAACTTCAAGTAAAGTACGATTTCCGTTTATCCGATTTACACCAAAATCTAATGGCTTCTATTCCTATTAGAATAGGGTAAAAATACAAGGTTTCAGAATTTTCTGAATGATAGTATTTGAGTTAGAGTGCAAACAAAATTCGTACACATACACACATACACACATACACACACACACACACACACACACACACACATACACACATACACACATACACACATACAGACATCATCGTGAAAATGTTAAAAATGGATTCTAAGGACCTTAACACGTGGTCATTTACTAAAATCTCGATATGATATTTTTAGCACGATCCCTATACCTCCCTTACCAAGGGTAGCGGGAGGTAAAAAGAATATTTGTCAGTATAAATAAATATTTTGATTTCCACTTCATTTACATTCATATTTACTTATTAATTTTTGATTTATTGGGTTTTAGTAAGAAGAAAATGCTATACAATTCACACACCAGACTTAGTAAAATAATGTTTTAATCAGTGGTACCCGTTTATTATATTCATGTTGCTTGTAATGTTAATTTAGTTACTATTTCTAATTATAAATTCGAGAAATTCGAGACTCTCGAGTCCAGATCGAGAGAAAGTAAGGAAAAATATGACGAGACGAGAGTGGAGTGTTTCTCGACATATCTCGTTTCGCGGCAACACTAGGCAAGACGCTACGCTAGAGATGGAGGTGGACAAATTAATTAGCGAAGTATTTGTTAGATCTCCATTACGGGATCAAACAAATAAAAACCATCACAACAGATATGTGTTGGATAAATTATGGGATGAAGTGGCGAGTAATTTAAACTCAACAAGTGGATGTTTATTTATATTAATTGCAGGTTACAGTACTTTTTGTCAAAAATTATATGTCATTTACAATAGGATTGTGACACAAATAAGTTTTAAATAAATCACGAATATTTTGTGCAACCAGGGTTGGTCTACCATTATTAGTTGTGGTATTTGATTGTTTTGTAATATTTAATGTATCTTCTAAATGATGTTCAATGCCTTCCATGTCAATGATTGTGTTATGTAGGACACAAATAGCTTTAAAAATATTGTTTGCAACATTTATATCAGTTTCTATCGCTGCTCTTATCGTCGCTCTTGTAGCTTTCATCAGCTCCAATATAAACACATCAAAGAAAGATAGATTTGATTCGCTTTTATCGCTGCTCTTATCGTCGCTCTTATAGCTTTTATCGCAGCTCCAACATATTCACACCCTTATTCGTGACCCCCGAATGATTACAGTGCACGTTTGATCGTACTATTTGTCCACATGTTAAGAGATTTATATAATTGTCAAATTAAGTTGTAAGAAACTGTAAAAATCAAATCCATTAAAGTAAATGAAACATTAAATCTCCTATCAAGTTAATTGTATTGTTTGGACTTATTCAATTAATTACTTCAACCATTAAACCATAATTCCCTGCTACACAATAAATTAATTCCACAAAGATCTAAAAATAGTCCCAGCGCTAAATCCAGATAAATGAACAGCATTCAATCCTCGTATGATTCAAAGCGACGCGTTGTGAATTCAACTCAGAGCAGCGCAGATGCACTGCTGCTCCGTCTGTCTGCTGGTCGCAATAGTTAACTCACCAGACACGGTAATTGCGATCCGCAAGTGAAATCCGAGAGGAACGTGACTCTCAAGTCGTGCCAGCTCTTTCCAACTTAGAGGAACGAAGTAGGAGAGCAAGAGAGATACTAGGAGTAAAGCGAGGCGATAAGTTGGATCGATGGTCCTAAAGATTAGCTGAGCAGACGTCCTAGACCGCGGGGCGACAATTGTATGTTATGTTGGAGTATTCGAGGAGCTCTCAATCTATACCAGACAAGCGCCTTGCTCTCGCATCTACATATTCTTTTCATTAAATGACCAGGCTTGGTTTACAGCGTTCAATTTTAAAACCAATAACGCTTAAAACTTAAAAAAAGACTGGCGCTAAACAATATATTAATCACAACTGACAAACTATGGCTTCGATTGTGTTGGACACGGCGTGAAGATAGCTGCCGTTTTGCAAAAAAAATAGCCTAAAAAGCACGAGTTGGCGGTTTATATCTAACAAAAAGATGGTCCCTGCTGTTTTTGGTATTATTGAACATGCTGCCACTATAGTCCTGGATGATTACAGTACAGTCAATTCTGAATGGTATATTAGTGTCCCTCAAAAGATCCGTCAGACCAAGAAGCAAAGTATGACAAGTAGGGCTAGGATTTAGAACTGTATATTTAGTCAAAAGGAAAAAAAAAACACCCAGCCCGAATCAAGTGGAATACAAGGTAAAAAATTACATTGATATTCCGGACAAAATTTAGTTAGCTGTATTTTTTTTGTTATTTCAACAATATGTTTTTGCCGTGTATACGAAGAACTTTGTATTTTAAGTTTCCAAAACTAGACCATTTTTGTTGTGTATAAAAAGTATTATTTGCTGTAAAATATTTGTCATGGTAGCATTTATTGTTAGTAGTACTAAGCAGTCATTTTGTTACTTTGTTCAGATTACAAAATCATTTTGCAACAATTAATAGATATTTAGTGAGCTAAGGTAATGTTTATTAATGAGAAGAAAGTTTAGCGTTAATTTCTTCGAGTGAATAAACATTCTTAGCTCACGTGGTTTGTACAATATTTTATTCAATTTTGACCAAATAGTAATAAAAACCATTATAATATTTAATTTTGACAGAACAAAAAACTAATCAGTTAGTAGACTGTGCATGACAATCGTCATCTATTTAAAAGGCTTTATTGGCTGTCATTTGTGCCGTGAAAAATAATGAAAATTGCTGATAATGTCTGATAAATGTTATGGTAAGTGTTAATTTCGTGCCTGATGTTATTTTAAATTCATTATTTGTTGCAGAGTGAGTTAAAAAAATGTGAGAGTGATTTAAAAATTTTAATTCACTTGTGAAAAAAGTGTTACTTATAATTGTTGCTATGGAGTTAATAATGATAGTTTAAAACGTCAAAATTGAATAAAAATATTTAATCTGTTACTGGGACAAATTTTATTATTTTTGTTCCTGTGACATTATATTTTGTAAAGATTACAAATTCTTCTTCCCGCCATATACTTTGTACAGGTAACTAAAACTTTTGGGTAGACAAGGTATTCCCTGGTATACAGCATAATTCACTGTTCTTGTTATACTATTCTACGTCGTGTCGCATTTGCTTGCGCTGTTAAGTTTAGCCTGTCGAAAATTGTGTTTTAAAAGTGCTTGTTTCTTGTACCCGTCAATAAAAATGGATGATTTTGTAAAAGATATTTTAAAACAATGGCAATTAGAGTGACTTATTGAGAAATTTGACGGTATGTATCGATTACTGATAAATCTATATAATTTAAGTGACTATTGTTTCATATGTTATTTTTTTTATATAATATTTGTTACATGTATATAGAGTATAATAATATATAAATAAAATTATTATAATACGCATGTATTTAATTTTTACCTTACTACCTCATTAATGCATTTGTATATCTATCAAAATTATAGTTATTAATGGTAACTTATTTTATTTTTTCGCATAACAAATTTATATTTCTTAATGGTAACTTAATTTATTTGTTTGCATAACAAATTTATACTTCTTAATGGTAACTTATTTTATTTGTTCGTATAACAAATATCTTTTGTTATATATAACAAAACTGTATTTGTTGCCACAACAATTGTTTACCAGCAAATTTACCTAGGTAACTGTAACAAATATATTTGCTTGGCGTATATTGACAAAACAAATTTGCTGCTGGAACTCATTTTTGGTAATCACAACACAGTTTTTATTTACCGTGTACGTGTCGGAGTCGATTATTCATCCATAAAACCAGTAAAATTTATTAGAACCGTAAGAACTGTATTACCCGTAAGAACCGTATGACCCGTAAGACGACGTTATTTGTAAAGCGCACCGAGAACGTACGTATCTAATAATCTAATTATTTCATTAAAATATACCTTTAAAATATTCATAATGATGTCTCTCTTACAAATCGATTTTTTTTACTTCTTTTATTGTACAAATTACTAACTTAATTTTTAAAACTAATTGTATTATGTCAAATGTTTAATCAAATAAATCAACAAAGGTATATGAAGTTGAAAGCGGGTAATGAAGTTGTCGTCAAACCATCAAGCGCCCACCAGTTAGTTAAAGTATCATCGTTCGGTAAAGAAGTCGACATGCAACGTCAGTAAGGGATAGTCCATCTGCACAAATCCCCCCCCCCCCCCCCCCCCCCCCTCGAGTTACACAAGGGACTTAAACATTTAATATAGTTCCAAATTGGCACCCAACGACTACTTTTTATTCCCACAGGTCAAAAATAAATTGCGGAAAATGCAACTTACTTTTGTCAATAAAGGTATCGATGATTTCAAAAAAGATATATATGACATGCCAGGGTTGACCTGATTTAAATCTTGATTTAAATCAACTGATTTTTTTTAAAAAAATCACTGATTTTTATCAAAGATGAAAAAAGATTCAAATTGTAATAAAAATGAATTTATTTACTATAAAAGTATATATAATAACAAAAATATGGACTGTATTCGAAATCTAACAGATTACTGATTACATGTTTTGACCTATTTTATTTAGGTATGTATTGTTTAAAAAGAAGCGCGCGCGTGGGTACGTTATATACTTCAAATTCAAATGCATCTTTTGAGGTTTATTACAGATTTCGTTTTCGTTTATGAAATAAAATATTTATATTGCTTTTAAAGCAATTTAAAAAGTACAATAACACCACTACATCTTTAAAAATAAAAAAAATCAAAAAATCATGATTTATTTGACTTTTTTAAAAAATCAATGATTTTTGATTTTTTAAAATAAATCATGATTTTTTCCAACCCTGTGACATACCTCCATATGGATAATGTCTATAAAAGAACAACTTTCGTCAAAATAATTACTTATTATTTTTTGTCGTTTAGTGATTCCATATCTAGTATTTTTCTCCTGGTGCATTACCATTCCTACAAAATTCCTTTCTTTGGATGGTCAGTTGTGCTGCATGTTGGCATCCCATCTGAATTGTAAAATAACGGGCCGTACATAAATCACCTCACCCGGCGCCTCAGCCGTGCATGTGGGGTGTCGGCAGCGGCACTCCCGAACCCCACGCCGCCACTGTGTGCAGAATTTCAATTTGCCGGCTGGCGTTTTTGTTCCGCCTGTTGTTTATTTACTCCAGGGTCCGGGTTGTGCAATGCAAAATGCTCAAAATACCTCATCCACAAAGGTGTGTAAACAATAACAGCTAATTTGAATTCTAGTATCCCGTGATGACCTTTAGTGAGGGTTATTCGATTAGCCCACGCCTATCACACGGAGAGGTTTTTTTTTAAATGAAAATGGTTCACATTTTTTAGGGTTTTGGGATAAAAAAGGGTTAAATAAATATTTTTCAGGTATAGAATATAAATTTTCTTTTATATCGTGGTCGTGTGCATTAGATAAACGGTCATAAACAAAATATTAAACAGTAAAGCCTAAACGCAACGCGTAAAAATATTTATCATATGGCAACGTTTACTACTGTTTCCAGCTTTGCATAAGAATTAATGCTTAAGAACTAAGAGCAATGCGTAAGAACAAAAGTTTACAAACTTCTAACCTGAACTATATCTATTTTATAAGGTATTATCTCATTATTTTTATTATTTTTTCTTAAAGAACAGGTACATCTAAGAGTACCTGTGAAAACCCGAGTTAAAAATTCCATTTAATAAGCGAGATATTAATTTTTTAAGTTTGATTTTGTTGTGTCACGTGATAGTGACGTACTAGTTGTTAGTACCAGTGGTGTACAATCAGTGGTTCTTAGCTTTTTGAGAAGGTGTTGACCAAGTATTGAAAAAGGCATGAAATAAAATATATTTCATTACAATCTTACATACTATTACCAAAAAACTGAAGAAAATTATAAGATAATTAATCTACGTAATTGATTACATATTTTTCATTGTACTAGGAAAACATTTTGACATTCTCAACTATTAGTGGCGCCACATTTAAACATGGAGTAGGGATTTCAACTAATCTTCCATTGATAGTACAACTAGTCCGTCATCAAAGTTTCAATGCTTTATATCTTTTCCAACAATCAATTTATAATGTGTTTTTTTGTTCTATTCCTCTTGTTTACCTACCAACTTTAATATTTTTAATAAATTTTTAATATTTGCAATCATGAGAATACCCTAATATATTTTTTTTTAAATTTTCGGTGTGAATATAGATACAGAAATTTATGTATGTAACATATTAAAAAATTTGTTCTGGCCAGCGCAAGACCTCTCGCCAATTCCATATTAGGCTATGTAAGTATTGTACATATTTAACATTTCCGGTACTGGTACACACAAAAATATCTTCTTTATATATGTTTATATTTTTTAATTCATTCTATAAACAAGTTTCCTCTTATTCTTCTAATGTTCGAGATTCTTGTAATTCTATGTAATATGTATCAATAATTTTAAATATTTAATTAGTGATGAAATAAGAAATATTAAATATACTTCTCAGAAAAAGTCTTCAGTAATGTCTCTCGTTTTTCACACTCACAATTATCTGTGAATTACAAACATTATAATTTTTCTACTTGTTTTGTATGGGCTGCGAGATACATTACAACATATTGTTTTATATATTTACAGATATATTTTTATCTCTAACTCTATAGAAGATATAATAAAATTTTTAAATGCATCGGATAGAGTATTTTTATATTCTTTAATATTTGCAATAACATAAATTTTCTAATAATATTTAGAATTTTTTTAAGAAACTAGTACTTCCGGTTGTCCAATTCTTACCAAAATCTAATCAGCTCTTCCTAGTAATGTTAGATTGAGGAAACCACATTTAAACATGTCTTAAGTCTTATAGTATTTGAGAAACCGTGGTTCCAACATCCACACACAGACACATATATATATATACAGAGTGTAAACGAACTTAATGTCATAAATTTAAGGATGAGTAGTATGACATGTGTAGAGTACGAAACAGAAAGAATTTTTTTAAAATTCGCATATTTAAGGGTAGTTCTCATTAAACTAACATTTTTGGTAGCACTGGACCACTGTCTCTAATAATAAATTATAATATTACAATTTAAATATACATTATTTTGTAATTTGTTTAACATTTTTTCGTGGCTTGTGAACCACTGTTGGTTTACTTTTGGTATATCCACATTACCTACGTCACAAAGGTAATTTAAAATTCGGACCTTAATATCTCGCTTATTTGGAGGAATTTTTAACTCGGACTTTCACATGTGGTCTTATATTTTTATGTACTTCAAGAAAAAAATTTTAAAAAAATATCGTGGAATAGCCTATTATTTTTATTAAAGAAAAAAAAACAAAATAGATTAACTGATAAACAGCAACAATACTAGAAACTTTTCATGTAACAATATTAATATGAAAAAAACTTACCTTAAAAATCAATTGAAGAATAAACACAAAAGTCATAAATATTGTTCAAAATTGTCACCTCCCACAGCTACACACAATGCACTACGTTGAATTAATGAGACACTACATGCCAGGTTCATATGATTTTCTTGTTTAATAATTTCAGCACAGTTTTGAATCCGCATCCTCAATTCTTCAACACTTCCCACTTCACCATAAATCAACAACATCCACTAATTCAGAATTAGAATACATTTTTTTAACAAGAGCACAGCAAAAATCACTTGTCACTAACACTTCCGAGAATAATGAAATATTTTATGAACCTATTACACAATTATTTTCGGTGCAAATGGTATTTAATTTAATTATTAAGAATAATTTAATTTAATTATTAATAATACAACTAATTTTGAATGTATTTTTGATAAACATATTTTTAATGAAATATGAATTAAAACAGCAGTAAAAAAGTTTCCTTAAGAAAAGAGGAATTTTCGTTTTTCGAATTTTAAAAAAATTCTTACCGTTTCGTAATCTACACATGTCATACTACTCACCCTTAAATTTGTGACATTAAGTTCGTTTCCACCCTGTATATATATAATATAAGAATGTTATAATCGGATTCTAGGGACTTTAAAACGTGCCTATCTATTAAAATCTGGATATGCGATTTTTAGCATGATTCCAATACCTCTTAGCGAGAGGTAAAAAAGAAGAATTGCTGCTGCGATGGAAGACTGCTAGACAACAAGTAATAAGGAGAAAAGTTTTGACATTTCTGTTGAATTAGTCACTAAATAAAGTAGCTGGAAAGGTATCCTAGTAAATTGTCATAATGCATTAAGCCTTATGCACTAATCATTATGCAGAAAGCATTAAAATATTCTGTGGAAATGAGGCTTTATTCACACTAAAAATTCAATAGAGTTAAGTGGTTACATTCTTTTACTATCACGAAATTTCTTCTTTGAAATATATTTCTTCTTGATATTTATTGAGCCACGGAGTCTACAGGCCATAAATTAATCAATAGTTAATTGCAAGTAAACTCAAGTGACATTTTTTACGAGCGTTCAATAAGTTGTTTCCATTCTCCAGCGCTGTAATTTGTTCTGCTCCTCTTCAACCTAAGAATCCTTGACTGTTAAACAAAACAAACTACGTGCTCACTTCAAATTACACTTCGATTATTTCAGTCATTTTCAAAGAACATCAGCATGCTGAATTTTTAACGGAAAATAAGGGAAGTCATTCTTCATAAAATTTGCAAATAACATTTGTCATTAAGTTTTCTGAAAAAATTGAATGGACGTTACTGTGGTTTGAGAAAGGTATAATGAGGTCCCCCACCATAACAAAAATAATAAAATGTACACTTTGTAATTAAAGTACTACTCAATGAATAACGATTAAGATAAAAAAAACATTTTTTTTTTCTATAGCAGATTTTAAAGTGTGCTTTGTTCAACTCGAAATAGTTGATTAAGTGACATTTTAACGGCAAGGGTAAATAAAATAATACTTTAACAGCAAGGGTAGATAAAGAACTTTTTTTTATTTAAATAAAAACACATTATACATTTTGGCAATTCATATTATATATAACTTCAATAGGGCTGTTGCATGAATTTTTATATGACTTCTAAGTATTAAATTTGAAAAGATATTGTTCTTTAAAGAGCCTCAAATTTGAAAATATCACGAAATATCCTTTAGATATTTTACAATTAATTTTTGAAATTTGGATAAAATTTTGAATAAGTCACGTGATCTGAAACAGAATGTGAGGTCAGAGTAGATACATCTTCAGCGGTTTTAAGGTGTCAAGTGTATTGTCAAAGTTGTCAAACAAGTGTCAAATAAGAATCACGACCAGAACTTTAAAGTAAAATATATTGTCAATATATGGGGTCTATTCAGAACTCAATATTTGTGTTGTCGTTATGGTCTTTATGGTTGTTATGTACTGTAAAGATTGTTAAAATCAAATTTGGTATTCTCAGTACTGAAGGTGGTTACCGTCAACAATTGTTACGTGTTTTGACAGTCTTTATCATAACGACTGCTAAAACTATGTATTTATGGTTATCACGTTATTTCTAATATTTGACATGTGACAAATTATTACATCAATCAAATATTATTAATAATGGCCTTTCTGCTAAATATTAGCAGGATGCAGTTGATTATTCGCATGAATCCTGCTTCGACTTAAATAATGATAGTAAGAACGATAAAAACCGTCGTGGACGAAAGTTACTTTTGACGTAAATACATATTTCTTTGAAAATATTATATTCTGCGGTAGGTATTCGTGAAAACCTTGTTATTTATTCTGGTGCTAATCTGTGCTTTTTCTTCAATCAAAATTTAAAAAAAATCTTTCCATAACTTTTCAGTCACGTTGGGATCAGTGGTAGGAATTAACATACCCGTTCTAAATAATTTAGAAGTTTTCAAATATGACACAAATGTCATATTCTTCTTTAGTTGTTTTGGCAGAATGTTTACATTTAAAATATAATTGGCAACATATTATTAAAAGAATAAAACGTTAACATATAAGGTTAGGTTAAGTTCATATATGCATAATGAAGTTAGCTATTGTCAAATAATCTGGTTCATTCACAAATATTATTTTATAAAGATTGTCAATAATACCGACGTAGGTTCTGAATTGACAAATTCATAAAGATTGTTACAAATGTCTTTATGATAACAATCTTTATATCCGTAACAACCGTTATGACTGTGTTTCTCTGAATAGGCCACTATATAATAAATTCAGTTTTTATATTTTATTTTACATCAACTCTTTAACACCCCTTATTTCGGTAGCAGTAAAACAATCGTTCTGATATAAATTCAGCCATCATCCAGCTATCGACCTTCGATTTAGCTTGAGTGTAATTTGAATTAGCCATTATTACTTTATTATTCATTTACAATGAGCAATGTCAGCGTCAAATGTGAAATTAAAACATTTTGTTATTAACATGTGACAAACTTTAGCCTACGTTTATTTATATAAATAATATGAATAAACGTAGGTGATGGATAAACTATTTTCCTATTGGCTATTAATGATGTAATGTATGTGCTTCTACGTCACAGGAGTGGGGGGTAGTTTTTCAGGACGCCAATCTTTTTATTTAATTATTTCCACAAAAAAAAAACAAATTATTAAAATAAAAATTATTACTAAGAAAATCATTCCACAAACTTTCATTTAAAATAGTTTTTGAAAAATGTGAAACAGGCTCATTGTATAAACATGAATAAAATGAAATTGTTTTCAAACAAATTCTATAACTACCACGCTACTGAGATTTTAAATTGTTCTTAAATAATTTAATTTATAATCGGTTTTTCTAATTTTTGCTCTTTAAAATCTGCTATAGAAAAAAATAGAATTTTACACACGACGATAAAATTAAATTATCGACTCGCGAAAAATAATTCACTGGTGAAATCGCTCTTGAATTAAACTTTCCGCTCGTCGATAAAATACAATTTTATCGTCTTGTATAAAAAATAACGATTAATAATTACTTTAGGAGATATTTGATATTTGTTGTCAGTGTCACTGTGACATCACACTATTGTTATCTTTACGTAGGAAGACGAAGAGAAGCGTGGAGAAAACACTGAGGAAGAAAAGATCAAAGTCTAAAAGATTCCATTTAACCTGACTAAACTTTGTACTTAAATGTGATTGCGTTAATTTCGCAGTTTCGTGTAAGAGAAATGAAAACAAAACACTTAAAATATCGGAAACATTTTCCTTGTTTACCCTTTAAATATTGATCGACATACATTGTGACAGCAAACAACCCTGTATCAATTTACAAATTTAATTCATGAATAATTCACAATCACAAACTATAAATAGTTTCCGAAAACTTATCGCATTATCTCTCCCAAATCTGCGTGTTTGTATTGACAGGATTACATCGAAAATCATGTAGAACCCTCCGAAAATAATCCCGCAAAAAATTTAATCTCTCCGCAAATCAGAAATTAAAAACTAATACGATTACACGGCATAGGGAAGGGAATGACAATCGTATTTGCGGTAGCGGATCAAGAACTCTATGATAAACAAATGAGTTTCCAGTACCGCAGTCGCGGCTATCTAGATTAATCGCAGCTGAGAGGACTGGCCAGACGAACGTATTAAAATGTAAAAGCAAAGACGTGTCACTCGCGTAAGTTGTGTATGTGGAAGCCAGTGACGTACATGGATTATTTTTGCCTTAAACCCCACTTAAAAATGTTAACAAGTTTTCATTTTGTATGCATAAATATGAGGTTTGACAATAAAATAAGGGGAATGACCTTAGAACATTGGCTATTCAAAAAATATTTATATAAAAAAAAATATATATCATCACGACATATTACTCATTTCTGAGTGTGCCGATCTGCTTTGTACACAGATTTCGGTAATGATGATGACATATTTGTACCGTATGGGCGTTTACCAGGCGTCAACGAACGGCCACTCATTACTGCGTGGAGAGTGCACCACAGGGATCACTTTTGTGCCATATATTTCCATTCTCAATGTACTCTTCTCCCCGAACTCTATACAGCCCCATGCGAATATTCCATTGTTGGAAATAATGTCATTTTTTGTTCGGTTGTTCATAAGCTCTGCCGGTTTTTCTACAACTGCATCTCGGACTTGAATTTGGCTCCTTTTAACGCAATTTAAATTTTGAAAATAAAAGCAAGTTACATGGTACTAAGTTAGGTGAGTACGGATGATTAGTGATGTGCCGTCAAAAAATTCCCGTCGGGAATTCGTTTTCCCCCGGAAATTCCTTCAGTAACGATTTGCGGGAAGAAATTTTGTTACGTATTTTCCCGGATTTTTTTGATAAAAAATAGGCGAAGGCCTATCTCATTCTGAAATGGACCATACCTATACGCACAGTACTGATTCTTCTGATTCTGATGTCTAATTACATATTTGTTTACATTTTAAATTATTTGTTCTTGTATTACCAATGTAGACTTTTACGATATTAATTCCCCCAAGGAAGAAGATGACAAATTAATATGACACACCGTGCAATGTTGCCAAAGTTACAGGGAACCGAAAAATACCGCTTTTTATTACCACACAGAAAAAAATAGAATTGAAATTTTGTCTAATTATAATTAGATATTATTTTATTAGACAGTATGTCTAATAATTTAGTATAATTCACAAATCTTAATTTAGCATTTTAACTAATCCGAAATAGATAATAAATAATTTGTAAAAATTCGTTAACTTAAATATGCAAATGGTTATTTTAATTACAATTTTCGGTAATTTATCTGATAAATTAGGTAAGCAAATAGAAAATTTAAATTTATATGTAGTCAATTTCTTTATTTATGTTTAGTTCAATACTAAATGTAATCATTTAACCTAATTTTGTATTTAATTTTACTACAATTTGTTATTACAAATTTAGAAAATTTAACTAAATCAACTTAAATAATTTAATGAAACATATTAGTAGGCTGAAAATTAAAGAATTTGTTTAATTAATTTAACCACAATTTAGAAGTTTTTTTTTTGTGTGTACCAGATTAACTTCACAAATTAAATAATTTTATTTGTAAGCATCATTTCTTCTTCATTTTCATGCGGCATTTTTCGTTTTGACTGTCAGTTAACTTAACAGACTGTTTAACTAGAGATTAAAAGACCGGGCTTTAAAGATATTTCAATAGATTTACTTTAACATTGCGAAGCTTATAAAATTTAGGGTGTGTATTGTAGATGAGATGATACTTTAAATATAAAGTATAGAAAATATGTATATCAGTCAAAGTTAATTGAATCTCCTTATAGTCATCCCATTTCAATCTCGCTTACAAAACATTAAAAATAAACCTCGACCGTTCTCATCTCATCCGACTTCTTCGTGATATGGGGTTGGTGAGAGCCGGCAGGTGGTGCGGTGACGAACGCCGCTGATGTTAGTTCGGGTTTAACCCGCACCCGCGACGCCACCGCCGCCTGCAATTCTGATTTCGCCCAATCCGCTCAAATCCGCTTCTCTCGCCGTTCAAATTGAAAATGCAAATGCACCAAGCTCAACGGAGTATGAGTACGGACACTGCAACTGCACAATGTACCGCCAGAGAAGAAATACGGTGGTATTTAGTGGTGGAGGAATTTTATAATGAGCAATGACTAACAATATCGGAGATGATTGTAAAAGATTAAAAAATAAATAAAAATATCACCACAGCTTAACACATGTAACAAAACCTTTGAGAACAAATCTGTAGTGGCCAGCACAATACCTCTCGCCATTTCCAATTTATGTTGTATGTATAAGTAGTGTATTGCACATCGCTGTCGAAGCGTCGTTTTATAATAATAAAAAATCTGATGTGGCCAACACAAAACCTCCCGCTATTTAATTTTTATTAATTTAAATACATACCTACCTACGTATTTACTAACGCTGCAAACTGTTCCATTGCAGAAAACTATTGCTTTATTTACCATTTTCTTTTTAAAATGTCACTATTATTAATTTGAAGTGATAAGTTTTCTGACAGTGACATTTACTGTCAGTTACATTCATTTGAAAGATGAACTGCGTAACAAAGGAATAGTTTTTATCTTAGGCTTCGCGACTGATAAAAAAAATTATTTTTAAATTTATCTGTAAAATATATAGAAAAAGTATTAATGTATTCCTTTAGAAAATTCAATAAATTTTAATTTTCATAAGACATAAAAGTCGAAAAAATGGCATTTAATGGTATTTTTTGAAGAAAAACCATTATGAGCTTCAAGAAAAGTACCATTTCCGTTTATCCGATTTACACCAAAATCTAATGGCTTCTATTCCTATTAGAATAGGGTAGAAATACAAGGTTTCAGAATTTTCGAATGATAGTATTTGAGTTTGAGTGCAAACAAAATTCGTACACATACACACATACACACACACACACACACATACACATACACACATACAGACATCATCGTGAAAATGTTAAAAATGGATTCTAGGGACCTTAAAACGTGGTCATTTACTAAAATCTCGATATTAGATTTTTAGCACGATCCCTATACCTCCCTTACCAAGGGTAGCGGGAGGTAAAAAATACAGGACTTTACCCAAATATATATATTTTTTTGTATTTAACATGTTTTGTGCACACGTAAAATTTTAATTATATATATCTTTTCATTGTATGAAACAAGATTGGAGGTATTTCTTATGGATTTATGCATTTTACCTATAATTTAAACATTTTATTAATAAAAAAATAAGAAAGATTAAATGTACTTCCCAGAACAGTTTTCTACATATCACTAAAACTGTTGATTTTTGACAGTGACATTTATCTTTTACATGCATACTATTTTACAAACATTTGAATCTGTCAACTGTCCTTGGTGTAATTTGGACTGTGCGATTTATTACATTCGATTATTCTATAAATATATCAAATGTAGAATTTTATATTCTTCAATACTTGTAATAACACACATTTTCCGGTTGTCCAGTTGTTACCAAAATCTTTTCAGCTGTTCCCATGAATATTAGATTCAGGAATTCATAGTTAAACTGGTCATAAGTCTTATAGTTTTTGAGGAATTGTCCTTTCAACATCTACACGTACACACACATACACACACACACATATATACATACATACATACATACATACATACATACACAGACATCATCGTAAAATTGTTAAAATCGGATTGCAGGGACTTATTCACTAAAATCTGGATATGCGATTTTTAGCATGAATCCAATATCTCTCTTAGCGAGAATTAAAAGTTAGACCTCTTCATCAAATAAAAATAATTATTTTATTAAAACAAGGACCCAAGAAATCTAGTTTTACAACACTGATAGGAGACCATTACATTCAATGCAATGCAGTTTATTAATACCTTGTCTCATTTGTCTCTCGACGATATTAAATATACTTCCCGGATAGTCAGAAATATTCATGTATGTAACTGTTGTTCGTTTTGGTATTCCCAGCCATTATTGTATAATTTTCTGCTAAGAAATTCCCAAAAGTCTTCAATCAATTACGTCCGAGAAACAATTTGAGGGATTATAATCTTTCTGTTTTCTATTAAATGTTGACTCCTTAATGCTCTGCAACATTTGGAGATTCGCTCAAGCTGGACCGCTGTCTATTTGGTTACTACATTGCTTTTTCGATATTTAAATCATTTCTCACCAAGGTTCTGCTAACAATCACAATGACTGTCTAACTTTGTCTTGAGCACTGAATGAGTCTGCTGAGTCGATTTGGGGGCAACAAGTTCAGGTCTCCTACTTCCGGTAAATTAATATATGCTACATCTTCATATTCCCGGATAGTTCGGTAGAAGTATTCTGTCCAATATTTTGATCCCCAAAAACGTTAACAATTTCACGTTTCGGCTATCTGCCCAACTAAACCATAGATTGATAAATTTGCGTATTTTAAGCTTGTAAAACATCTTTAAAAACTTTTTCTGACAATTTTAACGATTATGTATTATACAGTATGTCCCATTTAGAGGTGCCACCATTGGGATCTCGAGAATTATAAGAGATACGATGTCGGTTAAATGGAACTTTTTGTGCGCCTTTGGGAGGCCATCTCAAATGTGCTTTTGTTTTTCCAAAAATTCTCATAGGGCACTAGATAATGATGAAAAACTGAATATTGTTGATTTTTTCTTTTTCAAATAACTTCTAAACTATCAGTAATTAAAAAAACGTTGCAAATACAAAAGATAGATATTTTTATTAACTAACCAGTGGCGTACGAAATAAATTTTTATATCCGTAAATTTTCGAGATATAACACAAACTTATATTTTTTTTAATGGAACCCATATCTGATTTCAGTCTCAAAAAAATCATTATTTTTTTCTCTTTTCAGTGATGTAGGTAAGGGTTATTATGTTTTATATTTCTTTTGCTCCTAAAATTTAATTTTTCTCTTTATTTTCCTGAACTTTCTTATTATTTCTCAAAAAACATTATTATTTTTATTAATTATATTGTATTTGATCGAAATAATTTGTTTTATGCCTTTATTACTTAATATTTTCATTCTAGATTCATAATTACAAATTACACTATAATGTGCCAAGGGCGACCAGATACAAAATATTATAAAAATTAGTTTGATACGAGTTTTGAGCAAATTTTTGTAACGAAATAAATTATTTAAATACAAGTAGTATTTCTAAATAGAAATCTACCACTATTTTCGAAATAATAAATTTAATACAAAATAAGGAAAAAATAATAATTTTGAAGGCAAGACAAATACAAAACATAATAACCCTTACATCGTTGAAAAGAGAAAAAAATAATGATTTTTTTGAGACTAAAATCAGATATGGGTTCCATTTAAAAAAATATAAGTTTGTGTTATATCTCGAAAATTTACGGATATAAAAATTTATTTCGTACGTCACTGGGTAGTTAATAAAAATATCTATCTTTTGTATTTGAAACGTTTTTCTCAATTACTAATAGTTTAGAAGTTATTTGAAAACGAAAAAATCAACAATATTTAGTTTTTCGTCATTATCTAGTGCCCTATGAGAATTTTTGGAAAAACAAAAGCACATCTGAGATGGCCTCCCAAAGGCACACAAAAAGTTCCATTTAACCGACATCGTATCTCTTATAGTTCTTGAGATCCCAATGGTGGCACTTCTAAATGGGACAACTGTATACAGTGACAACTAGATTAGACCTTCTTTGGTAATAAAATTTGGAACGTAAATTTTTCTCGAAACTTTTGATACATACGTTTTGTCGCCCCATATAGCACAAATATTTCAATAGAATCGCTAATGAAAACAATCTTTATTCTCGAAGAGAGAAAACATTTGTGTTTAGTAATCCAAACTTTCAGTTCGAACTTCTGGATTTATAGTAAAACATTTAAATTTCATTCCCTGAAAATGAGGTAACCGTCTGTCTTTCAGAATATGTCAGAGCGTGATAGCGTTTAAGCTTTCAGGATTTGAGTCCTGAAGAAGCGCCGGTTGCCTTTGGCATTAGCCTGTGAATGTATTGATTGCAGTCAGACAAATCATATTACCTTGGTCGGCAATGGCAAGCAAAGTTCAATGTAGCAGAAAACAAGACGGTAGTTATTGGCAATTTGTGGCGATATCTGATTCGAACAAATTTGTGCGCCGCGTCTTCCTGTACATATCCTAGCTAAAACAACAACGACGATCGCTCACAATGCTTTTTGCAGAGCTGCTCCGTTGCCAATGTCTTGATGAAACCAATTTTTAAAATAAAATACGATACTGGAATGTATTGGTTTTGTTGAGGTAGCGAACAGAAACGACCATGAGAGAACGAAACTTTATCATCATCGTTTTTTTATTGCTATTTGTATAAATAAATAGAAATATCTTTTCCAATCTCATTTTCAAATTTTCAAAATAATATACGCAGAGAGATTTTTTTAATATAATTTTACGAAATTGAACATCTGTTTTTGATATAATGAGGTATTCCAGTGTTATGAAATTTATGCAAAATAGTAACTTTTTTCTATAGTTTACAAGGAAAATACAATGAAACATGTTTAGGAATAAATTTTCATTCATAATTTGATGTTAGAAAATTGGAATTCTTCATATCTAGAAACGTCCTTGAACACTGTGACGTAGGTTCTATATATTGTTGCTCATTTCAGATTAAATATTTGCTGTTAGAAACACTGATGGCGCTAGTAGTTACTACGCACGAGTATTTTGTATTTGATATTTTATTCACTTTGTTTGTGTTAATTATTACATATTCGTCTGATATTTGTTTACTTACCTACGTCTTCTTGTTCAAAAGTTGTAAACAGGCAAATAAGTCTCCATGAACACGTGTGTTTAGGCGCTGAAGTTTACTACAGACGTCAATAACGAATGGTCGTCATAAGCGCGCCATGATAGAAAATTTGTATTACAACGAATATATTCATAGTCCTACTAGACTGATCTTATGGAAAAAATGCCGGAATACCCCATTCGTCTATTCATTATATATTTTGGGGTCCAGTGGCCGCGTGCCTGAGTGTCTGGTCGTGAACCTGGGGGAACCGGGCTCGATCCCGACAGACGCCAAATATTTCCAATTTTAAATAGCACAAAAGTGATCCCTGTGGTGCACTCGCTACACCAGCTATGAGTGCCCGTGAGGTGACGCCTGGTAAGCGCCCACACGGTAAAATATATCGTCATCATTACCGATGTCTACATGTGTTGTAGGTACTGGCACACCCAGAAATGGGTAATATGCCGTGATGATATATTTATTTATTTATTTTATTTATTTTGGTAGCTATCAGGTATAAATTTATTTTTCTATTTTGCTTCTGTAACAAAGCTGTTACAGCACCTAAAGGGGTTCGTTAATGGCTCATTCAGGTGCTGTAATAGACTAGTGTAATTTATTTTTATAAGGTTGGTTGCTAAGAATTTCAAAAATATCAAATGTCAAATCTCGTTAAATAAACGAACACAAACGATTTTTTTTATGTAATTTTGAATTTAAAACTAAAAATACGAAGAAGAGAAGAAATAGAGTAGTAGAGTTAGAAAATATCGTATGGTGTTAAAAAAAATAAGGTTAGAGTTGTCAAATGAATTTTCAAACGTCACATTAATAACACCAACTGACAAAATTCCCTAAATTTTGACACTACTATTTTCTATTTAAAAAAGGCATGGAAAGCGCAAAATAGAAAAAATAGAAAAAAAAAACGCATTTCATAATTGTCGATTATTTTGTTCTAAGGGTTGGTTCTCACAAAATAAAATAACAATTATGTCATTCGTTCTTTAATATACTAATATAATGAATACAACAGGAACGATAAGCTATATTTTTATAAGTATTGTTATTATTATTTCTTCTGAAATAAATGCATCAGAAACTTGTTTCTCTTTTTAAATCTCTTTGTAAACCTTTCTGTATTCCATCTGCTATAAGTGGCTTGATAAATTTTTCGCAATTGTTGTTTTGCTCTTGTGTTGCTGATACGCTTATTATGACTATTAGCAGACATGTGTAGTGGGCGTTTAGCATCTGCTGTCTTATGTTTAAATGTAGTTGGCGATGATGTATTTATTTCTTTATTCACTGTGACGAATATGTAAAATAATCACACATATAAATCGGTCGGAATGAGTTGAGTGCTAGGCAAGCGGATGGAGCCGCACTAGACAGTGATTCGCAAAGGATAATATCACGCTGTCGAAAATCGTTTCGTCTAATCCAGGCATCGGCAACCTCTTTTGGATGCGAGTCAAAATCAATGAAAATCTAACCAGTACGGTAACGATCCGGATCACTAATTATTTCCATTTGTGTATAACGAAATAAATTTTATTGAGAAAATAACAATATGATTTTAAACTTTAAACAAAAAAAAAAAAATATCAAAAACAAATACATAATTGTTCAATTTTAGAATTTTTATATCATTAATTTATGAACTTTATTTATAATCACCGACGAACACAAGCGGTTCAATTTTATGTTTTTGTAGTTCTTACTTAAAATTAATTTCATGTATGAAAATATTTGCTCATTATTATAAGTTGAACCGAAAGCGATAAAGCGAACAAAATCACAAAGTCATTTTTGAATTTTTTCAATTGCTCAGATTCGTTCGGACAATGTCGCCATATTTCGCCTATGTTCCTTACTGTAACTGTAATATCAAACCAAAATGTTAATCTTCAATTTTTATATTTTCTCACAGTGTTCGTTTAATGTTTATGCTTTATAATTTATTTTTTAGAATTATATTCCTACTGTTTTTAATTTCAAATATTTACAAAGTATAGCTAAATGCTGGAGGAGTACAGATGATTTGCGGAACTCAAGTGGATCACCTGTAATTATCAAATGGGTCACTCAGTGACCCGCGGGTCATAGGGTGCCGACGCCTGGTCTAATCTTATTATTGCGACCTGTAAAATCTATTGTATTGTAACATGGCCCTATTTTATAGCTTTTTCCATTTACATATTTAGTGAGAACTTTTTTGCACGGACTGCATAACTCGTTTTCCATTTATATAATTAGTGCGCACTAGCTGAGTTTTACGTGTTTCATTTATTTTTTCGAGTGAATTGAACCTTACTGAGCGCACACCGACTTGCACTCTTACTAGGAAATGATCGTTAGTTCTTGCCAATGAGTTGTAAAATGAACAGTTGCCGTTATATATAACCTCTCTATTTGACAGTGACAACTAACAAACTTGCACTGGACTCTGACTAGACTTTTGTAATATTTAAAATGCACTACGCATGTGTTGTAACAACAACTAGTGCTGGGAACGACGTCATTAGCTGCATTAAGTGCAAAACTAAATATATAAATGGAAAACGTTTTTGTTTTCTGGAAGCAATTTCAGAGTTCTCATGAAGTCAGTTTCTTACGGCCACAGTTGGACATTCACATATAATGTGTTCCGATATTTCTTCTTCCTTTTCGCAGAGTTGGCAGATACTGTTTCAGGGATATCAATATTTCAGAGGACAAAGACCACTAATATTACCTGTCATAAGGTCCTTTTTGCTGAAAGCCAATAGCCATTTGGCGTTTGTCGACGAGGGTTGAATGAATATCTTCGACTGACAAAGGCCCAGAATGTCTCTCCAATGGCTAATTCTTCCTAGTTTTTAATCCTTTTCTTATTGAAGGTAGCATCAAAATGTTCTTGGAATTGGTCAATAAAATTTTACTGAAAAAAGGCACAACATTTTAAAATTAATTTCTTTTAAAGTACATCGCTCCTGCAATTACACACTTGGTCCATCATTCGTACAACTGTTCAAAACACTCCTGGAAACCATTTTCTAAAAGTGCCTTTATCTGCCTTGTCGTATTTTCCATCACATCTGCTGGATTAGCAAAACGTTGACCCTTCAATTTCATTTTTAGCCGTGGGTACAGAGAAAAATAAGCTGGCACAAGATTAGGTTAGGTTTGTTTCCTGTTCAATCTTCAAGACTTTTCGTCTGATTGCGTCTTGTAGGCGTTGAAGGATCTCCACCAAAGTTCCTTATTCACAGTTTGGCCTTGTGAAATGAATTTGTGGTGAATCACGCCCTGGTTATCGAAAAACACCTCCTAATCACTTCCCCTTGTTTTTGTCCAAGCGAAATTTTTGTTTGTGCCGGTCGAACACTGTCGATATTTTTCATGACTTCATTTCCGTATGCTTTTTTAAACATCTGAAGGGTGATTTCTATGGCATAACGCAGAATCTGATGTATGCACAGTGCTCTGAAGACAACATCTGAAAATCCGACGAACGAAAAAAAGTATTGTAAAAAAAAAAACTGCAGCTTTCGCAGATATTTACTAAAAGGGATTCTCGGCGGCTCGACACATTGCCTAGAGGTGGCTGCCAACCTAAGAAAAAGAAATTTCCCTCCAGCGATCTCTTCCTTGGCTATAGACAACGATTCCGGATACTTTTTGACGACACCTCATATGACTTCCATTTTAGCCAGCTCATCTGCTTTTGCATTGTCTAGAACTCCATCACCGCAAAACAATAGAAGAAGAGATGGACATCGAGTGTCCTAGACACCAAAAAAAGATCGATATTCTTAAAAAGCAGCCCCAAAAGAAGAAGATTTTTAGATGCGCCAATATTTAGAAGTTTGTGTGTTAGACGAAACGAATGTCGACTTGGAGGAAACGTTCCCGTTGGCATTATGGTGGAAAACAGCTCTCAGAGCTCAGTGGATTTACTACCGACATTCCACTTATTGTTTCATAAATTTAACTCGTCTCGTCGCAGTAGAATGCATTTCAGCGTATTATTCAAATTACGCATCCGTTTCCAAAATAATTCAGTTCATTTTGGCCGGTTTCACAGGTAGAGGTAGAACTTCCACAAAAATTCATGAGCGAAAAGGCACCGAGCCGGATAAGAGAATATAAATGTTCGCGCAACGCTTTCAATTTCCGCTCGCAGGACCGGACTGTGTTGGAGATATTTCACTGTTTCACACACTTGCCGAGAAAATGCATTAATTATTCATAGGTATTTGCATTGCGCTACCGAACGAACGATCGATATTAAATAAAAGCCATAGCCGAACGGCACAGGATTTAATATACGGAATCGTAAAATAAATTATACACAAGTGTCAACAGCAGTTGCAGTTGCCATGCATTCCGAGAATTCGAACGCCAATGCGAACGCTAGCTAAAGCTGCTTATTCTGCACAATACTCGGAAATTGTTACTGAACTGGCGTCTCTCAAATGCACTCATTTCTTCTGCATACTGGCCTGCATTCTTTACCACTCGATTATCCGCAGTTTTACTTCCTCAGTTTTATAAACCTACGTTTTACGTTTTAAAGTAAAACTACATTTACAACCAATTTGGTTTCTTAAATCTGACCATATTGTGTGGGAATCAACAAACTGTAACGTAGGTACGTAACAAAGGTTTTGAGAAAAAGTTAGACCTCTTCACGAAATAGATTTTTTTATTGAAACGATAAGAAATATAATTAAAGCACTGATAGAGGAATATCATCTTCAATGTGACGCAGTTTTTTAATATCATGTCTCATTTGTTTCCGGACGTTGTTAAATCTACAATCCGCATCGTCAGAAATAAGTATTCATGTTTGTAACTGCTGTTCGTTTTGGGTTGGTATTTCTAGTCATTATTGTATACTTTTCTGCTAAGAAATGCCCAAAAGTCTTCAATCAGTCTTGACTAAGAAACGCTTGGGAGATTACATGCTCTCTGTTTTTGTAAAATGTCTCCTTAATACTCTGCTTATTTATTGGATTCATGCTAAAAATCGCATGTCCAGATTTGAGTGAATAAGCATTTTAACATTTTTACAATAATGTCTATGTGTGTGTGTGTGGATTTGTGTGTGTATGTCTGGATGTTGGAGGGACGGTTTCTCAAATTCTATAAGACTAAAGACCAATTTAACTACGTATTCCTTAATCTGACATTAATGGGAAGAGGTGAAAAGGTTTTGGTAACAATTGGACAACCGAAAGAAGAAAAGGTTTTGGTAACAATTGGACAACCGAAAGAAGTAGTTTCTTAAAAACTATCTTCTAAACATTATTTTTTGAAAATTTATATTATTACAAATATTAAATAATATAAAATTCTCTATCCAATACGTTAAACATTTTAAGTATATCTTCTATAGATTTAGAAATAAATATATAAAATAATCCATTGTATAATGAATCAAACAGCTCATGGAAACAAGTTAAAAAAATCTGTTGTAGCCAGCACAAGACCTCTCGCCATTTCCATATTAGGCTATATAAATATTGTATTACACTTTGCTATCGAACCGTCGTTTTATAACAAAATATTACAGAACTTGACCCAAATATGGTTTTTTATTGTATTTAACATGTCTTCTGCACACATATAATTCTAATTATATCTATTTTTCATTGTATGAGGAAGTTTCTAAAATTTAAATGTATCAGGTGTAGAATCTTATTCTTCAAAATTAGTAATATCAAAAATTTTCAAAAATTAATATTTGGAAGAATTTCTTTTAAAAACTACTACTTCCGGTTGTTCAATTGTTACCAAAACCTTTTCAGATCTTCCCAGGAATGTCAGATTGAGGAATTCATAGTTAAACAGGTCTTATGTCTTATAGTTTTTGAGGAATCGTCCGTCCAACATCTAGCCATACACACACACACACATACACACACACATACACACATACACACACATACCCACACACACACACACACACACACACACACACACACACACACACACACACACACACACACAGAGAGAGAGAGACATCATTGTAAAAATGCTAAAATCGGATTCTAGTGACCTTGAAACGACCTTATTCATTAAAATCTGGATATGTGATATTTAGCATGATTCCAAAGGTAAAAATTAAAATGTTTGTAATTGATATGAATGTCAGTGTTAAAAATTCAAAGACATTACTGAAAGCTTTTTCTGAGGAGTTCATTTAATATTTCTTATTTTATAATTAATTAAATATCTAAAATTATAGATATAGCTGCCGCCCGCACGTTATGTTGACACTATCCTTGAATGCGGAAAATCTAAAATTCATGCTTGGGCAAGTCGAAATATACCTATATAATAGTAATATAATGTGCTATTGTTATAACGAGAAAAAGATTCCGTCTCTCAAATTGGTATAAAAAGAAAGGGGTTTCATTTCATCCAAAGTAAACACGAGCTAGCTATACATATATTTCATCATATACATATATCCTTCAGAAATACATCCAATCTCGTCAATTAATAGATGTAATTCGATTTTTTTTTGTGTGTATCAGAAATGTTAAATACAATATTTATACCTATAGTCCAATATGAGAATGGCGAGAGAAATTATGCTGGTCACAACATATATTTTTATTATTTACTTTTTCGAAATTTTAAATCATTTCTGAGCAAATATCTAACTTAGTCTTAAGCACTTAGTAAATTACTACATACTACAAACTACACCTTCTTCATATTCGCGTATTTTCGGTAAATAGTTATATGTCCAATATTTTGATCCCCAAAAAAGTTAACAATTTCACATTTCGGCTATCTGTAACAACTAACCTTTACTTAGATAGATTTGCATATTTCAAGTTTGTATAACATTTTTCAATTTTAACATGGTACATTATAAAACAACTATTACGTATTTGCTATGTCCAGTGACAACTAGATTTGACCTTTAGAGTAATAAAATTCAGACTAGATACTGCACACTCATATTAAATCTCGATTCGTCACAATATATCTGTGTTGAGTATAATCCCAGATTTAGTTTTCAATTACTGTAATAAGTGCAGCGTTAATGAGTATAAACCAAGATAATCCAATAACAACAAATACGTCCTAATTACTAAATTGAATTTAATGAATGTTCTGTTCTTCAGACCGATGACATGTTTATTTCATCGCATTGCATCCTGCAGACGGTAGCTAGCCTTGTAAATATGAAACAAACTGGTGCATTATTCAACACCGAGCAGGAAATGCACTCTTCATTATTTTATTATTTCCTCTTGTATAAAAACAACACCTCGCTTGTTATCTTCGCATCTGATTTACTTGCAACCGTGATGAATTTCGTGTGAGGAAAATAAAAAAAAAGATAAACTATACACCATTTCAAAGAGAAAGTACAAGACAGATGATGTTAATAGCAACGGAAACATGGATGAAGTAAATGTGATTGTTGCACTGAGTATACAGTCATCAGTCATTGTACTGACGTATGTAAACACATGGAAATTGATGGAATTTTTATAAGTTTATATAATAAGTGTGAACTCTTACATATGCTGCACTTCGCATTATTATTTAAATGATATAATACAGGTCTGTTGCAAACCGTTGCATCTTACAACAAACTTCAAAATGCAAATGAACATATTTTTGACTCCAAAAACCTATACCAGGTATAAGCAATGTTGCCTTAAGTATTTTATTAGTTTATGAATGACTATCTACAGAATTTATAAAACGAATCACATACTATATTTTTTCCAAGATTGCAAATTAATTAATAATTAATTGTTAATATGTTAATATGTTATTATGTATGAATACGTTTATGAATGTGGCTGAGGTGAAAAAAGTGTGCATGGATAGGAATGTGTGGCGAAGGATGATTGTTGCGTAACTATTATTGTGGTCCGGATGCGGTTATTCGCTACCGAAAATCGGTCACATTAATATGTTCTTTGTATGAATGTTATGATGATTTTGGACAAGGCGAAAGAAGAATGTTTTTAAAGAGTTAAGTGATTCAGTGGAGTTCTTACTTTCATCCCTTTTCTTATTGTTTTCGGGTTTTTGCTAACCCACTACATGGGCAACGCGTGATTTTACGTATGTATGTATGTATGTATGCAAATTAAAACAGTAAAAATCTAAAAATTGATATACCTATGTAATTTTGCCGTAGAATCGAATGGCAAAATTGCCAAGTTTGTATCTTTGCCCATTTTTGAACTAATACTCAAAAATGGGTGTTTTTAGGGTACAACTTCAAAATATCTTGGAAACGAAGAGAGAGGTCGAGCAGTATATAAAACTATCAAAAAAATTAACCCTCACAATTGTCAACAACTTGTACCTATACAAAAATCAATGACAAATCTTATATTGGTCCAACTTCTCAAAAATTAAGTACTAGGTTAGCCCAGTACAAACAAGGAGATAAGAGAATTAACGCTAAAAATATATGTGCTTCAACAGTTCGTGCAAAAGATACACATCATTTTGTACATTATGATGAAACTTCAATCGTTGAACTTGAAAATAATTACTCTATTAATTATACACATAAAATATTAATGCAATTTATTCATACTTACTAAATAACTTTTAAATTTCCTTTTGCTACTTTAATTAAGGGTTCTCTTTCTGTTCTCTTCTATCAGTTAACAAATGAGTATTTATAAACAAAACGTAAAATAATAGAAAATTTATAAATTAGATCAAGATGCTCCTGATCCTCATTTTGTGTCAACTGTCGCAGTTTACATCTATTTGTAAGTACTACAAAGTCATGTACCTCTGAACATAATTAATATACATTTTTGTACGTATTCCCTGACGAAGTTGCAAAAAGTGTTACAAAATATTGCAAACTAAATACAATTAAGAAATGTACATGGATAATTAATATAATTCCTTCCAATCACCTCAGCGATATTTCGTTAAAATGATTTATCTATTAATTCTTCAACAGAAAAAATAATATTCATAGATATAGTCGGAAAAATTTACTCGTTTGGGTCCAGCAATAAATATCGTAATCGTAATTATAACAAAGCGGAATATCGCTCACTGCTTGCATTATAACATTGGTTATCAAACGGGTCATTATTTGCGCCGCTCTTTTGGAATGAAGACATGCATCGCATTGTACTTCTACCTGATCTGAGTGCTTTACTTGGTAAAATAACCTCACTGTTCCTTTAACGCAGTGTTTCCCAACCTTTGTCTCCTTGCGAACCCCTTCTACAAATGAAAAAGAATGGCGAACCCCTTTGTAGACATTAGTAACAATAAAGGTAACAAAAGTTCGGTGTTATTAAAATCTATTTTCCATTTTGCATAACAATAAAACATTAACAAAACTAAAGTGATAACTTCATCTACAAAAAATCTGTTGTGGCCAGCACAAGACCTTCCGTTAATTTAATGTATTTTGTACAAATCCCATAACAAAAGTTCATTGGAAAAGTTTCTATATATCCAGTAAAATTGTAACACGAACATGATACAATTTTTTACAAATTCCATACAGAAAGTTTCTTGGAAAATATTCTATAAATCCAATAAAATTATCACATGAATATACATTATGTATACTCATATATAAATACTCTAAAAATGCGGACACTTACGTAACATTCTCTTTACAAACAAATAATATTACTACCAAGTTTATATCTCTCCCCATTTTTGAATTATTGCCCCAAAAGTCAATATACCCCACATTAAATGAAAACTTCAAAATTTCCAAAAATCTAATTTTTATGCATCTAGATACTTCTCAATGCGTTGATTCCAAATTTTAAAACCGCAGATTGATATCTCTTTTCGTTCTCGAGATATTTAGATTCAAAACTTTGCTCAAAACTGCCCATTTTTGGGTAATAACCCAAAAATGGGTCGAGATATGAATTTGGTGACAACACCATTCGATTCTACAGGCAAAATTACATAAGAACACAAATTTTCAGAATTTTTGAACACCGCATACAATCTCTAAAGCAAAATAACTGAAAATGGCCAAAAATCGCAAAAATCTAAGGTGTATCTAAGGTGTACCCCTTACGATTTTTTCAGATTTTGGCAATTTTCAGGGATTTTCAAACCTTTATTCATAAAAAATGAACCGGTTGGACAAAAATTATGAAAATTGGTATACTTAAGTATTTTTGTCCGTAGAATCGAATGGTTATGTCGCCAAATTCATATCATGACCCATTTTTGGGTTATTACCCAAAAATGGGCCTTTTTGAGCAAAGCTTAAAATCTAAATATCTCGAGAACGAAACGAAATATCGACCTGCGGTTTCAAAATTTGGAATCAGCGCAGATTCATAAAAATTAGATTTTTGAAAATTTTGTAGTTTTTACCTATATGGAGTATATTGACTTTTGGGGCATTAATTCAAAAATGAGTAGAGATATAAACTTGCTAGTAATATTATTTGATTGTAAAGACAATGTTAGGTAAGTGTACGCATTTTTAGAGTATTTGAACAACTGAGTGAATTTTTAGAAATAAAAGTATTGAAATAAAAACAGATAAATCCAACAATATTATAACACTAATAATGGGATATTTGTGGTTGTTTATCATGCATTTACTTAGAGATTTAAAATTCCAAAATTACCAAATTATTTTCGCGAACCCCCTTTATAAACCTTGCGAAACCCCAGGAGATCGCGAACCACCGGTCGGGAACCACTGCTTTAACGTAAATGCTATTTTCGTTTGAAATAATTTTTGAAACTACAGTTTTCACTCTAATAAGAAATTATATGCTTGTATATTATGTTAAATGAACAGTAAGATTATTTTACTACACAGAGCATGTCTTTATTTCAATAGAGTGGCGCAAATAATAGCCCATTGGCATCCAATGTTATAATGCAAGCAGTGAGCGATATGCCGCTTTGTCATAATAGGGATGTTGCAAGAATTTTTATATGACTTGTAAGTATTTAATTTGAAAAGATATTGTTCTTTAAAGAGCCTCAAATTTGGAAATAACACGAAATATCCAGTAGATATTTTACAATTAAATATCAATTGAAATTTGTGTAATACTTTGAAAAAGTCACGTGAACTGAAACAGAATGTGACGTCAGAGGACATAAGTGACAGACTATCGCCTACTTTTATTTATATAAATAAGTAAACTCTTTTCCCATTGGCTATAATGTTGTATGTACTCCGACGTCACAGGAGTGGGGGGTGTTTTTCATGAATATTTCTCGCGCCAATTTTTTTATTTAATTATTTACAAAAATAACAATAAATTATTGTAATTTTTTTATTACTACAAAAAATATTACATAAACTTTCATTTAAAATACAATTTTAAAAATGTGAAACCGGCTCATTTATTGCTGGACCCGAGAGAGTCAATTTTGTTGACTATCTATGGACTAAGCGAATATTATTCGTTTGATCGTTTTATGCCAATCGTTCATCGTTCTCCTTTTGATGGCATGAACTATACCTCCAAGGACTAAAGTATTTATTGGAGGCGGCGTAGCACAGGCGCAGCCATTCATTGGGGGCATTAGGTGGTTGTATGTGTCTGATCCGTATATGTATGGCAAGTGCAGCGGAAGCGATCCAGACCGCGGCGAGGATGATAATGACCGGGAAGCCGCGACAGACAGTGACAGGTCGAGGCGGGGGAGGACGAAACGACGGAGGCAAACCAGACAGGTGTAGCGGAACAGACGAAAGTATGCGACATTGTCATGCTACATCGCAATATGCATCATGAAATACAGACGCACTTATATGGAACACCAAAGTATAGCAAAAGCAAAGATGGAAAATGAAGCAGCTTTACTTTTTGTCTATATTAGTTATTACATCTGTCTAATTAGCTCTGCTCATTGACATAAACCGTGTTGTTACACTAATAACTAGTATTAACTTTCTTACTTTAGTGTGTGTGTGTGTTTTTTTTTTTTTTTTTTTGACAAATTGGGCACTCAGCCAGTGTAACTTGTTTGTTGACAACCATTTTAGAACTGGTACTACGTATTGTCTGTTCGCTCCTAGCTGAAACAAGCCGATATTTTATTACCCCAATAGATATTACCACAAACAAATAGAAAATCCGCAGATAGTGTGGAACAGGGGCGTATTCGAAATCTGCATAAGTAAGGGAAAATGTCATTATTACAAGTATACAGTTATACTCGTCATAAAATAATCAAATAATGGTAACTTTCCTTCACACTTTTTACAGGCTTAGGACTGTCAGGGAAATATATACAAATTTTTTTTTTGCTATAAATTTCGCGTTTGTTCGTTGATGAAATATTTAAAACAATTTGTGTCTTCATCACTTTGCACAACGTCGGCATCGGTGTCACAGGTATTGACTTCGTCGCTAGCACTGGCAGAAACATTGTCGACATCCCAGGACCTCCACATTTCCATATTTAAAATTTCACTTACAACCGCTGCTAACTAATGTTACATGTAAACTGAGTTAAGACAAAAGAAAACCGGCATTATAAAGGAACGAAATTCAATCAAGGGTGACATAAATGAATAGCAGATTAAATAATTCCTAGAAATTATGATGATGGCCAAACCCGAAAACAATGTCATTAGCCGAAAACGTCTTTCCAGGTAATTCTTAATTATACCTATTCAATGATAATACCTAGCTGTAAATACATTTCAAAATAATTTAAAAAAATTCTCTTAAAAATTTACAAACGCATATATCAAAACGAACTGAATACAATCCTTGTTCAATACTCCATTTACAACTGACCGCCGTTTGATGAACAAAGGCTCAAGAAAGTGGTTTATGGTTTGTGGTAATAACTATTGGGGTAATAAATTATCGGCTTGTTTCAGCTAGGAGCAAACAGACTTTACTAACTTTCTTGAACTGACTTCCAAGGTAGTGTAAAGACTGCAGAGCGCTGTAGTGGAGATGAAATCTGTGAAATGCTCATATTTGGAAGGAAAATACTACCTATAGAATTTAATTACAAATTTCATTTCATTATTTACATGAACAATTCTTTGTTTGTTGTTCTTTTGTAAACATGTTATCTTCCTATGTACGAGACTATGCATTACAAATAACAATAAGTAACAACAGTAACAATGAAAAAACAAAACAAAAAAAATCAAATATAAATAACAAATAATTGTAAAAATTACAAAACCGCAAGTTAGCCACCACAGACCATATACACTTAGATAGGAAACGTACATGTTGAGCATCGATACCGCATTAATGACACCATCTGGTGTATGGAAGCAAAATTAAATATAAAAACTCAGTCGGTAGAATCATTACCTACAATTACTATTGCTATATTCGGTTTATTAATTACCCCTAATTAGTACAATTTGAAGTTGAAGCAATTTTTCACAAAATACTATCATTGCGTAGTATTTTATGAAAAATCTACTTCAACTACAAATTAGTCTTACAAAGATTACATAAAATGAGTAAAAAATAATGCATTTTTGAAAACACTGTAATTTCATTTAGGAAAGATACAATACTAATAGCAGTTCATCCATGCTTAAAACTTCCAACCACTTCACAAATAAATCCCAATGAGTTCGAGGATGTCGAAATCTACAGTTTTGTTATTCCTAGAATACGATTTTGTAATATGTTTTACTGGTATAAAAATACAATTATATGAAAATATATACTTACCGATAGCAGTATAATTTGGTACACAACACTTTATTCGTGTCATCGTAAATATTAACAAGTTTTCTTCACACAAAATAACTACTTATAAGACACAAAAAATATAATCACAATGACAGTCAGAATTGTTTCAAATGAAAATGACAAATGTCAATTCGCGCAAATAATGAAAAAAAAATGACACACTAATGTACTGGTGTCGCCATATCTAGTGTATGGAAGCAAAACTAAAAATGCTGTCCCGGTATCCCCCATTTGCGTTTCCCGGGCCTGTTAGCCACAAAACGAACAAATGCAACGAGATTTTATGACACCAATAATTTAAATGTCATAAGAATTAGGAAATTAATTCGAATTTCTTCATTTTCATGGTAAGGAATGATGCAACTTGGCAATAGAATTCACTGTGGCGTCAATTTTAATCATCATGCGAAAAACTTTTGCAGGATTTGTCACCGAACTACTAGTGTGCTAAGTGCTAACTATACAGAGTGTTCTGAAAATGGGTGAAAAGCTTCAGGTAGAACGATTCTTTGATTAATTCTGAGTCGATAATCCTAATGCAAAAAATTGTACGGCCCTTCGTAAAGCCGTACGTACAACAAACATGTATAAAACAGTTTTTTGTTTGAAACAGAAATTATAAATAATTTGTCAAATTTTGACGTTTATCAGTTGATGTTTGATTTAATAATTTATTTCTTTTTGTATGGTGAATGAAACATCGGATAATTAGAATGTATACCTTTAACGAATACGCTAATATGTATTATTATTTTTGTAATTTTTATTACTACATAAAATATCGTTTACATTGATTTTTTTTTTTTAATTAATAAAGCAAAGCTGGTGCAGGTATCTTAAGTAAATAAATTCAATTCCCAATTTGAATTTCCACTGAGTGTACCTGTCAAAATAATGTTGACATAAAATTCATACTGATTTGCATAGCTACCTGATAACTTCTATAACAATTTGATTCGGTGTTGCCAAATTTACATTTCTTTTAAGTATCTCGTGTGGCTTTACGAAGGGCCGTACAATTTTTTTGCATTAATTAATCAACGAATCGTTCTATCTGAAGCTTTTCACCCATTTTCCGAACATCCTGTATTACTTTACACTGAACTAACACGATTTTCAAAAAACAGAGCTATTATTTGGTTCAAATTTAAAGACTTTTGCAATTTCTGTACAATACTGAGTACAAGAAAATTAGTTCTCATTATCTTTTACAGTGAAATAAAGACAAAATTACACATTGCAACAGCATTAACATTTTGGAAAGAAATCAGCTGGAGAATCACACCAACGTACAAGAAAAAATAAGAATATCAATTCTGAAATTAAATTGTGGAGACCATGTTTTATCTGCTCACAATAATGATACCCAAAGGAGACATAACATTCTACTATATTTCTTTAAACTTGCTTCCACGTTAAAATAATCATCCAACATAGATTCCTAGATGGAGAGTCTACTAAACGTGAAACAATTTTTTTTTTTATATATATTTGTGATTGTTGACAAGTGTGCTCACAGAACAGCGTGTCTCACCTGCGAAATGAATCAAACATTTATACATAACATATATATAAAGGGAAGGTGCGTCGTCATATTTTACAGTAATTCTCATTTTTTATTTGAAATTTGGAGCTAACAATTACCAGTGCTTCTTTTGTCAAAACAGCTTGATTCCTGATAGTTACTGCCCCTTGTTTGTTGTGTTCCAATCTCATTTTGTTGATTGAGGCCCAGTGTTAAAACTTTTGTCAACTAACAACCGATGCACCCACCATTCCAAACTGACAAGTATTTCACTTGTTTGTTGTACATTCATTTGTTTCGATTGTATTCGATTGTTTACCTTCCACTTGGGACTTGCATTCTGTGCAGGAAATTGTTTTCAGCGATAGTCAAGTGTTACAGTGATTGATTTCCAAGAGAAAACTTTGCTATATTTACTATTCGTATGAATAAATTTCTAGAAGAGTGCCTAGATACAATCGAGTCTTGATATGATAATAACCCTTTGTCTATTGCAGTGCAGCAGATCGGGGAATGCACCGCACTCTAATCGCGAAAAGATCAAAGAAACTGCATAATGAATTAAACTACGGGCGCGTAATTAACTCCACAGGGATAGAACAGATAAAGAGAAGAAAAATGCAGACCGTTTAATTCTAGTGGGAGTTTCGACTACTAATGCGAACTACATAAAAATATGCTGTTCTCTTCGGAGATCATTGCCTGATAACATATAATTACATACTTAATATTATAATAAGCATTTATACTGTAACAAGACGGCTTCATGGTATTTACCAATTCAGATTTTTTCCATTAATCATTAATGTAAAGAAAAGAATAATCTAAACTCTTTATTAGTCAATTTACAAACTATAGCAACAATCATTTTTGATTGATTAAAGATGACCTGATAAAAACACAAATATAAACAAAAACAAAAAGTGGCCCCAATTGTAGAAATTGCAGAATGTCTGTTGCTAAGATCGAAACTCCAATTCACTATTACAACAAGTTGCTAAAATTTAACAACTAGTCATTATGTCGAGTTGCTAATCCAACAAATGCAGTTCTCCCGTTGTTAGTAGTGAATAATCGTTGGTAAATGGTATTTCTTGTAAATTTTATGTTAGGAAATTAACTTTTATTGGAAATAGAGGAATGACAAATATATACAAGCTCTGTTCGATGAGAAGTGCTTGAAGTGTAGAGCAGAATAGTGCAGTGCAGTGTAGTGTACACTAGTACAGTCTAATTCTTGTGGTTTCATAAAACACACTAGTGTACATTTGGGCAAGTTTGCTGAGCAGTGAGTAATCAAGCCAAGCATAGCCAAAGGTGTATAAGGCTAGGTTGTTTATAAACACAGTCATATCATAAAGCTGCAAAGAAGTGACTGCAGAAATGTCTGTTTTAAAGAACATTGTGAACTAATAAACGATTCTGACGAAGATCAATCATCACTTGATTCTTCATCAGATTCAGAGACAGATATATTAATTAATTCTTTATATAACAAAACAAAATTTTAGGTTAATAAACAGATGTGTAGATAGGATAGAACAACATTTAGTTACCCCCACTCCTAGTCTGCACTTTCTACACTGCGAGTCAGGTCAGAAACGTGAGCACTAGTTCTTAAAATTTTTGTCATCGAACAGCCTGCCCGAAGCTGCCCGTTTCTCATAAAACATGTTGGTGTAAGAAAGTTAACACTAGGGCGGCCTAGTACATGTCATCGAACAAAGCTACCATTTTTACCTCTCGCTAAGAGTGGTATTGAATTCATGCTAAAAATTACATATCCAGATTTTATTGGATAAACACGTTTTAAGGTCAATAGAATGTGAGTGTATGTATGTATGGATGTGTGTATGTGTAGATGTTGTACAGACGGTTTCTCAAATTCTATACGACTGAAGACCAATTTAACTACGTATTCCTTAATCTGACAATGTAAAGAGCTGAAAAGGTTTTGGTAACAATTGGACAACCGGAAGTAGTAGTTTCTTAAATAATTTTTTTGGAAATTTGTGTTATTACAAATATTAGAAAATATAAAATTTTCTATCCGAGACATTGAACATTTTTATTATATCTTCTATAGATTTAGAGATAGAGAATTATAAATTTATAAAATAATCCCTTGTAATGAACAGCCGAAATAACTCAGCGTCAAAATTCAACAGTTTTAGTGACATTCTGAAAGCTTTTTCTGGGAAGTACATTTAATCTTTCTTATTGTGCTGTTAATTAAATATTTAAATTATAGGTAAAATACATAAAACCACCAATCTTGTTAATGATTTGGAAGAATCTCTGACATTTAGGAACGTCCTCATACAATGAAAAAATAGTTTTAATTAGAATATTATGTGTGAACAAATGTCAGTGTCAAAAATCGGGATACATTACTGAAGGCTTTTTCTGGGAAGTAAATTTAATATTTATTTTATTATTAATTAAATATTTAAAATTGTAGATAGGTACATATATTACATATATGCATCAGAAATACTGCCAATCTCGTCAATGAATTTGAAGAATCTCGAACATTTAGGACAAAACTTATTTATAGAATGAATTAAAAAATATAAAAATATATATGTAATAGATGTAATTAGAATTTTTCTGTGTCTACCACAAATGCTAACTACAATATACACTTATATAGCCTAAAATGGAAATGGCGAAAGGTCTTGTGCTGGCCATAACAAATTTTTAACAAAATTTCTAATTTTGCAAAAAATATTGCTAGATGTTAGTAATCCATTCTCAAAAAAAAAAAGATATTTAAACTGAGCAAGGTATTCGTTAATGATTTAATTCGTGAACTGGATAGTCTCATGTCACAAGATCAAAGATTTACATTTATTCTAAGTAAATCATTTTAAATTTAATGAGAAATTTATAACTTAAATGTTACACGTAATTTCTACGCCTCTTACGGTCTTATAAAGGAGTAACACGGCAAAATTTCAATTATCCGTACGATTCAATCAATAATTTGCAAAATTTCCAACTAAAATGTTAACTTACCTTATCAGAATCAGAAGATAAGCTAAATCATGTTTATCTGTGGCATAAAATCAGAACTAATAGTTGAATGTCTACCCTTCGTCTATAAAGTTAACCCATCTAATATTAGAAAAGTAAGAGCATTATAATGAGCGTCTGGTCATTGTCCACTAGCCATCTCCCTATCACGCTATCGGCGTCGTGACGTCCTCATCGAAGGGACACTACCGACGCTATACCCCTGACGTCGCGTGTCCAAATGGAGTTCGATTGTGCGTGAGCGACGCCACTTGGAAAGGATTTAGTAACTGGCCAACGAAGGCGATTGTGTCGGGAAGAAGAGAAGATAGAATGAAGTAAGAATGCGCAGTGAGGAATCCGTAGACTAGACGGATAAACCTGTGTCCGGTGAAACGAACCGGACGAGAAATCGACACCTACGACTTGTCTTGCACAAAGGGTGGCAGTTGAATGGAATTTTCCACGAATTTTCCAACTAATAACCTTATTGAAGGAGTTTTACCGGTCAGCGAAGAGGATAAGAAATTCAAAAACAAAATTTGACACTCGAAAGGGCATAAAATCAAAATGAAATATTATAAATGAATTAGCAATTTGAACTAATATTCCCAATAATCTATAAATTTTCTTGAGTTTTTTTCAGGCTCAGTTTGTTTAATTTTTAATGTTGAAGATGCTAGATTAAATTAAACATCTTATTTTAATAATAAATGTAAAATAATATACAATGAGGTCATGCACGACTCTTTTTTTATAATTTTAATCGATAGAGTAGTGAAAAATAATAGACCCGTATTTTTTATTTTCCTCATATCGATCTTTAATCATGAAAAAATTGTAATTGAAAATGACATTCTTTAAAATGAGGCTGCTAGACCCCCGCTTCGTCCCTTGTCCAATGACGTCACAGAGTGACAGGTACGACCATTTTGATTTTCACATTGTCTTAAACGTCAAAGTGACATTTAAAGATAACCTAAAATTTATGAAAGTAAACATGTCGATGGAACGTTGTTTCGTGCCAAAATAAAGAATAAAATAATATTCTGCAATATATTCAATGTCTCACATGCGTTTATAACCTTCTACCGTCTAATTCAAAGATTCAAAAATAAAAGAAACTTCTGATGTACCGTAGATAATTTCACGCCAAATGAAAATTATATTTATAAAAATAAATAGAACGATATTATATTAATTTATTATAGCCTATTCAGATACGTAATCCTCAATTTATAGTATATAGTACATATATATATGTATTTTTCTTTTAGAAATTATGTGTCCATATAAAATGTCTGTTTGAAATGAGCCTGAACTTGGTACGTAACGTTGTGACGACAAAACATGGCTGGTTTTTGCAACTTTTTAAAAATATCATACTTTAAAACGATTTTATAGAACAACAAATATAAATAAAAAATAATTTAATCATACTGATCAATGAATTAGACTATCCTTTTTCGATTTAAACAGAAAAAAGGTACAATTGCATGACCTCATTGCGACACTTTGTAAAACTGTTTTAATATACATAAAAAATCTGATGTGGGCAGCACATTACCTTCCGTTAATTCTATGTATTTTGTACAAATCACATACCAAAAGTTCATTCGAAATGGTTTTATATATCCAGTAAAATAGTAACTCGAACATATACTCTTTTCTACAAATTCCATACCAAAAGTTCCTTGGAAAAGATTCTATAAATCCAATAAAATTATAGCACGAACATACGTTATGTACATTTCACATAATGTCTATTATACTCGCCGTCAAATGATTATGGACTGATCAACTTTTGTCCCTTTCCGCTCCCTGTCCCTTGCCAAGCGGTGTTGCCGTTTGTAACTTGACATGAACGCAAATGTCATATAATACATTTAATTAAAACTAATTAAAATTTTTAATACATCATAAATGAAGAAAATATTATAACAAATAAGTAAAGTAAGACAGTAATACGTAATGTAAAATATAAAAATTGTCTCTGTGGAAAATTTATATTTATATTTTGACCAAAGTTTCCGCACATCAAGCTAAGGTCGCGTTTGCGTTAAAATACGATAACCGGTGAAATCTAAATATGTAAAAGGAAAGAATAATTGATTATTAGGTGAACAGTAGATTTGCCAACATATGCTTCTGTAGCAAACCCAAAGTCTTCTTGTTATTTAATAAATTTTAAAAAAAAATCAGGATGTAACGCCAATTTTTTGAAAAAAAATTGTACATTGGTGATAATTGTTTTTGCCTGCCCATTTAAATCTTGTTTTCCTAAACGTTTTTATAAGAACCAGGACTATTTAATTCATGAGTTTCACTCATTTTCTTTTCAAAAGTCTAAATATAATGCAATTTATAGGATTGGGAATAAAAAGCGCACGCAAGTACTAACGGAAATGTCAGAATATAAAATGACATTGACAGATTACAAATATTTGTACAGGTAGACACATACATAATTATTTGGCGGCAAGTATAGAATTATTTGAATATATTAGCTGTTTTTAACTTACGGTTGACCAATTGTCTCTTCATATGGATGTAAAGAAGAGGAATACAAAAGAATTATAATTCTTAAAAGTGTAGTATTGGAGTTATCGTCCGAGAAATTTTTGTGTCATACACACACACAGAAAAAAAAGATTTGAAATTTTGTCTGATTATAATTAGATATTATTTTATTAGGCAATATGTCTAATAATTTAGTATAATTTACAAATCTTAATTTAGCATTTTAACTAATTCGAAATAGATAATAAATATTTTGTAAAAAATCGTTAATTTAAATATACAAATAGGTATTTTAATTACTTATTTTATTTAATTTTACTGTATTTTGGCTTCATTATTTTCGTCTTTCAATTTTCGGTGATTTATCTTATGAATTAGGTAAGTAAATAGAAAATTTAAATATATATATTTAGTTAATTTCTTTATTTATGTTTAGTTCAATACTAAATGTAGTCATTTAATCTAATTTTGTATTTAATTTTACTATAATTTGTTATTACAAATTTTGAAAATTTAACTAAATCAACTTAGATAATTTAATGAAAACATAATAGAAGGCTGAAAATCAAAGATTTATTTAGTTAATTTAACTACAATTTAGAAAGTTTGTTTTTTCTGTGCAGATACACATAGACTCGCATTCAGACATCATCGGAAAACTAACAAAATCGTATTCTAGGGATCCTGAAACGTCCTTATTCATTAAAAACTCACCACCGAAATTTTTAACCAAAGACATTCACCCCAATTCTGTAAGGAAGTTGTTAAGTCTTAGCAACGTTGTTAAAAATTGTAGCCAATAGAAACAAATGTAAAGCCTGTTATTTTCATGTTTTATTCAGTGTTCGCAATTATTATTGGTTATTTGCCATAGCAATTTTGCTAAGACTTAACAACTTTCTTACAGAATTGGGGCGAATACCTTCCTTACCTTAGGTGACGGAAGGTAAAAACTATAAAGCATTGTTATACCAAACAGGTCACTCATATAAACGTCAAACACCAAACAAAACAAAGCAAATGTCAAATCGGGTTAGGATAATTACATACGTTGAGAGGACATGGTAATAGTCACCTATCTCTATCTTCGAGATTGTTGTCTTTTTCTAAAGACATGTAGTACTGGAGGGGAGGATGTATGCTGTGTGACGTCAATTTAATAAGTCGCCATTGAATATTTCTTATTAAAATCCAACGAACCTTTTTCTTCGGTAACCCTTTTTCAATGTTTTCGTTTTGGAGAAAGAAGTTGAGCAATTAGACAGTCTGCGCATTATTTTTGTTTGTTGGGGGTGAATAAAAAGAAGATTTATAGATGCGCGTGTGGATAATGATATTCTTATTGGTAGTTGTTGAGTTAATTATAAAATCTTTTTGTTGGAGGCATCGTGTGCAAGTGCAATGCGCGATGACATAAATTTCATTAACCCTCCGCCGTCTCGTCGCTAGTTTTCAAGTAATTTCATTTTACACGACCACTTAGCAATTTTCATAATAGATCCTCTTTAATAATTGAGTCGTTAGCTCTCGCCTGTTTAATGTTTAATTAATCTTCTGGCGAATTATAATTAAAAGCGTATTCTAACGACGGATGCAGAATGAATGCATTCCGCTAGGACTATCGCATCGCGGGGAGTAATACCTAGTCCTGGAGCTGGAGCAGTCACAAAGGCCCTACAGACACTCAATTACACTTTCATTCTCTTTATGGCAATGCCAAGCCTCATAAATACAACCGCTTTTTATGGATTCCTCCAAGATAACATAATTTCATTACCAACAATTTGCTAAGACTTTTACATTTTATACTTAAATAGCTCTATTCTTTTTTGGAATATTTTTGCTCAGTTCAGTTGATAAACGGAGATGAAATGAGCTGAGATGTATTATATTAAAAAACGTTTCACATTACAGGCCCAAAAACATAATACTTCGGCCAATTTACATTCTCAACAAACAAATTATATAACCTACGCATATAGTGACAAATTTCTAAAAAAATCTTTTGACTAATTTACAAAAACTGAATATGATGTTATTCAAGTATTCAGCCATTTAATTGAATTACATCGCCTTAATTAGTAATATATATATATATATATATATATATATATATATATATATATATTATATATATATATATACCGTGAGTATTTTTTAACGTGAAACATTGGGTTTGTCATATCCATAGTTACAATTCAACTTTTGATTGACAGCAATGTATTTGCGTGTCCCACTTAAAATGAAACATAGGGAACGAATTTGACAAATGTATTATAATTTAAATATTGTAAGAAATTTACCCACGTCAGAAAACCACTCAAGAGCACTAAACATATTTCGGGCACAAGGTGCACACAATATTTTTTCTACAACTAAATTTAATTTTTAGAAAACAGGTATAATTATTTAAACAAAATTAACCTCTAATGACATCTTGTCAATATGACAGATAACCGCTATAAGTTACGACTTGACATTTGATTGACAGCTATGTATTTACCTGTCTCATTTATAACATAGGGAATGAATTTGACAGAAGTATTATATTTAAGTATAGTCAGAAAATCACCCGGGAACAAGGTGCACACAATATTTTTTCTGCAACTAAATTTAATTTAGAAAGCAGGTAGAATTATTTAAACAAAACCTCCACTGACGTCTTGTCAAATGTCAAATTCGTTCCCTATGTTTCATTTTAAATGGGACAGGCAAATACATTGCTGTCAATCAAATGTCAAGTCGTAACCATGGATGACAAATCCAATGTTTCACGTTAAAAAATACTCACGGTATATATATATATATCATTCGGTTTACAACGTTCTTCGACGTCTTCCGATTCCTAATCTCCATTCATCTCGATCTCTCCATGCTTCGTCCTCTAGTCCTCTTTTTCTTATTTCTTCATTGATTCCTTCGGTCCAACTTCTTCTCGGCCTTCCTCTTTTCCGTCTCCTTTGCGGTTTCCATTCTAAGACCTGCTTAGGAATTCTTTCTTCTGGCATTCTTTGTACATGTCCATACCATATTAACTGTTTTTCTTTTATGTATTCTGTTATTTCGTGTTCGTAATACATTATTTCTCTTATTCTATCATTTCTTATTTTTTCTTTTCGTGATTTTCCCGCTGATCTTCTCATGTAGTCCATTTCTGTAGCATTTCGCATATTTTCTGTATTTTTCTTAAGTGGCCATACTTCGCTACCATATGTCATAATACTTTTAACAACCGTATTGTATATTCTTATTTTATTTTCTTTGGTTATTTGTCTGCCCCATAGTATTCCATTGAGTAGTGTAATAGCTTTTCTTGCTTGTGTATTCCTATCTTTTATTGCACGGTCTAATTTTCCATCATTTGTAATTTTCATACCCAAGTAATTATATTCTTTACAATGTTTTATGCAATCGTTATTTTCTAATATTAGATCAGTTTGTCCTCCTCCGATGCACATATACTCGGTTTTATTTATGTTTAATTCCAGTCCAAATTTCTTATATTCTTCAATAAGTTTCCTTGTCATAAAATTTAAATCATCGTAGTCTTCCATGACAATTTGGTCATCGGCGAAGGATAAAGTGTATACCGTGTTATTCCCTACTTGTACTCCCATATCTTTACACTTCCTTTTCCAATTTTTTAGAGCATATTCGAGGTAGATTTTAAAAAGTGTAGGTGACAGACAGCATCCTTGTTTCAGGCCTTTTGTAACTTTAAATCCAGGTGTCAGTTTGTTCTTAATCCTAATTTTTGTTACTGAGTTTTCATATAATGATTTTACAGCTTTTATAATTTCAACTTAATTAGTAATAACAGCTTTAATTCTATTAGGCATTGTATCCATAAACCCTGCACATTCTGCTGTGTAAGTATTGTATCAAATGTCTTGCAAGGTAGGTTTTATTGTACGCACTATATTTTTACGAAGTTGTTTTCCATTGAGCCAAAAGTAAAGAGTCTCGGTAAAAGGTAAATCTGGAGTAGAAGATGACCCTTTAAATGCCGATCGATCTTTTATCAACCGTCATTTGGCTCACATTTTTGTTTTAAGTTTAAATTCATAGTATCGAAAGAATTTTATAGAAATTTCTCATCATTTGTGTAGGTTTTATAATGTGTTGACAATGTAAGCCAGCCTATCTATTATGAGCCTATGGGCTGTAGATACAGGAAGAAGAATAGCTACTTTTAGTACAAGTGAGCAAACAGCAAAGTATGCCTTTTTCTCACGCGTCCGGAGCCAACTGGACAAGTGAGACAAAAGACATGCTCACGTATGACGTATGCTAAACATGATTTTTTTCCACAATCTTGAAATATAATTTTTCTAAAATACGAAACGATTGTACTTTTTACCTCTTGCTAAAAGAGGTATTGGAATCATTTTAAAAATCTCATATTCAGATTTTAATGAATAAGCACGTTTCAAGGTCACTAGAATCCGATTTTAACATTTTTACAATGATGTGTGTGTGTGTGTGTGTGTGTGTGTGTGGATGTGTGTGTATGTGGATGTGTGTGTGTGTATGTGTGTGTGTGTATGGCTGGATGTTGGACAGACGATTCCTTAAAAACTATAAGACATAAGACCTGTTAACTATGAATTCCTCAGTCTGATATTCCTGGGAAGAGCTGAAAAGGTTTTGATAACAATTGAACAACCGGAAGTAGTAGTGTTTTTAAAAAAAAATTCTAAATATTATTTTTTGAAAATTTTTGATATTACTTATTTTGAAAAACAAAATTCTACATCTAATCCATTTAAATTTTTTAATATATCTTCTATAAATTTAGAGATAAAGAAGCTATAATATATAGAATATCGGGATATAATAAGTCGAGTAGGCGACACTAAACTAAGAAAACCAGTTGACAAATTCAAATGTCTATGACATAGTTTGTAAATGACATATATATTAATATCAGTGTCAAAAATCAACAGTTTTAGTGACATTCTAATAGCTTTTTCTGGGAAGTACAGTGGCGGCTGGTGATATCTTTGTATGGTAGGGCACAAAAATTTAAAAAAGTAAAAAGAGTATAATTAAATTATTTAATCTTTAAGATACAGAAGCCATCTTCGTAATTAAATGAGTACTAGACGATTACAATTCAACAATAACAGATTACCTCGGAAAATGCCGGACATACTCGGACATCTTCGTTTATATTGGGCTGTGCCCGGAACAGGCTTAATGCAGTCATATGCAGCTTCGCGCGCTTCGCTGCTATTGGTCAAAATTCGAGTAAAAATAGTGGGAGACCGGGGCAGAAACATTTGTGCCCTAGCTTCTAGCAACATACCGGTACGTGCACACGTCAGTATATAGGCTATCTAGCTATCGGCGGTGTAATAAGAATTGCATAATAATGAAAGTAAATAAATAATAATTAATGTATTTTTAAAATGTATATGTACTCGCTTATTTCTTTTTTTCTTGTCTTTTTATTTGGTAGGGCTGCGCCCTTGTGCCCTATAGCACGAGCCGCCACTGGGGAAGTATATTTAATCTTTCTTATTGTTTTATTAATTAAATATTTGAAATTATAGGTAAAATGCATATATCCATTATCCATCAGAAATACCGCCAATATGGTTAATGAATTGGAAGAATCTCTGACAATCAGAAACTTCCTCATACAATGAAAAATAGATGTAATTAGAATTATATGTGTGCAGAAGAAATATTAAATACAACAAAAAACAATATTTGGGTAAAGTTCTGTAATATTTTGTTATAAAACGACGTTTCGGTAGCAAAGTGCAATACAATACTTATATAGCCTAATATGGAAATGGGGAGAGGTCTTGTGCTGACCACAACAGATTTTTTTATTAATGAAAAACTCAACAATACATGTGTTTATAACTAAATTTAATGTATTTAACGGCAAAAAATTATTATTCCTTCATGTAGAATGCTAGATATTTATTGTACAATTTGAGACTCCATCAAAATTTAAGACTTCTGACGTAGATTATTGTAGGCTTATGTATTTTGCTCACTTGTGAAGAAAGTTATTTACTTTGCTCACTTCTGATTCAACATGCTACTGTGCTCACTATTTTAAGTTGAATAATAATGAATTTTGATAACGATTGTGGGAAAAGAGTAATTCTTATTCTAAACTTCATTACCGTTTATGGCATTTTTGTTTTCAACCACGCAGGTCCAACTTTCATAATACAGAGAATTTATTTTAAAATGCAACATTAATGCCCATATTCATAAACACTCGTAAAGTTTCAAAACGGCTCGTTATAATTTTTGACAAATAGAATCAAATTTGACAAATAAAATTTTTATTTTTCTTCCAATGTCGACTGTTTTTATTGGATAAATATTATAACGAACCGTTTAATTTTTTTACGAGTGTTTATGAATACGGGCATAAGGCTCATCACTTCCATGGTTACTCACTATTGTCAAAAACTGACAGCAATGTAATATTTGTCCATTTTAAAATGCAAAATTATAAATAGTATTGCAGCACAGGAGATACCTCCAGAACACATCACAAATGGTATCAATTCTTATTACGACCAACTAGGATGTTGCCTAAGGTGAATTTATAACAAACATAGTAAACACAACATAACATAGCATAGCACAGCATAGCTCATATTTGAATTTCAAAATATGGACTTTCGTATACGCATTTATAACTGACATAGAAAACACAGCATAACATAGCACAGCGTAGCATAGCATAGGGAATTGACGAAAGTTCAATTTTTGCTATGTTTTTCGTATGTTCGTGCATGCTCGGCAAACTTCGGAATAGTTCGAGTAGATGAAAGAGATGTGAATAGTTTGTTTCCTTTTCTTTTGAGGTTATGTGTCAAACTTTGTTTGGAATTTTTTGTTTGTGTTTTGTGTTTGGTTTGCTTTATTAACATTTATCCATTATTAAATAATATAACAAAAACACAAGCTAAAAGCGTAAGAAATAAAACAAGAATAAAGTTAAAATTCTTAACAGGTCCTTCTTCCTACAATTCTTCTATATGTGTTTTTCCTATGTCTTATGTCAAGTTATAAAACCCCCAAATAAAATTCTGTGTTTTGCTATGCTATGCTATGTTATGTTGTGTTTTCTATGTTTGTTATAAATCCGCCTTAGTGTGAATGGGGGTATTTTTTAACATTTATTACATCAAAGTTATGAATTTTTGTAAGCTAAAGTTTGTTAAGATGTGCAACATTCATGTTTTGATTCCTTGTTAATTGTATGTAGGCTAATTTAGTGTAAATTAGTTTTGATAATACAAAATTAAAAATTTTGTATGTTGCATTTTAAAATGGACAAATATTACATTGCTGTCATTTTTTGACAGTAGTGAGTAACCATGGAAGTGAATGACCATATGTTGCATGTTAAAATAAATTCCCTGTATATGCTTTTATTACATTATGATCTACAAATTAACATTTCTTCTCACAAAAATAACTCTTCTACTAACTGAATTTATTTGACGGGTGATGTAACATCGGTCAGACAGCTCAGTTAGAACATAAAGAACAATAATTTATTGAATTCATCCTTAGACAAACTTAAAATTTCACCAAAAATAATACAGCAGCTATTCTCACTTAAACTGCATAGAGATATAATTTCACTGAAGCTAAATTTTGTACTATTTATTTGTTATTTTTGAATGATGAATTTATGTTTTTTCATTCGTCTATAGCATGAAATATATGACTATTTGCGACGCTTTGTAAACACTTTTTACTGGTTTGTTTATTATTCAATCCACCTCTTGGTTTTTATAATTCGCGGCGTCCCATGGGTCACCTCCTTCATTTATTTATCAGGATACATCTCAGACATAAACAACTAGCAGGACACGGCATAAAAACACTCGATTCCATGTCTGTCTGCGTCAATTTAAAACACTGCCGAAGGATTATCATTTCACGTAGCCGACGAGGTTTTTCTATCTGGAGGCAGACGCTTGAGATTACAGTGTCTAGTAAGTTTGAGACTCTTCACAAGCACTTAGAAGTGATGCAGAGCAGGAAGGCCAATAAGAGATTGAAGGACTTAGTTGTTTCAAGAGGACTAAAAATAACACCACAAGTATTTCTCCAAGATAATTTTATTGGTTCGGTTATTTTTAAATTTTTTGTTCCCAACAGTTCTGTGACTTAAATTATTTTCTGATACTTACTAGCTATTCCTATACTAAAATATGAAGAGAAAATTCAAATAAATTGTTCCTGTATATACTAGACCTATTACCATATTTAAAAATTCAACACTATACAAATATACTTCCGATATTAATCTGCATTTTAGAAAAATAATTATTCAAATCTATTAATACTGGATTTTGATTTTAATGGCAAAACGAGGAATGTTACAGATTTTTTATTTTACCCTTAAAATTAAAAAATAAATAAATAAATATATCATCACGGCATATTACCCATTTCTGGGTGTGCCAGTATCTACAACACATGTAGACAGCGGTAATGATGACGATATATTTTACCGTGTGGGCGCTTACCAGGCGTCACCTCACGGGCACTCATAGCTGGCGTGGAGAGTGCACCACAGGGGTCACTTTTGTGCCATTTAAAATTGGAAATATTTGGCGTCAGTCGGGATCGAACCCGGTTCCCCCAGGTTCGCGACCAGACACTCAGGCACGCGGCCACGGGACCCCATACACTTAAAATTAAAATCCAATATTAAAAGATTGCAATAATTATTTTTTAAAAGAGTATGTTTATGTAGTATTAAGTTTTGAAAAATGTTAATAATACTAGTACAAGAACAATTTATTTAAATTTTCACTTCATATTTTAACACAAGAGTAGCGAGTAGGCATTCCTCTAAGGAAGAATTAGAAAAACACTCGCCATGTTTCACAAGATTTTAGCATCTGAATCAACAACCCCTCTTGGTCATTTTTCAGATGCCAGAAATTTTTACCTCTGGCTCTGGTTTACATGCTGAGTAATCTTAACTGCTCTGTCATATTATTTTTTATACTAGCGTTTTATAACAACAACTTTTTGTTTGCATTATTGCTTAAAAATGGCAGTTTAATGCGTGAAAGTGACAATTTAATGAGTAAAAGGTTACTTTTAACCTCCGGATGACTAAGCAGGGTAAATTTTGACCCCAGTGCTTGTTTTTGTTTAATAAATCTGGAAATATGATACATTTCTACCTGGATTTTTTTTTTGGCTGAATATTTTTAAGTATACTGTCATATTACTTTATTAAATTATCATTCAAGTTTCATTTCTTAGCTTTACTTTTCATAGCGATTTTTATATGCTGAAGTACGCAGGCTTATTCTAGGACATGCTAACCTGCAGCAGCTTCATGTAGCGTTTACTTTGTACGTAGATAAATACAATGATAAAGTCCTTCCGCAGGAGACTCTTTGTTCAAGATTGGGACTTCAACTTGTTACCCCTCTACTAAAATCTCGGCCGCGTCAAGGATAACGTTGATATGTTCAAAAAGCAATAGATACCATATTTGAAGTAGAAAATCAAGAAGGCAGTGAGACAGGCTCAAGAAGATTTACGAAAACGTGGAGGTTGCAAAATTTGTCCCCGTGCTTCAGACATGAAAAAAATGTTTCACGAACTGTAATAAATGTTTTTTGTCTGCAAACAACATTCTTATATCGAAAATATATAATATGCAACACGTGCCGCATTAATTGTAGCTTATGCGAAGAAAAAAATGTTTATTTATAATTTAATTTTGTATTCTTAATATTTATATTATATTTGATAGCCATTAAATGAAATGTTAATTTTGTCATCTGTGTATTTTACGTTCTAGTTTAACAATAATTATTTTTTTTTAAATCCACGGATCTTATATTACCTACAATAGATGGGGTCAGATTTTACCCCACTTAGTCTTCCATGTACCAAAAAAGCTTAGTCATCCGAAGGTTAAGGTTAGTAATTAAAAGTATTTCATTTAGCAACGAATAGATGCACCTGACGTCTGCCCACTTTTTAATTGTGAAAAATTCAAAATGATGATATTTGAGAATGAATGATCTGTTTTAAATGCTATTATACAAAATCTTGTATACAAAACATTACGAAACGAGTGTTTTAGGCACTTCCCTTGTTGTACCACTCGCTTACGCTCATGCGTACAAATTTCACGTCGCTTGCTTAAAACCCTAGCATTTCGCAACTTATTACATAAATAGCTAATGTGGTTCCTACTGATGATGAAAACGTAGTTCTCGAAACACGTATATAGTTTTTTAAAAATTATTGTTATTGTTAAGGGATTTTTCTTTTTTAGTTGAATATATTTACAATTTTTTATTAAAATCGTCGTTATTTCCCTTACCCACATCGTTTTAATTCTTACATATTGTGCATAAATCAATAATCTAATCCAAAGAATTCCAATCATTCAAAATCCTATTAGCTGTCAGGCCTTCCTCTGACATAACCTACGTATTTGTATTTATTGTAAAAATGACATGTCGTCTTTACCAGATCACCAGAATTATATGGCCAACTGAATCACTCTATATAAATCAGCAACACGATATCAACAAAAATCATAGAACATTGCTAAAAATTATAACCAAAAAACAAATGTAAAGCCTGTAATTTTTGTTTTATTTTGTTTGCAATTGTTATTGGATATTGGCTGTAGCAATATTGCGAAGAGTTAATAACTTTGTTACAGAATCAATGGGCTCTACAAAGTTTGATAAAAACAATAACGATGCAAATGGGATTTATGTGATTCTTATTGTACTGCCTTGTAATAATAGATACCTGTTGTAGTGAAACAATGGGTAGGTAGTAATTCGGTACGGTTCGTTAGTTGGCCGTCCACGTTTGAGGGCGATTGGTTTGACAGTAATTACGGACACAGTAGAACAATGCGCCCACTAAACATGATACATACATTAACTACCGACATTCGCACATTACCACATTGTTGTGTAGCCAACTTATTCGCTATTACATCATACACAATCGCCGGACTATTATCTATGACTCATTTACCATCATCATTCTTTCCGCCATGGATTAGCATATCTGTAACACGAAATAGATCAGATTCAAATCCCGACAAGATGAAATTATTCAAAAACTAATCGAAATTTATACTGAGCATCTCCATTTTCTATTTATTTTCTAATACTTTCCCGTGGTGAGCGAACGACAAACGAACAACAAATATCCTATTTATAAACATAAGTTGCAGTGAGCAGTCACAGAAGGTTAGTTTCAAAGAGATGGACAAACATGAAAATAAAGAAGCAGTTGGAAGAGACTAGCTCTTGTTGATTTACATACCGTCCGTATGTGTGTTGGTGTATGTAGTGGTGGCCAGCGAGGCCTTAGAGAGGCTTATCACCATGGAAACTCCTCATTTGCCGTCATGTCATGTCGGATTTGGCATTTGGCATATCTGTAATCTGCTGTTCGATATTCTGTCTCGAACGGACCATGTTGTGTTTTTTAACAGCAAGAGCTACGTTGTTATATATAAAAGCAATGAAAGAAGCAACATTTCTTGTAACCAATTAGTGTCTTTCAGTTCCTGCCTAGTCCAATTATAGAATTTTGAAATAGGAATTGGATATTTCAAACCAAAAGATTCTAACAACTATAAACTTAAAAAACGTTAAAATTAAACTACGAAAATGAACTTATGTTTTATTAAATATATTTATGTAATTATATACGAGGTAGCCGCAAAATGTTCCGGAATTAGTCAATGAAATGGGCCCATAAACTATTTTTTAAAAAATAAATAAAACTAAAATTCGTTTAATTTTGAAGCATTTGATTTTTAAAGAAACCTATAGCTATCTTTCTCACACCAGTTTCTGCAGTAGGCTGTGCGAGAAAGATACCAATAGTGTGACGTCATCTGTGACACTGGAAATAAATTCAAATATCTCACAAAGCCTTTATTAAAAAATATATATATTTTATCCTAATCGTTATTTACTGAGTAGTACTTTAAGGATAAAGTGTACATTTTATTATTTTTTGTTATGATTTATGGACCCATTTCGTAGAAAAAAGGTACAATAATTTTACATTAATCTCCTTTAAAGTACACACGTCCTGCCTTTACATACTCGTTCCTCCTTTCGTATAACAGTTCACAACACTCCTAGAAACTATTTTCTGAAAGTGCCTTCAACTGCCTTGTCGCATTTTTTTTTTTTCATTTCTGCTAGGTTAGTTCCTTCAATTTTATTTTTAGTCGTGGGGACAGTAAAAATCCGCTGGTGCAAGGTTGAAAGAATAAGAAGGGTGTTCCAGAGTAGTGACATTGTTCTTAGCAAAGTAATTTTTTACCATCAGGGAGCGATGTATCAGAGTTTTATCTTGTCGAAATTTTTATTTGACTGCATCTCATACGTGTTGAAGGATCTCCACGAAAGTTTAAAATTGGGGAATGAATTAGTGGTGAATCACGCAATGATAATTAAAAAACACCTCCTAATCATTGTCCCCTCGCTTTTGTCCAAGCGAAATTTTTTCTTGTACCACTCATATACAGTCGATTTTTCCATCGCCGCATTTTTTTATGCTTTCCTTAGCATCTGAAGGGTCTTAGATAGTGATTTCTCCAGCAGAACGCATAATTTGATGTTTGCAAGCTACTGTGAAGACGATATTTCAAAATCCGAAGTACGAAAAAACAAAATGCATTGTAAGGAACAACCTGCAACTTTTGCAGACATTAACTAAAAGAGGTACGGGGTAGTTCCACGCTTTCCCTACAGGTAGCTGCCAATCCAAGAAAATGAAATTTCCCTCCAGTGATCACCTACTTGGCTCTGGGCAACAATACCGGGTACTTTTTGATGTTACCTTGTAGTTCGACTAACTTCTTTACTTTAATTTTTACTTACTTTTTGTTGGATTACCTGCAATGGACCTACTGCTTGTATGAGAATTTTACTTTAAATAATGTTCAGAGTAGTTTCTATCCTTTCACTTTTGCTTTTAGAATATTTTTAAAATTAATTTTGGAAGACTTGAAAACTGACAAAGCTGTCAAATTAATTTCTGGAGGATTTGTAACCTGTCAAATATATATATATATATATATATATATATATATATATACATATATACAGGGTGTCCCATTTAAGGTACGAATGCATTGGTATCTCGAGAACCGTAAGAGCTACGAGGTTGGTTAAGTTAGACAAAAGTTGCCCCATTAGGACGCTATTTTAATGGTGTTTTGTTATTTGCGAAAAAATGCATAGGTCACTAGATACAGGTGAAAATGTAAATTTAGCGATTTTCTTTTTTTGCTTATAACTTTGCAATATGAAATAATACGAGATTCTGGTTTGCACTTTTGTATGGTGAATTTGCAGAAGTTCTCAATTTTTTTTTATATCTAACCATTTACGAGTTACTGATAGCAACTTTTATTTTTCATATGGAGGTCATATTAAGCTATGGCATTTTTAAATAGAGATTTTTTTTAGCTTTACAATGATATAAAACAATAATAATTTATTTTTATAATTAACAAAAATTGTTATTTATACTAAAATTAAATTGAAAAAAGTAAATCGAAGACTGATATGGAAACAACAAACAACAAAAAAGTGCAACAATTAAATTTCTGAATTTTGCTTGACAATAGTAGATTATTACGAGTAATAAACGAACTTTGACAACGAATGTAACAACTCAACATATCATAGTTTTCCCAACTAGAAGCAATAGGATATATATATATATATATATATATATATATATATATATATATATATATATATATATATCATAATGCGAACATGTCTGGTTTCATATTTTCATTCACACAACGGTGTGAAAAAATTGTTTAACTAAGTTTCTAGCTAATTTAAGTTTCGCAACTAAATTTAATTTATAAAATAACTCTTTCAAATATTTGTTTTCTACGACCTACTTGAAAATCTGTCTCGTTATTTAACAGCCGACCACGTATTTGTGTTCATATTTAATTGACAGTAATTTGCAAAAAAGTTAATTTTATTATCGAGAACACAACTGGTAACAAAGCAAAATCTGACCAATAATAACAAACTCGTTAAATATTTTTGAATCTAAAATTGTTTTTCCTATTCGGATTATTATTTTGTTTGCTACCTCGAAATTCATTTTTAGATTTGAAGTATCCGTCTCCCTGATTTATATATAATAACTGTGCAAGTTTCAAACAAAGAGAAGTCGCGAACAGTAACCAGTTGATAGTGATGATGACTGGTGGACATGCGGAACCAAAAGCCAACGCATCATAAATTGGCTCGGGACGCTGACATGCAGTGCAGTGCAATCGTGGGGCGTCGCTTTACACGCGGCGCTCCAATCAGCGTCGTGGCGCTGAAATATTGTGTCCATTGTCCACCGACGCCGCACTAAACCCATCAACCAAATCGTAAAGTAAGATCGACGGGAATCAATCAGCGCGGCGAACACGTCCTTTGTTCTTTTACAGACCGGGTAATGGACCTTATTTCATTACGGTATGGCCAGGGGATTTCATTTGTCAAGTCGTTTGACATGGAAAATAAAAATCTAGATTTCGGGAGCTCTCTATTCGGTTGGATGATTGGGAAGTTTCGTGAACAGGGTTTCTGAGGAAGGTTGTTTGATGTTTAATTTTTAATCTAGAAATTTGATATTTTGAATATTACCTCTGGACTATAGAAAAAAACCTTGGCAACTTAAATTCGCTTCGTTTAATCTTTTAATTAACAGATTAACAAAATTTCGTTGAAACAAAAAACGATTTAAAAATGAACTAAACAATATTAAAGAATAACTAAGTATAACGGTTTCCCGGTAAAAACTGTCGATAAATTAGATCATAAATTTAAAACTCGACAATTTGTTTCTAATTTTACAACGTTAACTCCATATAATATGAAAATGATAATAATAAATACCGTACGTGCTAAGAAAGAACTCCAGTGCGGAAAGGGAGAGGATTCATTTTACTAATAAAATATATGTACGCCAAAGAACGAGGCACTGATTGCTAGTGATGTAACGGACCTCCGTTTCTGGTTCTGTAGTCTTTTAACTAGTATTCCATTTCATTAAAAGATTTAATTTAAGAACTTCAGTGTTATTGGCCGATTTAAATTTTTATTGACTCATTTCATCGAACGATTTTATTGAAATAAACCTGGTTTATAATTAGAGTATCATTCACCAATGAATCCCGTCCCTATATAATATAATCCTAGTTGCCGCCCTAGTATGGACCTCCGGCACGTTTGACATGTTGAGTAATCTTGGCTACTCTGGTTAACTTTTCTTAATTTCGTACTAATGGGGTACCAATTCTTGAAACTGATAAATTTATACCTGGGGGAACCGGGTTCGATCCCGACTGACGCCAAATATTTCCAATTTTAAATGGCACAAAAGTGACCCCTGTGGTGCACTCTCCACGCCAGCTATGAGTGCCCGTGAGGTGACGCCTGGTAAGCGCCCACCCGGTAAAATATATCGTCATCATTACCGCTGTCTACATGTGTTGTAGATACTGGCACACCCAGAAATGGGTAATATGCCGTGATGATATATTTATTTATTTATTTATGGACAGAAATTTTAGTTAATTAAACGTATTTTTTATATGGGATTCCGTCATCATCATTACCGATATCTGCGATAAAGCAGATTGTGGTACACTCAGAAATGGGTAATATGCCGTGATGATATATTTACATATTTATATTTTTTATATAATTACTAAACAAGAACCAAAAAAGTATTCTCTATAAACAGTTTTATAATATTGACATACAAAAACCAAATTTAACAAATTTTATTTATAAAAACTTAAATACATTTCAAATATTTCAACCAGTTGAACCCCGAATTAAAAAAATAATATCATTCAGGAATTACAAAATCTAGCTTGGAAGTTATATTTTTTCTTAATTTTTATCTTTTAATTCATACCCACATAAATTAAAATATTATATGTTAGATTTATTTACCATAATTTTATTTTTTCAAATTTACAAATATTTAACTTTAAAAGGCTATATTTACCGATACTAGCTTAACATTTAAAAAAATATTTCAAAACAACATAATGTCATCTGCTACTCTATTCACTATACAAACGCTGGCGAGAAATGTTATACGTGATGAGAACTGTGTAAGAAAAAAATTTGGTGAGAATTGTATTCAAGAATACAACTTGCATCTCACTGGGCGAGAAATGAAATACGTGATCTTTTTTCTCATCTCACACCTCATATTTCTAGAATCGAGACCCTGATGATGAAAACTTAATTCTCGAAAGACGAATTTAGTTTTTATTAAAATTAATTTTAAGGTTACGGGTTAACTTTATTAGTTGTAGTTATTCTTAATTTAGACTTAGGGACTCTAATTAATAATTATCAAATATTTTGATGATTAATATGTTTATATCTGGTGATGGCGGTTAGGAGTGAACATAGAGATTTAATATGGGATTTTAGTGTTATGCAAATTCCTGCTCATTTTAAGGCAAAAAGTTGAAAAATATTGCGCAAGATTTTACAGTACTGGGCGTAGAACGTCGGTCTGGTTTAGATTAATTTTCCCCAGAAAGTAATTTTCTAGAAAGAATCGCAATAAAAATTTAACCTCCCCAAAATGTTGGAAAAGACTGGCCGTTAAGTTTAATAGTATTGTTTATAATGTCTAAAACAAAACACTTTCCAGATCCTATCTGAGTTCTTATAATCTCACAAGCAATTTCTGAGTCTAACGTCTGCTATTGGAAGGAATTACCGAGCGAAATTTCATGGTTCGCTCGCCGCGATATCTGTGCTTAACTTCTGAATATGGAGGAATTATGCATGGTTTGTTTGGGAGTTTTTTTGCGAGGGAATTTAGAAATAATTTGACGATAAAAATAAGAAGTAGAGAAAAAGCGAGTGGGTATGTTGTGCACGTCTGTCTGTGGGTGATAAATAGAGTATTTTGTAAAGCAAGCCATTTGTTAGACATCACAGGAAAGAATAGAGGACGAAGAGAGAGTTCCGGTCTTTTCCCTTGCCGTTGAGGGATAAGAATTGCTTTATTGATGGCTTTACAAACATTTCAAACAAAATTTAAACAAATCTATTATACAAGAGTACTTTCATAGGTATTACAATTTTTACAGATAAATAAATCTGCATTTATTCACATATTTGCAAAATAGTTATTTAAGTAAACTACAAGGAATGTAAATACGTCTTAACATTCGAGGAAGTTGTAATAGGCCGAAGCATAGCATTTCAAGGATTTTAAGATGTATGGAGAAAATGTAATAACGGATTTCCCGACGGCGATTATTATTTCATTCCATGAAGTAGTTTATTTTATTTAAATTTCCTATATTTCATTACCTTCTTTGTATCTTCATCAGGGAATACTAAAATGTACAATAACTTTGTATAAAGGTAAGTTACTTGACAAAAAGTTAGAAAACAGTAACATCCAACTGCTGAAATTTTATTTTACACTAACTTACGTTATTTTGATTACTAAATGTAATCAGCTCTTCATGTGAATGTAAAGAAGAGGAATACGAAAGAATTATAATTTTTAGAATTGTAGCATTAGAGTTATCGTCGGAGAAATATTTCTCTCTCTCACACACACACACACACACACACACACACACACACACACACACACACAGACACACACACACACACACACACACACACACACACACACACACACACATCATCGTAAAATTAGTAAAATCGTATTCTAGGACCCTAAAACGTGTTTATTCATTAAAAACTCACCACCAAAATTTTGATTAAAAACAATACCTTCCTTACCTAAAGGTGACGGAAGGTAAGAAACAGGGAAGTAAAAATCTTAAAAAAACAATAGTGTTGACATTTACTTTTATTTTATCATGAATTTTGTGCCTAAATTGTGCATTGTCTAAATTATTTATTACCTAACCTTATTTTTCTTCCTAGGAATGTATGTAAAATTATTTTTCAGATTTTGCGTATCGTACTGGCCTTCATTTCGATACGCAATTTTTTGTTTTAGAAGGCTGGTACTAGATGACATTGACGTAATTTATTTTTAGTTAATTGTTTTTTTAGGAAGTAGGTTATTTATAATGGTCTGAGCTATATTACGTAGCTCATGCGGAGTGCAAATGATTTTTCTTCCATGATTACACGAAATTCACTTAAATTTTTTACAATTTTTTTTCAATTTTCAATTTATTGAAATTTGTTCGTAAATATGAATTGACATTAACCTTAAATAATAATTGAATGTGGTCAATTCAGTGTTACCAACTACAATAAGTTCACTTACAAATTTCCCTAAATTTACTCGTTTTAATATTAACAGTTTTTAAAAAATATTTTACTATATAGAAGGCGCAAAATATAAAAAAAAATAGTATAAAAAAACTCATTTTATAAGACTTTTTCTTTAATATACTATAGTTCCTTCATCAATGGAAAATTGTAAATGTATTTTACAGACCGCTTACATGTTTAGTAATTATGCCTGAAATACAAGTTTTTTGCCTATGAATTCGGCATTCTTATAATCGTGGTTTAATAAAGGCAGAGTGATTTATTTTTCAATAATTTTATGGAATGGAATTTTGAGAATATCTGGGGGCGGCGATAAATCGAGTCTAATATTTGAAGATAAAAACAAACACAAATAAAAATAATAAAAGTGAAATATAACGACATCGAAATGATTAATACATCGGAAACATGACTCCGCTTTTCGAGCTCATAAATCAAGCAACACGAGACTTAAAAGTATTTAATACTTTGCTGAAAAATAATAGATACGTCAGCATTAAAATCGCCATTATTTGCTCCGGCGTCCGACCGTTCTGCGGCGATTATTTACCCAAGCCCTGATCAATCGCCACCTCACTTATAAACGGAAATACATCACCGACCGAGCGAGCCAGCTACCAAACCATCCTCGCCTCGCCCAACAAATTATTTATCTACGATAGTAGTAAAATTAATGTTTTGTTGTTAGTTTTGAGTTTGTGAAACGATTTTTTAGTAACAAGGTTTCATTAGTCACGAGTTGTACCGGTGAATATTTCATTTATCATGGCAAACTTCTTATTTAATAATAGGATCCTAATTTATAAATATTTTTTTTTTATATCCTGGCTAAAGACTAGCTTTACGTTCTTGTATCATAAATAACTATTTTATAAAGGGATATATCATATTAAATATTATTTGTCACGCTTTGAAATGGGTCCGTCCAAGTCCATGGCTTTTAAGGAATTACTTGTTGCATATGAATTTTGAATATAAATAAATGGAAACGAAATAAAAATTGTTGTATACAAACCGATTTTGCACACTTGACCGTTACGTCATAGTGTGATTGTCGTATATTAGATATACGTATCGAATACAGAATGTAGAAAACCATAAGTACGACAGAGATAAACATACGATACGTATATCTAATATACGAACATCAGACTATGACGTAATGGTCAAGTGTGAAAAATCGGTATGTATATACATATATATTAATTACATATTTTGTATTTTTATAGTTTAAAGTTTGTCAGTCAAACTTTATACACGCAGCAGACAAAAATGGCGGTTTGGCCACGTTATTTCGTTTAAAAAAATTTTCATCAACATGCATCGTGTTTTTAATGTTTATTTAAACAATTTTTTCCAATCTACTTCGGGTGCTGGCGAGATTCCCTCAATACTATGTTTGGAGGGACGATATTTTGCACCTTTTTAATTTTTAATTACAACAATGTTGGGATTGAATTGAATAAGAACCTTTCCAACCATTTTTTCCATATACAGGGTGTATCAGGACTAGTATAAAAAAAATTTATAGCATATTCCTGACATCATTTTGAGTAAAAAATGTCATATGAAGGTATGTCCGGAAACTTTTCGTTACAGAGTTACAGGCTTTTAAAAGTGCACCTCATCTGACATATTTTTATTAATAACTCTGATACTAGTTGCACTAAAATTTTGAAACTTGATACGAGGATACTACTTATTGAGCTGCATATTCAAACTTTCTTTTGTTTCTGTATCTCAACCAGCGGCGTCTCGTACGGAGAAGTCATGAAAGTTTTTATACTATTTTTTTTTTACCTATTAACATTTTTTCATTTTTAAATATAAAGTATTACAAACAATTTTAAAATACACAAAAATGTACTTTTGATAAAAATTGATAAACGCAGTAGTTTTTGAGATATTTTAACTTTTAGAAAATGTCACGTATCCAAAATAGTTAACAGTTAAAATCAATCAATTTACCATAGAAAATAGAACAAAATAGAAAAGCGACACAAAATCTGTTTATAACTATTCTTTAATTACCTTATTTTCAATATTAGTAATTTTTTGCAAATTAAACAAAGTGTAAAATGTTAGTGTTGGTGAATGTAGATATGGTGTTTATTTATAGATATTGTAAAAGCAATGGTTGTCGTAATCCAGAGAATATCGACGTGGACGTCAAAGAATGAATTTGTGTGAATTTCATTGTTTCTTAATTGTTACGTAATTTTTTTTTTGCATAATTGATTTTTTCTAAAAATTAAAATATCTCAAAAACTACTGTGTTTATCAAATTTTATCAAGAGTATTTATTTGTGTATTTTTGTATTGTATGTAATATTTTATAGGTAAAGTTGAAAAAATGTTAATAGATCAAAAAATAAGAATAAAAACCTTCATGACTTGCCCATATGAGACGCCTCTGGCTGAGATACAGAAACAAAAGAAAGTTTAAATATGCATCTCAATAAGTAGTATTCTCGTATCAAGTTTCATAATGTTTGTGCAACTAGTATCAGAGTTATTAATAAAAATGTGCTTCGTGAGGTGTACTTTTAAAAGCCTGTAACTCTGTAACGAGAAGTTTCCGGACATATCTTCATATGACATTTTTTACTCAAAATGATGTCAGGAATATGCTATTAATTTTTTTACACTAGACCTATTACACCCTGTATATTTGTAGATTTTCTTCGAAAGTTCTGATAATCTTATGAATGTAAACTTCTGGCTGAAGACGAAAGCGTTGCAACGCTTCCGAAACGTCGCAACATTATAATGATTTTGTAAAACTTTATGTTGTCAAATTTTTTCCCCACCTAAAGAAGGCGGTACACAGTAAATTTTTGGAATATTGTTACTACGAGGTACAGAAACTACAAAATTAATATCTTAAAATATCATTTTTCTGAATGTAAACAATATTCGAGGATGCCATAATAACCGCTCTATTTTGTCGGTTTCGCGCCGACCAATCAAAATGGATCCCCCTATTGGCCACAATATGTATATACAGTCACTATAATATTACCATATGAATGGTAACGTAGGTAGGTTTTCTCTTCGCGCAAAAATAGTTAATATCTATCTTTAAATTCTTTATAACATAAAATTTTTAAAAAGTTAGACCCCCATTGCATGTATCATTTTGTACCTTTTCTCTCGCATCCATTGTGGCGGTATATGGGTATCATTGAAGTATATACATCAACCTGGGGAATAAATTGCTTGTAGTGCAACACCACGAGAATTTCCTGCGCGAGACTGATTTATATTAGCGACTAGTGACGTGATGGCGTTGCTGGCAGCTTCCCTCTAGATAGATGGCGCACTATAGGGGATGCTTGCGTGAATTTTGGTTGACTCCATTCACCCGTGAACGACAAATAAGTTATGTATCTGATACTTGCTGCAACATTATTTGTACGACAAGGTATTGATTGTGACAAGGCGAGCAGAGCAATAACAACCTAATAACTTTATTATAAGTTCTTCTAAATTATGGTTTCGAAATTATAAGGATTCGTGGATATAAAAAGCTTCTAAACGATGAGTAATTGTTTACTGAATCATAAAAGACGACCATTTTCAAGTCTAAGAAAATTATAAAAAAATAAAAATGTAACATACAAAAATTAAACATTAAACATCAACTTAGAACTTAAAAATGTGTATTACCTTTTACATTATTAACTTTTTTATAATTTTCCGTAGACTTGAAAATGGTCGTAGTAACCATGACCGAAACGTCGTCTTTTATGATTCAATAAACAATTACTTATCGTTTAAAAGCTTTCTATATCTAAGAAACCTTATTACTTCATTACCAACCACAATTTCAGAAAATTTCAACCATAAACCATGGTTTCAATAACAATATTTAAACTCTGTTATCTTTGTGTCAAAATTCTGTTTAGAAATAATTATCCATTTTACTTCCGTCACCATTAGGTAAGGAAGGAATTGTCTTTGGTCAAATAATTCGGTGCTGAGTTTTTAATGAATAAGCACGTTTTTGGGTCAACTAGAATAAGGTTTTACTATACAGTGTCCCACACTCTATGTTCAGTATAGGGTCTTATGGAGTACCATGTTGCCAAATATACTTGGTGTTAGTCTACAAGATAGAATATATGCCCAAAAAGAGATGAAATATTCTGGGTACTTCATTGAATGTATTTATGAGTGGTGTACTTTCAGTGTATCTAAACAGGTGGGTGAAAAAAAAAATAAATAATAAACTGGCCAGTTTAACAATTTACAAACACAAAATATAAGTAAGGTATAAAAATATAACAAGCGTAGGTAAATGAAAATAATTAACATATAAACTCTAGTCAATTTAAAGTAAATAATATAAAACATTTCTGTACTTAATTGGACATTTTACAATCTTTGTCAACAGTATAAATTCCCTATGTTACATATTTCCATTCTACGAAAAGATAGAGCTACATGAAATAATTAACACTATATTTTCTACAGCGCATTTTTGTAACACTATACTTGCCGATTGGAGCAGATAGATATGATGAATTGAAATCCCTAATTTTTTGTGTTCCTCCTACGATATGATTTTTTTTTATGTTTTACGCTATTTATGTCGACATATTATACGATGAACTCATAAAGAGTTAAAATTATTAAGCATTATTTTTTTAATTTATTTTATATCTTCTTATTTGATAATTTACTAATATTTAGGCATGATAAAAATACTGCATATAGTTCAAGTTTCTATTCTTTCTTTATAATCTTCCATTTGAATTTATAATATTTTAATCTCTAATTCATTTGATCAAGATTAGTATGCCGGGCGGTTTTAAAATATTATATTGAAATATTACTTTTTACAGGTACAAATAGCTTCAGCATGTTTTTTACACCCCGGTTCCAACGCAACTTTTCGCGTCCCTGTAAATAAAACTATTTAGAACTGCAGATAAATTTCGGGTGATTCCAATAAGCCCTTGGGTAAATAAGAGACACTCATAAAACTTAAATTGTACGGTGTTAACTAATTTTGGTATAGCAATGAAAATTTATGAATGTTTCAATATTACATTACATTGAAAAATTGGCAACATGGTACAGAAAACGTTCATAAGAATAACATTGGCTATCTCTGCTACACTGGAGATAGAGTGTGGGACACTGTATAGTTTTTAAGTGCACGGTACAAATATATCATCATCATTTCCGATATCTGCGATAAAGCAGATTATGGCTCACTCAGAAATGGGTGATACGCCGTGATGATATATTTATTTATTTATATATTTTTCAACATAGATTCTTTTTAAGTCAATACACATTTTCCATCGATATTCCAACTTCTTTAACCCATCCAAAAGTAGCAGGTTCACTCTTCGCAATATAATGTTTTGATAGTTCCTTCGTCCCAGAAGTATAGTGGTGGATTCCAGAGTCATCAAAAGTTAAATAACCTTACTCTTATATCATATACATAAATTTTTGTTTTTAATACGATTAAATCTAATTCTTTTCTTGAAAATAATTTCGTAACTCGAGGTTGTTGTTCTTCCAAACAAAGAAACTATTCTTGTTCCCTAGCATAATCTTTGGAATCAGTGGCATAAAATGGGCAACTATTACTGTTCCAAATTACAATTGAAGGAAAGTGGAAATAATGACGACATTTGAAACATGAAAACACTTCCTGTTTGGGCGGAAGCGATGAGTTAGATAAGTGTGTTGGTCTGACATGAACCTGAGGAGTGTACAGATCGCACGCGCACGCACTCTACCGTGTACAGATCAGATTCGCCACCAGCAGAACAAAGAGAAGACACCGGTTACGTATTGCGAAACATGTGGGACCCGCATACAAGATGTTCTTTTGTCTTTAAAAAGAATTCAAGAATATGGGACAATAAAAAAATCAGATAGTAATAACAAGGAGCCTGATTCTAATTCACTGGAGACTAGAGACTTTCTCTATACAATGTCTTTTCATGTCGTTAAATTTTAGTGATGTAATTTTTTAGGTTGATAAATTCCAACGACTAGTTTTTAACCAATCATGATGCAAAACACTTCAAAATTCAACCAATGGGAACAGTATTGTACTGATAAAACACCGTTACCCCGAAAAATTTTTGGTTAAAAAATTATCCAATTGAATCCTTTTATTGCTGACCACGTGTGCGAAAGTAACCAATCAAAACAAACTTACACTGCTAATTATCCTAAGACAATTATCACTTATGTCACTAAGTTGCTAAGTAACAAACAGTTTTTGACATATAATTAAAGATTAATTGTTTTCATTTAAAAATGTCATTTTCACGCTGTCAATGAAAATGATGATTTATACAACAAAATTATAGAAGAAAACACATAAAAAAATACTGTATTAAATAAAAAACTAAATGTGGAGAATATTTATGGACTTTTGTATGTCTTATCTTCTCTTTGGTCTCACTCAAAGAGGTCTCATTCTCATTGCACACTTCACACATATTCATAGCCACATTCATGTTCATAGCTACTAGTGACATCTACTGGGCTATGCTAGACACAAATATTCTGTCAAATACAAATTTTAGGCAAATTTAATGTTAAAACTGCAAAAAAAATTCTCACCGAATACCCCTCGATCATTGATAAATACTTATAATTTTATCACACTTCCTCAATCACGTTGCTTTTAGGTAACACCACCTCCGCCTTCGGCGTCGGGCTGTTACCAAGCAACGCGCTTTCGGTAACTGTCATAAAATTATTTCGTAATTATCAATGTCCTCGGGATATTATAGCTGATAATTTTCCACTACCAAGTAAATAAATAGTTTTTATTGTTTATAACTGTCAGTGTGACAATTAATGTGTCAAGTTTCATTTTGCGTTGTTTTTGGAATTTATCTCACCAAACACCACACGACCTTTCAGATTTTCTCAGATAAACTTTTATTTTTAAGCACTCATTTTTTTGCTTTTAAGCAAAATCACTCAAGCAAACTGATATTAGGTAAAACCCCTCCTACTTCGGAGTCGAGATTTACCATGCAGTTTGCTTTCATGTTTGTTCCTAAGCAAAAAAAATTCGTGCAAAATAAAAATTTATCGATAAAATCAGGAGGTCTTGTGATATTACTTCTGATATAAACAGGGTAAACTATGATAGGTTATATTTTTCTAATAATTTTACATAGTTTTTTAATTTAAAGATGAATAGAACGCTTTCAAGAAGAACTTATCAAGAACTTGTGTTGTCAATAACTGTAGTAATAATAGTTCCGTACTAATTGGTCTTCTTCAGACGGTAAAAACATAAAATTCGGATATAACAATAAAGAAGCATTTTCTAAAAAATACAATATAAATTTTGAATAATATTATTTTTAACTTTGTTCTAAAACTTGTGGCAGTAACGATGAATATTAAAAATTGTAAAAACTAACTTTTAAAACAAAGAGCTTAAAGTTTCTCGCAAGCTTATGTCGTTTTATTGTGTAAATTTTTCATAATTGCTCATTTTAGTCGTTAAGGTCGTTGGTTCTGGACTTGTTATAAAGATTTTCCAATAGAAGGTGAAATTTGTAAAGGCTATGTTTTTATTTTCCTTTTATCTCTTACAAAGTGCAACACCGACGAAGAATTAAAATGCAAACTGCAATTTAAAATCAAAGTGATCGACTTGGAGCACCGTAAAGTAAAGAGAACGTAATGAAATTAAGTTGTAAGAGCGACTGCGTCGATGAAAAAAAGACAATAAATTTTAAGGCGATTTCACGGCAAGTTTGAAAACTTAAAAATGCAAATGCATGAATGCACTTAGTGCATTTTCTCCGACGAGTAATACGCTTAATATAATCGTATTAGAGGTACATAGCTGAAAAACTGATACTGAGAACACTAACTAATTTCAAATCATTTCCTACAGAATTTTATAAGAAGTAGAATATTAAACATTTAATATAGCAGACATTCTATTTATTTAAAATTAAAATAGATAACACAGTAAAAGCATTTTACACAATACAAATTCCAACAAAAAATGAAATATGAGATATTAATTTGCAGTTACTGTTACTTAAGTTAATCCTTGGTGGCACACGTGTCTCACAATAAAAAAATTCTTTTTAAATACATAGTTTTACTTACATTATTTAATATTTTATTAGTTTACAATCTAACTGTCATACCGCTTTTAATAACAATTTATTTAATAAGTTGCGAAATGATAGTGTTTTAGGCACGCGATGTGAAATTTGTACGCTCGAGCGTAAGCGAGTAGTACAACACGTCAAGTACCTAAAACACTCATTTCGCAATGTATTACCTACATACAAGATTTTTTATAATACCGTTTTAAAACAGATCATTTATTTTTAAATATCAACATTTTGAATTTTTCAAAATTAACAAGTACGTTGACATTAGATTCATCTATTCGTTGCTAAATCAAATACTTTTAAGCACTAGTGTTTACGAGTAATATTTTATGCATTAAACTGTCACTTTTACGCATTAAACTATCATTTTTAAGCACTATTGCTTAAAAATGTTACATTTAAGCACTAGGGCTTAAAAGTATTTCATTTAGCAACGAAAATGACAATCAAAAAATTGTAATAAAACGCTAGTATAAAAATGTTATTTATTTATTTATTTATTTATTTATTATCCTTTACATTGTCATTTTTTTTCCTGTAATGGGTTTTTGTATAAACCATTTCTTGCCCTGATGAAGACTAGTGTAGTAGTCGAAACGCTCGCTTGTAATAAATATTTTATCAATAGACTGCCTGTCCGATTATTCTCCTTGGACACATGCCGTTAAAAAGTTTATCACAAAGGTATAGCTGGTGTAGGTTAAGTTGAGACTGACCTTGTATGTAATGAATTGGGAGGTTAAGTATGTTGATGTTTAGCCGAATGTTTACAATAATTAATACCTATTTACTAATAATTATTATATGCTATTATTACAAAAAGAAGAACACGCCACCAATATTTAAAATAAAGGGGAAGAGGATTCATTTGCAAGCAAAAGAAATTGTGGTAAGCTGACCAAACACTAAATTATGATTATATTACTACTAGTTAGTTTAGTATGCTTCGTGTATACACTCTGACACACTGGCAGAGTTAGGTGCGTTTCAAAGCTAGTACCTAACCAAAGTAGTTAACCTGACTAGAAGACAGTTTTCCTTTCTAAACGTATGAAAACCAAATTACGCATGCGCGTTCTCCGTGTTTTCCATGATAGGTTGTTGAAGAGATATGTTATTTGAATTGCCTATTGATAAAAACGTAGTTAGAGTAAGATATTTTAAATAAAAGTAATTTGTAAATTGATTTTTGTAAGTACTTATTTCATGTTTTTAAATAAATTATGTTAAAGTAACAGTTCAAGTTTTAATAATGACGATTTGACTTATCAAATAATAACCAAAAAAAACTTGACGTTGGAAAAAAATTACGATGTAAACATACACATACAATAATTAAAAGTTTGGTATAGTTAACATTTGGTTAGGTCTCAATATAGTGTCACGGTGTGAACCAAACCAGTTTCAACTTAACCCGCGCCAGATATACTTCTGGTATTACGAGCACTAAAAGTTTCTTGTTGATTTTAAATCACCCATTCTCAACAGTACTAGATGTTGACATTCATTGTTAGTGTATTCAATTGTAATAACACAAAATCACTGCAAATGCGCTTTCTCTACAACAGTTTTGCTTATCCGTGAATTAATGTCTAACAAACACATGAAACGTTGATGATATATTCATTTATTTTCAGTACATTACATGTTTCACAATTGGCCTTCTAAAAATTTGTCACATCGCATGATATATGAGGGTGAAGAATTCATGTTGAAATCCCCCCTCCACTTTCCGAAAGCTCTAGCTTATCCACCAATCGTGTTTCGCATTAGCTGTAACACTGACATCGCCGACGTTTCGATATTTCCCTTTTTTGGGATTTAGCTTTGGTTGTTCGTGTTCCGCAGACCTACAAATGTTATTTATGGTCCCCCTCCACTCATGTATGAATAAAATCCGGTGAAATCAATGAGAGTACTCACCGTAGGTGACATTGCCAGAGGTCAGTTAGACAATTATGATGCGTGGTTCTACTATTCGTTAACACGAAAAAAATGGTCTCGCGTGAAAAAAGTGACTGTCTGACCTGAATGTTTGTATCTGCGTACACGGGAAAAAATTGTCTACCACTAGCGATCGATAGGCAGTTGTTTTAGAACTATAAATATGTTTTTTGTCTTTTATAAGTCAATTATTACGAGGAACAATAAATTTCAATGAATATTTTCATGGTCATATATTTCTATTATCATCACAACTGTTACCAATTACTGGTTGAAGCATTTTTTCAGTGCTGAATAATTCATGCTTTGCGATTAGAGTCTGTATTTTTCTATCAATAAATTTAAAGAAATTGAGGTCGATATTTTGAGGAAGTTGTGGCATTTCCTCATAATTCTGGTAGTATGTTTCATGACAGATAACTATCAACTTATTTACCATCCCCACTCTAAAGCAGGAAAGTATAGAGTAAATATGTACATATAATTGGGGGTACAAGGAGAACCCATTTTATGTCATGGTAGTTTAAGGTCAAACTAGCGACAGTTAAAACTCGCTACAGACTATGCGTGTATTCGTGATTCGCGATGCATGATTTGTTCGGCTCGTTATACAGGGTTGGGCAGAAGGGACGGACGTTTTTTAAAACGTCACAAAATTGATACTATTGCTTAAGAAAAAAATTATTGACAGATTTGACAAAATCAAGTGTGGAAAACAGTATCTTGCAAATGGTGTCTGTTATCATTAATGCATTTCTACGAAGATTGCAAACGGTCTTTCCAACTTCGCTCTGTCAATTTAGGCAACTTTTTCGCGAATAGCTTCTTTCAGTTCTTCCAATGTGCAGGGTTTGTATGTATCTTGATGACAAATCAGAGACCGAAGAAACCAATGAATGTCATCAAATCTGGAAATGAGGTGTTCGAGAAAGAACGGGCGAATAACATCCATCGATGCTCTGTCATATCTGTCATTCCATACGGTTTAGTCTGCTATAACTAGTATGACATTCAAAAATGATTCACTCTAAAAACCCAAAAAAAAAAAACTCCCCAGAGGTTATTTTTTATTATTTATTATATCTCGCTAATGCACTCATCACTTACGGTGAAAATAATTCGACACAATAGCGTACACAAGGGATGACAAAAAAAGAACAAAGGGGCGTTTATGATTTCCCTCGCAAATAAACGGATTAAAAGGGTTCAACACTCAGGTTCGTTATACAACATGGAGATTTGGATAGCTCGAAGTTTTTAATTAAAAACAACGTTTAGAGGATATTGGGGGATAATAAAAATGAATGTACTCACCAGGTTGGGTGTGATTGCATCGCATCTGGAACAAAAAAGGTAAATCAGGATTCGTACCCAACATTTTTAAAAAAGTTTCAGAAGGAGTAAATAATCAGTTAAACAAATCGAATGAAAGCTCGTTTTGTCATTTATAGTTATACCAGTAATTATCCTTTAATGCATTATATTCACAAGTAAAATTAACTTGCGCCCGTCTTGTGGCAGTAAGTAGAACTATTATATTTCGTATTGTTCTGGAGAGTATTATAAGTGATAGTTGGTGATACTGTTGTTTATTTGGTTAGCTTTGTTGTATAGTACATTTTTATTTACTTTTTCACATCCATATTTATCCTTTTATATCTTATTATAATTATATTGATTAAAATCAGTGTTTTTAAGACCATTTCCAGTTTTTTCCTTCTTAACCTTTTTGGTATTTTCCTTAATCTTCGTTTCTATCATTTTTCTTTACAAAAATGTTAGTCATTCCACACAAAATCAAAACCACTGTTAACTATTTGTTCTCCTTCTAAAAAATTTCGTGGAGGCTTTGTTGCATGTAAATATTGAAATAATTCCTTCGATGATAAGTAATGATTTTGTCCCAAGAACATGGTTATGATTATACGTAAATAATTAAGCTTAAAAACATTATCATGCCAAATAAAACTTATATCACAAAAATCGAATGTGCGAACTTACTAGTGCTTCAAAGAAAATATCTGTAAACCTTACATTAAAGTAAAATCCTAATTTGAAAAGAGCACATATCATACATAAACATATGCGAGTGGGACTGACGGTACGAATTTCGTCCGACATCCTTAAAGTCTAGCAGTGCTTTTATAGTTAATTTTATTCGCGAATACAAGGACATCTTCCAAAGGTTAAATTTTGCGAAGCACTTGAAAATATAATTTGATGTCCATGTAGAAAACATTTAAACTCTTTCTAGTTAACAGAGAGCCATAAAACGGTTGTAGGTCTATAAAAAGGCTTTACTTTCATTTGATAATATTTTGGAATATAAAGTTTAGATTTTATTGGGCAGTTGACTCGTCTAGACAACGAAATAAAATGGGCCGTTTAATTTTTACTCCCGATTCACGCATTCGAAATGTCAGCATTCACGATTTTATTCCTCACACATCACAATAATATTAAGATGAAGAAAAACATTAACTTGAAGGAGGAAAAAATAGAACATTTTACTGCAATCTGCAAATAAAAAGGTAGCAAATTGTTATGGACATATCTTCTATTATACATGTCTATCTATACTTTATTACTGTATTGCTACATATAAGCCGTCACGCTTCCTTTGTTATTTTATCGGGTAAATATAAAATTCCTACAAAAACCAAATTAAGTCGTTTAAATACTCATAAAATAAAATTTTAAACTGAACACCTAGTTTTTATGTTTACAGAGTAATCAAAAATGGCGGAAGCGTGCCGCTTCATATGATTTTGACATTTGCCGCATTACTATCTATTTCCATGGGCGCACCTTTATAATTTTGCTAGCTGTTATAAGAATAATCTTAAGAATCGTGTTCTCTAAGTCCATACGAAAGAAAATATACTTGATTAAAAGCCATATAATGAAAAGGAATTAAAGATTTTTCACAAAAGTATGCGAAACAAATATCAAATGAATCAACGTAGACAATGAAATTAATCAAATGTCATCCACCTGTCATCATCTGTCATATATGAAATAGAGTTTTGACGAATTATGGAAAATTGATATATAATTATGACATTATTTGGAACAAAAGTTGTCATGTGACCTGTAGCATTTTTGATCACTCTGTATATAAATTACTATTTTACCGGCCTGTACCTTCTTGTCAACTCTCGAAATGCCACACAAAAGAGATCAAAATCTGGTCAGTCAGGCATAGCCCCATTTTGAAGAGACATTCTGGGGCCTAGTTAGTCGAAGAAATTCATTACACCCTTACCAAAAGGGCTTTTAGCTTTCAGCAAGAAAGACCTTAGACCTATGACAAGTACCTTTACTGGTCATGGTCCTCTGAAATATCATCTATGTAAGATTGGTTTGGTATAGCTGAAAACAGTATCTGTCGACTTTGCCAAGAAGACAAAGAAACTTCGGAACAATTGTATATGAATGCCTAGCTGTGGCCACTTGCAGAGCAGAATACTTAAGTGACACTTAAGTTTAAGGTGTACCTTAAGTTTCATTCCATTGTACAGACTGCATCTTTCCTAAGGCATCTTTTCCTAGCAACAAGGTAAACAAATTTATATTTTTATATGGATTTCTTTGATTTTTTTAATTCCATGGCTATCGTTAAAAATGAGCAATATTTGTACAATTTCAAATTAGATTTTACAGGTTACCAAACGTACAAAATTAAATCTGTTTAGTGCTTTAGGCGTAGAATATAATTATCTACAACTTTTATTTGAAACATTTTTGACTAAAATTAATTAGGGATTTTTGCGCAAAAAACTGTTTTCCCATGTTAAAACGCCTATAGCTAGATTTTTAATTAACAGCCTGTATGAGTTTTATAAAATATGTGAGAAGAGATATTACTTTCATTAGACATATATTCATCAGTTGAATAGAAACATTTATTAATTAGGAAGTATTACCACAATTCAACTGTAAAATATAAAATAACAATACATAAAATAAATAAATATACCTACCATCACGGTTTATTACTCATTATTGGATGTGCCAATTTGCTTTCATATGGTGAATAAACCGAATTACATTTGGTAGTATTCTGTCATGGCTGACTTGTTGAGTAATCTTAATTTCTCTGTATTCTAATTGTAATTTTCACAGTAAATATCTGTAAATTAATCTTTTGTGTACCAAAGGATATTTCTGAAAGATTTCGTGATTGTTCAGACTGGAAAGCGAAGCTTAGGTATATTATGATGAAATTACAAAAGAAATAGTAGCGTATTCCGTAAGGTATTGTTCCAGTGGAAACTACACGGATCTAAAGCAAATTATCCTCCAGGGAGGAATTGTGTATGTGCGTTCTTGTATCAGGTTCATTACTTTTGTTGTTTGTTTGCGACGCCTTGTGAAACAGCTGAATAAATCCCCAGTCCCCGTGCACAGCTTACTATTTACAAGGGAATTAAAACTACATAATCAACATTAACGTCCTTTATTCTATTACGAATTCATATTATATTATTTCAACATACAATTTAAGGGAAGAACGTATATACATACTACTTTTTCCGTGCTTGAAATATGCTTTGGTACAAGAATAAAAAAAAAAAATCTGATGTGGCCAACACAAAACCTCCCGCTATTTAATTTTTACATACATACATACATACATAAAATCACGCGTTTCCCACTTAGTGGGCTAGCAAAAACACGGAAACAATAGTAACAATAAGAAAAGGGATAAGAGTAAGAGCTCAGCTAACTCACTTCACTCTTTAGCAACATTCTTCTTTCACCTTGTCCACAATCATCATAGCATTCATACATAAGAACATATTAAAGTGACTGATTTTCGGTAGCGAATAACCGCATCTGGACCACAATAATAGTTACGCAACAATCATCCTTCCACACACATCCCTATCCTTTTTTATTAATTTAAATACATACTTACGTATTTACTAACGCTGCAAACTGTTCCACTGCATAAAATTATTGATTTATTTACTATTTCCTTTTTAAAATGTCACTATTATTAATTTGAAGTGATTAGTTTTTTGACAGTGACATTTACTGTCAGTTACATTTACTTGAAATATGAACTACGTAACAAAGGAATTGTGTTTTTCTTAGGCTTCGGGGCTTGTAAAAAAAATTGTTTTTAAATTTATCTGTAAAATATATAGAAAAAGTATTAATGTATTCTTGTAGAAAATTCAATAATCTTTAATTTTCATAACGACAAAATGCGAAAAAATGACATTTAATGGTATATTTTGAAGAAAAACCATTATGAGCTTCAGGTAAAGTGCCATTTCCGGTTATCCGATTTACACCAAAATCTAATGGCTTCTTTTCATATTAGAATAGAGTATAAATACAAGGTTTCAGAATTTTCTGAATGACAGTATTTGAGTTAGAGCGAAGACAAAATCCCTACACATACACACACACATACATACATACATACACACACACATACATACATACATACACACACACATACACACATACAGACATCATCGTGAAAATGTTAAAAATGGATTCTAGGGACCTTAAAACGTGGTCATTTACTAAAATCTCGATATGAGATTTTTAGCACGATCCCTATACCTCCCTTACCAAGAGTAGCGGGAGGTAAAAATTCTGCAGTCTATATACAAAGTAGGCATTTGCGCTGGCTTTTGTCAATGCAAAATATCACTTTGCCGTTCATACGTGACAAAGCAGAAAAAACGCTCGCTGTTCAAATTACTAACTATAAAATGTTGAGATATGTCACTTTTCTACATTCTTAATGGGAATGTTTAGTCTGAAACTAGTTGGCGCTGTAGTTACTTACACATTTACCACCTCCACAAGTCAATCTGACATTTGAATGCTCTGTCGCTATATTACATAACCAAACAAAATGCAGTAATGCTGTGTAAAGGAATACAGAAATAAAACAGGGCATTCATTTACAAAAACGAAAGTAAAAAATTCTTATATTAGATTGAAGCAATAGCTCAAGAAGAATGGAAAATAACGATAAATTAAAATTAAAAAATATAATCGTTATTTATTGAGTAGTTTTGTAAGTACAGAGTGTACATTTTATTATTTTTTGTTATGGTGGAGGACCCGCATGGTGGGGACTGTAGAAAAAATCTTGTGTGTAGGAGCACGGCAACAACTTCTCAATCGACAATATCCAATTTTGCGCTCTTAATACACAAATAGCCATTGTTTCACATTTAGTAGCCTTTGAATCGCTGCAAATGGCAACACAAATTTTCTGAAAGTTTCTTCTAAATTACTGTCAATAATTATGGTAAATTAATTCAGTTCCAAAGAAAAGTAAGGAATAGTTTATACTGCCGCTGGCCGCTGAGGCAATTTTGAACATGTTACCTCCGAAATTCAGAGAATTGTGTGTTACAGTATTAAATGTCATTACAACCTAGGGGAATAAAAACTTGGAAAAAATGATGCTTGCTTTTAGTTTTCAGAATAGCTTTTTACTCAGTATTTAATTATTCGAAGAAAGCATTAGCAAAAAATCCAAAGTCAAGAGTATTCTATTCAAAAATACAGGGTGTTAAAAAGAGTAAAAAATAAGTATATAGTACTGACCAAAATGAGTAAAAAAAGCTTAATCAACAAAGGACTGATCTTCAACTGTTCGCGAGAAATAGGCCATTTGTATTAGGATGGGAGAAAAAATGACAAAGATAGTGATCGAATAAAATTGTGTCTGTCAGTAAATAGACTATAAAATAACAATAAAATTTTATATGAAACATTTGTCTCAATTTCTAATACTTAAGAAGAACAATTATTTGATTTTTTTGAAAAACAAAAGTACAGCTAAAATGATCCATTTAATCGAAGTCGTAGCTCTTATTGTTTTCGAGGTATCAAAGATAAACTTCGCAAAAACTCATTTTTCACTGCTTCATATTTGCAAATCGGACCCATGTTGATTAAACTTTTTTACTCATTTTGGTCAGTACTTATGCCCCCTTTTTAGCATCGTATATAATTTTTTAAAGAATTAGAGAATTATAAAAATAGAATGAGTCGTGTTAGCATCCACTTTGTATCTTCTGGGAAATAGGATTTTACTCCGGTGAAAATAGCTTTGTGTCTGTGAAATGCAGAAATTTGTAGAATCCTGGTGGAGTGGGTGGAGTTTGAAAACAAAGTATAAAACTTAAATCCGATTCGCGACACGAAGGGCACCGCGGCATTCATCACACCTTTGCATCTGTCTGCTTTCACAGCAGAGCACACATCTAAATCTTGTTATCTGCAACAATAACGCCTTTCTGCAACTTTCATCGATTCTGCATTCCCAGCGGCAAACAACTCACAACCAACATTTTTATTATAATATTTCTCTTTTTAGTTTCACGCGATATTACACCGACCAACAGATCCGCACTAGCTATTTATTAAAACAACAACAACAACTAATTATAAAAGTTACAAATACTAATTTTTGTTGGGAAGCAATATTATCATCACTAATATTATTTCTTCTTTCTTCCCTTATGTACAATTAGTTTTTCCTTTCTTAAACAAAATATGGTATATTATTTAACAAGTTTTAGACATCTGTTTTTCTGACATGTTCGGAACAAAATTACATACCATACTTTTTCTACGATTTGAAATTAAGACAAGATGATAGCTGTCAGCTGTAGCAAATGACTTCAACCCATGTTTAATTAATCATCTGTTAGTGTTGCTAATTTCGTGCAGTGTCCAATATGATCGAAGCCACATTGTAACAATGGGAATAGGTGAAATACTTTTTGAGAAAATATACTGCAATACTTAGAATGTGCTATATTAGCCTCAAAATAATGGAAATATTGTCAATTATTTACGAATCTGTAAATTTTAGAAAATGTGGGCTCGTTGGGTATTTCATCAATAGGGTAGTTGCGAAAAAAATAAATGTTATTTTTCCTATTAATTATGAAATATAAACTAATTCTAAACATATTAATGTAAAAACTATTAGAAAATATAAAACTTTTCATTCATAATTTCCACAAATAAAGTTCGCGGTGGAATTCTTGTGACATAGACTTTTAATAATTATATAGTTCGACCAAGTCTGTATGACTCATATAAGCTTGTTAGAATACCAAGACAAAGCGAAGATGTTGAATTATATTTAATTGTACCATACAAATATTTACAGTAAAATAAAAAAGAAAAATAACACATACAAAGGTATTATTTAATAGTACGTATATTTTATATTTATTTACTTGAATACCAGATGTTTTCAAGATATTTAATTCTTATATAGACAACTTCATAATTTTGCCATCAGGTGGCTGCACACTCCAGTGAATGTACATGTCATTTTTAGTGACATAACCTATGTTTTACGTCTTAAAATCATATTTTCTTTTTCTTTTCTATATCAGCAGATTTAAAACAAGGTAATGAAACTAATGAATTTGTGTGAAAATGAATAATTTCTTTTTTGAAACAGTGCTTCTTTCAAACATATAAATCGTTTCAAATAAAAATGGTAGTATTGTGTACAGAGTGTACAACCGAGAGTGTACCGCTAGGGCAAGAAAGACTGTGATTGGTATTAATAAAAAACGTCACCACGGGAAAATTTGAAATAAGAATTTTTTTTAAAAAAATTATATTTTGAAAAATATACAGTTGCCAGACATAAAATATGTATTAAAGTGAATAACTTGAACAATTCTTTCAGAAAAAAAAATAAATTGGAAAATGCGCAACTACCCTATTGACGAATCGTTTGCAAGCTTAATGAGGATGATGGAGAAGCGTCGAATAAAAACAAATGATGAAACGTGAGCTTATCCTTAGCGTCTACGGGTGTGAAACTAATGAATCAAAATGAATATGTATAACAACAATAACCTCACCTAAAGCACAAAAATCACTCTTGGAAATCTCGGGGTGAGTTTTGTGCATTACGTCAGGTTATTGTTTTTATATAGTGTTGGGGAAAAAGGACGAACGTTTTTTAAAATATTACAAAATTGATATTTTTTGGTTCTTCTTTTGACAAAATCAAGTATGGACAACATCTTGCATGTGGTGTCCGTTACCATTAATGCATTTCTGAGGAGTTCTACGAAGTTTGCAAACTCTTTTTCCAACATTGCTCTGTCAGTTTAGGCGATTTTTACGCAAATAGCTTTTTTCATTTCTTCCAATGTGATACGTACATACGAACACATACCCCGCACATTGGAAGAACTGAAAGAAGCAATCTGCGTAGAAATAGCTCAAATTGACAAAGCGATTTTCGACGCAGTATTTTCACATTATCCAAAGCAGTGAAGCTACGGTGTACAATCGGATATGCTCGTCATTGATGCTATCAACAACCGCTAAACGCTAGTAAGTTCATCACTTTAACTAAAGATTAAGCTACTATTAAGTCGTTGAAGAGGTGCAAGAATGACAGGATGGAACCAAAACCCTTGTTAATAAGAAAACTATTTAAGTAATAATGTAATGATTTCTTTCTCCGGTCCTGTACAGCACCGAGATTCTTTCTTCGTGTGGACAGAATTGCAGAGCCCTCCGTCATCTCAACGTAGCTCCCCCAGGCTTTCGGTTTCAATGTAACGGCGGTATTGAATATAGAGAGACATTCTGGAATTGACCAGACGACAAAATAAAATAAGAAAGTAGTAGTGCTCCCGCTAGTGAAACTGACGAGTGACGAGCGAACGGGCGTGCGTAGGCACTGCAGTGCTACCAATACGAACATTTGAATTGCAATGGAATATTCTTCCAAAGAGTTTTCGTATTTTCCTTCGCCTACTTTTTGCTTCATTTCGTTACGTTTGTGCAATGGATTTGAATATCGGAATATTTAAAGTGCTGCCAAGCCGCACCTGACACCGTCAAGCGGGAACGGAGAACGTGGACAAAAGGGCGACAGCGATTTAACCGACAAAAGAAATTTCAGTCAACCATATGTGTTACCCTCATACAACAAGTGCAACAAAATTCATAAAAATCGTTCCAATTAATTGAAACGCTCAGTAAAGGCCTATTTATAATGAAGTAATGTAAAACGCAACGTAATCAGTAACGCAAACACAAAAAAATCTGTTGTGGCCAGCACAAGACCTCTCGCCATTTCCATATTAGGCTATACATGTATTGTATTGCACTTCGCTTTCGAACCGACGTTTTATAACAAAATATTACAGAACTTTACCCAAATATTGTTTTTTATTGTATTTAACATGTCTTTTGCACACATATAATTCTAATTATATCTATTTTATATCATTTTCATGTCAGAGATTGTTCTAATTTATTAACCAGATTGGCGGTATTTCTGATGGGTATATGCATTTTCCCACAATTTTACCTATAATTTCAAATATTTAATTAATAAAACAATAAGAAAAATTAAATATACTTCCCAGAAAAAGCTTTCACAATGTCACTAAAAATGTTGATATTTGACAATGACATGTGTCATGTTATAAACATTGGAATTTGTCAACTGGTTTCCTTAGTGCCTTGGCCTCTGCGATTAGTTCACTCTATAAATTATAGTGTCTTTATCTCTAAATCTATACAAGATATAATAAAAATTTTAAGTGTATTAGATGGAGAATTTTATGTTCTTCAATATTTAATAAAAAAATCTCCCAAAAAATTATATTTAAAAGAATTTTTCTAAGAAACTACTACTTCCGGTTGTTCATTTGTTACCAAAACCTTTTCAGCTCTTCCCAGGAATGTCAGATTGAGGAAACTGCAGTTAAATATTTTTTAAGTCTTATAGTTTTTGAGGAATCGTGACTACAACATCCAGACATACATACACACACACACACACACACACATACACACATCCACACACACACACACAGACATCATTTTAAAAATGTTATAATCGGATTCTAGGGACCTTAAATCATGCTTATTCAATAAAATCTGGATATGCGAATTTTAGCATGAATCCAATACCTCTCTTAGCGAGAGGTAATATGTGATTTATAATAAAGTCGAAGATAGCATTTCTAACCAATCAAAAGAATTCTGTATATATTGTTGAAGTTCAACTCGCTTTTATTTATAGTCTTTATGACACATGACATATAAATAAGTGTATAAAAAAATTGAGTAGAAATGAACAGTGACGACGATTATTATTTATTTAATCGTATCAGATACATCATTAAACATAATATAAAATAATAGAGATAAACATACAAACAATAGAAATTTTGAATATACAGAGATTAGCAAATATAGAATAATAATAATAATAATAATAATAATAATAATAATAATAATAATGATAATAACAATAACAACAATACTAACAAGTTTTTGCCCAAAACCTAGCCACAACTAGAGCATTTGGGGTGGCCTTCATAAGGTCCTCTGTTGAGCATGTACATGGACACAGTTCACATACCAAGAGATGGCTGGTAGTCTGTATATGACCACAATCACACAGAACCGACTCACTAGAAAAACCCCATTTCTGCATGTTACTTCTACATCTAGTAACCCCAGAGCGCATTCTATTTAACGATTTCCAGGACGTCCAGTTCTCGTTATGCCCTGGGGGAAGTGACGACGATATAGCTGCGGCAATACTGTTTCTGACTCGGTGATTCTCGATTAATTCGATTAATTTTCTATCATCCATCCATAATTATTCTTCGTATCGTTTTGAAAATCTAACCGGTCTAACCACAAAATGTAGAATTTATTATGTAATTTTGACAGTTCACGAACATATCAGATTTTTATAGTAAAACTGAAACACTGAATTCTGATTGGCTAGAGGTATAAAAGTAAGGTAGAAAGATGAAAGTTGGTCAGCTTTGGTGTTGCATTGTGTTACGTTACTTCTGCGACTCTGCGTTACGTTTCATTATAAAACGGTATATGCAGTACCGTACATTTATCTTTTGCGTAACCTTACTGCAACTGCGTTACCGCTTGCGTTACTTAATTATAAATAGGCCTTAAATTATTTATTTTTACGTGTGATTTATGTGACGACATAAGCTATCTAAATAACTGCGGATTACAAGAAATAATTGAGTTTGCCCTTAAACTAACTACTCTTATTAACCCCTGTCTAAAGAACTCTCGAATGAATTACTCCTTCTTGTAGTGTGTAGCTCTGAGAGCTCTCCTCTCGTCGTAGTTGGCTTTGGTGAACAAATATTTAAATTTAGCTTACATCGGGGAAAATGTAAAGCGCTTTTACGTGATAAATCGATGCATCAAACGCAATGGATAATCTTTCAAAGTGTCTGCTCATGATAAAGTTTCTGCTGAGAACTTTCGCCTTGCTCCACCATTATAACTTAATGGATGTGCTCCAAAACTAACAAAACCGCACATTCAAATTACATTCCAAATTTACCAGCACTGACTCTGGCACATCTGTAATTACTGCACATGCAATCCACACACACATTGAGGGATGTTTTTATCCAGGGATCATCGGCTCTAACAACAAAGAAAGATCGAAAATATATTATTTAAAATAAGAGCACTGTTATAGATATTAACTGACTAGTCTGATTACGGCAAGTTTAACGAAACTAGTTTCATTGCCAGAACGAGGCGATGAGCTGATTTCTGTAGCATTCAAACGAGTTTCGTTTGGCCATAATCAAACGTGTATTGTTCAATACTTTTCTACCTCACTAGTTTTTGAGGAAAAATATTGCTAAAAATTACTGAATCAGAAATTCTATTTTAATTTGTATCACTCTTTATTTCAGAAGAAAATAGTGCAATATTCATAACAGGAGTGGGATCACGTAAATGTGAAAACGATATTGCGATTATCGAGAATAAAAACGATATTCGTTTCCTTAGCGATCACGTAAAATTAGTCACTCACTACGTTTTCAACTTCGGTTATTTCCGGAAAGTGACTACGTTTTGCGAAAAGGATATCGTTTATAGTCTAATGTTTTTGTATTAAATAGTAGTTTTGACAGATAATTTATATGGATGTCAAATTTTAATTTAATATCAAAACGTATTATTCTGGCCTTTCGTTCATAATAGCAATGCTATAAGAATTGAAGAAGGATACAAGTTAAATTATCAATTAGTTACAGATGCCACGTATCATACAGTTTTGCTCCTTTTAATATTCCAAAAGAAAAATTTATGAAGTAAACAAAAATATTTCTAAATATATAATTAAAACTTTAAGAGATCTTTAAGACTGCAAGTAGACAAGATTTTGTGTAAAAACTACAACATATTAATCACTAAACACAAGCTAGAATCGTTACCTCTGTTGCTTCGCAGAATGCAATAGTTATTAAAATTTCCTTTCTTGGATTTATTCTTGTAATCAATATTCTTGGGCGGGAATCAAAATATGCTTTGTTGTAATCAACACATTTACAGTTACTAAACTATCAACAATGCCAGAAAATATTTCTTTTAGGTAGTTCTTTCTACTTACTAAGATTTCAATTTTCAAAAAAGTAAAAATATAGGTATAGTAAATCATACGCATTTGGTTCTTTGCAACATGCTATTAAAACATTCATGAATTTTTTCGTAGATTCATTCTTGTAATCAATATTCATTTTATAATTATCGTATTTTATTACAATTATTTCATTTCGCCTTGCAAATTTGATACATTATTTGATTTTTAAATCATTTATAATGACATTTCTTTCCAAAACGTCAAATTTAACTCACTGCTCACTACATTCAAATTAGAAAAAGCAAATTAGAGAAAGATATACCTATATCCAAATGTATAAAATAAAAAGGGACGTAAGATACGACTATCGTTTTCACATGCTTTGAGAGTGCCGACTAGAATTGAGATTTTTTTCAGTCTAAAACGATATCGTTTTCGGTTTTCACTATTTACGTGATCACATTTTCACATGTCGACAGTCGCAATATCGTTTCCGGTAATATTCATAATAGCACTCAGTGCGGTAATAAAACACTTAACGAAACCCAAATTAATGTATAAATGTTTATAACAACACCATAGTCGATAAAAGAATAAATAATATATCATCATGGCTTATTACACGGACTGTTCTGAAAATTTAAGTAAAAAAAAAACCTATATAACTTTTTGAAGAAAATGCTTCATGGTTTTTCTAAGTAGTCATCTTTAACCAAAATACACTTCTTCATTCGTTGAATCCACATTTCAAAATATAACGGAAATTCCGTTTTTAGAATCTCTTCCATTAAACGGCACCAATCCACACGTGCCTCTTCTTTTCTGGGTATTCACCGGCTTGAAGTTGTTGACACAAAACATTACCTGTGGAGGATCCAATGTGTAATCCTTGCTGAATCACCAGATATATTTCAGTTTTTCTTTATTAACTTTTCATAAATAAATAAATATATCATCAAGACATATTACCCATTTCTGAGTGTACCACAATCCGCTTTATCGCAGATATCGGTAATGATGATGGCATATTTGGACATGCGGGCGCTTACCAGGCGTCACCTCACAGACACTCATTGCTGGCGTGCACCACAGGGGTCGCTTTTGTACCATTTAAAATTCGAAATATTTGGCATCGGTCGGGATCGAATCCAGTTCCCCAGGTTCGCGACCAGACACTCTGGCACGCGGCCACGAGACTTTTCATGTCTTAACATTTTGTAAACAAAAAGCTTCTGAAAGTAGTCTTGCTCTGGGATCATATTCTAATTACTCGTAACATCATCCGTTTAAATTCACGATACCAATAACTAATGGTTGATAATGGCGGGGCAACTGCCAATAAATTTTGATGACCGCTCAAATGTCATACAAAATCATAGCATCAAATATGTATTTCGAAGCACTTTAATTCTGATTCTCGTTGACTCTAATAAAAACAAATAATTGCTATTTTTTATAAATTAATTAGATCTTGACAAAACTACTTACCAATAAATCTCAAAAGAAGGACATTTGAAAAAATAACATTTTTTCGGTTGTCACTGGCATCCAAGGCCTACTACTAAAAACTTTCAGAACAGCCTTCGTATCCTTTTCTAGACATCTCAACTGCTTCCAGGTTTCACTAATGAAAATATACCTGAACCGTTCAGGCGTCACCTCATAAGCTCTCATGTTGTCACTTTTGTGCTATTAAAAATTGGAAATAATTTGTATGTATCAAGTTTAACATATCTCGGAATCGAATCCTGAGCACCAAGTTAAAATGCAGACTAAAGCGGTTATGAGAAACTTTCAAGTAGTGATTTTTATTCCATAGAGAAGCCGGAAGTGACTTTTAGATAAAAGGCAAACTACTTAACTGCAGAGTTGGTTAAGTTGGCGAAAGATTTGAAAGCAGATGGCCTGCTAACTACGACTCACTATATCCGCCCGGCACCCAGACCAACTTGGCAACAAAACAAAAGCTATGACAAAGAAAGAAAGTGTAAATTTCTGAGATGTTTTGTAGAGAGAAGTGGTCGCAGTTCCTGCAACTGCCATCACACAGGATTGTACTTGCCAAAACTCTGTTGTGGCCACAATACCTCCCGCTGTTTTCACATTTGGCTATGTAAGTATTGTATTTAACATTTCTGGTACACAAAAAAAATCCTAATTACATCTATTCTTTACATATTTTTATATTTTTTTAATTCATTCTCCTACTCTTCTAAATGTTCGAGATTCTTCCAATTTATTGACGAGATTGGCGGTATTTCTGTAGGGGATATGTATATATGTATCTATAATTTTAAATATGTAATTAATAATGAAACAAGAAATATAAAATGTGCTGCACAGAAAAAGTCTTCAGAAATGTATCTGGATTTTTGGCACTGACATTTATTCGTCAATTACAAATATTTTAATTTTTTTAAGTAGATGCCATATTTATATTACTTTATACCTGTAAATCTATAGAAGAGATATTTAAATTTTTACATTTTCTAAAAATAATATATAGAAGAGTACCCGATTATTTGATTGGATAACCGGTTCTCTTAAATTTAGTTCATATTAGTATTTTATCTGAAAAACCTATATGGATTCAGAAGTTTGGACATTCGCCCCTATTTTGTAAAAAAAATTGCTTAGCAACACTTCAAAAAAAAAAAACCAATTGAAACAAATGTAAAGCCTGTCATTATCATATTTTCTGCAGTGTTTTCAATTATTATTGGTTATTTACCATAACAATGTTGCTAAGAGTTAGCAACTTTCTTAAAGAATTGAGGTGAATGTATTATTAACGTCATCTAAGAAGGATCAATTATTTTCATTTTCCTTATGAAATCTTCCCGAGTCCCGGCCTGGCTGTCGTTGATTCCTCGCGGGTCACGACTTTAGGACGCTAGAACACCACCCCCACCTTTGGGGGCGCTGGTAACTTTGATTCCACGTTTGAGCCGTCGGCAAAGTTCCGCCATTACTTTCATTGGCTCGCAACTCGCAGCTCGAGCCGTGTTAGCGGAAATAACGGGGAAAAAAGACTCCGACAATGACGATGGCGGGCGAGAACGGAAGGTCTCCGGATTCAGCCACCACGACTCAGGACATTAAATGCACATTACAGAACAAAATGGAGGATCTATCAATCATAACATTCAGATTTGTGGGGACAAGTATTTTGGTTATTGAAATTTGATTCTCCCAAGATAAGAAAGAGAAGATAAAAGATAATGATCATTGAAAGAAACGAATAATTTTCTTACCCTAAATAAAAATGATGCATATAGTATGTCACCAGAAATCGAGGGATCAACATAAACAGCTTAAACGCCCCTCAAATATAAAAGTACAAAAGAGCCTTTCAACGATAATACCGCAAAATTACTGCATGTTTGTCAAAGTAATTCCAATGCCGAGGGTCGGATTCAAGGAAAAAAATTACCTCTAGCTAATAGAGGTATTGGAATCATGCTAAAATTCGCATATCCAGATTTTAGTGGATAAGTACGTTTTAAGTTCCAATTATAACATTTTTAAAATGATGTCTGTGTGTGTGTGTGTGGATGTATATATGTTTGTATATATATATATATATATATATATATATATATATATATATGTGTGTGTGTGTGTGTGTATGTCTGAATGTTGGAGGAACGATTCCTCAAAAACTATAAGACTTAAGACCTGTTTAACTATGAATTCCTCAATCTGACATTCCTGGGAAGAGCTGAAAAGGTTTTGGTAACAATTGGACAACCGGAAGTAATAATTTCTTAGAAAAATTGTTCTACATACAATTTTTTGGAAATTTTTGTTATTGCAATATTGTAGAACATAAAATTCTGCATCTAATGCACGTAAAATGTGTATTATATCTTGTATTGATTTAGAGATAAAGACACTATAATATATATATATATATATATATATATATATATATATATATATAATAATAATAATAATAATAATAATAATAATAATAATAATAATCTAATCGCAGAGGCTAAGGCACTAAGGAAACCACTTGACAAATTCAAATGTTTCAAACATACATAGTTTGTAAATGATAGATGTCAGTGTCAAAAATCAACAGTTTTAGTGACGTTCTGATAGCTTTTTCTGGATAGTACATTTAATCTTTCTTTCACGGTAAAATATATCGTCATCATTACCGATGTCTACATGTGTTGTAGATACTGGCACACCCAGAAATGGGTAATTTGCCGTGATGATATATTTATTTATTTATTTATTTATTTATTTATTATCTTTCTAATTTGTTTATTAATTAAATATTTGAAATTACAGGTAAAATGCATTATCCATCAGAAATACCGCCAATCTGGTTAATGAAATGTCATTTTTTCGCATTATAATTATGTCATAAAAATTAAAGATTATTTAATTTTCTACAGGTATGCATTAATGCTTTTTTACATATTTTAGAGATAAATTTAAAAAATAATATTTTTTGTACCTAAATCCCGAAGCCTATGTTTAAAGATAAACAAAGTTTCTTTGTTACACAATTCATATTTCAAATGTATGTAACTGACAGATAAATGTCAGTGCAAAAAACTAATTATTTCAAATTAGTAATGGTAACATTTTAAAAAGAAACTAGTAGATAAAGCAATAGTTAGCAGCATTAGTAAATACGTAAGCATGTATTTAAATTAATAAAAATTAAATAGGGGGAGGTATTGTGTTGGCCACATCAGATTTTTAATTTAATTTTCTTGTTGATAAGAAGAACAAATGAAGTTGGGAGAAAAAGAAAATGTGAAATAGTGTTTGAATGTGTGCGGTAGAGTTTTTGCAGTATGCTTCCTTATTGACGAGGTAATTGCAAGAAAACAACAAGCAGTTCGCAGCCTAGGAAAAATCAGAAAGTAGCGGTAGTGAGTGTAAAGCATTTGCTGCAAAAATAAACGGAATAAAAAGAAATAAACTAGAGGTATAGAACTCTCAAGTTGAAGCCGCTGCCGCTACGAAGGCGAGCACAAAGAGAAAAAGTGTGAAGCGCAAGTTTCTTTATTCTAACTTTAGCACTTTGCGAGTTATGAATTTTGAGTTTACATAAAATACCGTTCCGTCGGCAAGGCGTTGCGCTGCTTTATTTGACGTCGGTAGCGTCTTCCGATTTGTCTGTAGGAAATGCAGTTTAGCGATATAACGTACCCAGGCTTTATGTGTGTTTATAGCGCCATCTAACCCTGTTAGGCACCCGCTTGAGAAATGAGTTTGCTACTTTTGTATCGAAGAGATGCGACTGCCTTTCAATCATGTCAATGCAAAGTGTTTTCCCAGCAAGAACACATGCTCACCAGAAAGCAAATAATTACAAAACCGACCAAGCTTCCCATACAAATTAATTTGTTTGAAATTAGTAAGATACTAAAATCATTTATTCGAGGAAGGCTCCAGCAATTTTTTCCAACGATTCATACGAAGGAGACAGAGTCATCTACGGAGAGGTTTATGTATTATATTATTATTATTAATTAGCTAATTTAATTAATAATTTTATCATTACGACTTGTAAGATCTATTGTAACATGGCCCTACCTTAGTTTTCTGGAAACAGAGTTCTCATAAAGCCAGTTACTGCTCCAGGAGTCAGGGCTAATTTATGATGAATTTAATTTACGAATTTACAATTTATAATTTAGATTTTAAGATATAAAATCACTTAAAACGCATACGATGGTTTATGAACGATTTACAAATTTAGAAATTTGAAATTTAGATTTGGAATATTTCCAAATGTAAATTTCAAATTCGACCAATCACAAGAGAGAACTATTAAACATAGCGATAAGGTTTAATTTTGCTTCATCCGTCAGCTGTCTTTTCTGTTTGTGAGTTGTCCACATTTTGAAGATGAATTCCCAAGAAAAAATTGATATCTTGTTTTTTGTTAATAACCAGTATTCGTGAATATCGTAATTTGTACAACACAAATGAATTGTACAAAAATAAAAACGTTTGCGTAATTTCTATTCATTTTGTGATTATTCCATTTAAATACTAATATTTTCACGAAGTGGCTAGTGAAATATATTCTGTGTTGCCTATTCTTAAACTTTCAGGTGATCACAGATAGAATGGACACCCTGTACATGCACACTCATACGAGTATAATTGAATAATTGTTCATGATCTCGTTATTTCATTTTTAGAAACAAACTATGATACTGCCCGTTGACGAATCAATGTGTTCATAGGCCTAAACCCGATCTAACAAACCATCTACGTTTTTATTTTTTATTTGTTTTATTTCTTTATTATACAAATCAACAGTAGTAAAAAACATTCCTGATATTATTTAAAAAATCATTTTGTTCATGAGCGCCAAACAAATTCATGCATATGAAAATAAAATTGTAACCTAAAATATGAACTGATAACTGGTGAAACGTCAAATGATAAGCAGTGACAAGTCACGAGATAGATACTGATTGGGCAGATCCAGAATTTCAAAATCGAACATAAACCAGTTATAAATTTTAAATCAAAATTATAAAAAATTTTAAATACAAAATTTATAAATTAAATTCACCATAAACAAGCCCTCAGTTTCCCGATTTCATTTGCTATGAGGTGTCCTTTATATAGCTTAGATGGTCGTCTCCTTACGGCCACAGCTGGACATTCGCATATAATGGGTTCCGAAGTTTTTTGTCCTCTTCACAGAGTCGACAGATACTATTTTCAGCTGTACCAATCTTACATGTATGTTGTTTCAAAGAACAATGGCCAGTAGATGTACCTGTTATAATTTTAAAGTCCTTTTTGCTGAGAGCTAAATAGATCTTTAGCGTTTGTCGACGAGAGTGAAATGAATTTCTTCGACTGACTAAGACCGTAAAACAGTAATTTGGCATTGAGCTTTTGGTATAGCTTATTTTAAGTAGAAAATGTATTATTTGGTGAGTTTTGATGAAAAGGTACGATGATTTCAATGTTATCTCCTTCAAAAATTAAATAATTTATGAGCACCTATTCCGGACATTTGTTACTTTTTTGATCTCGCTGTTGTCCGTCTTACTTACTGCCTGGTGTTCTTGTTGTTTAGTTTATACGCTTTAAAATTCATGACGCGATTCAACGCCGTCGCTGGGCGTCGGAAAGGAATCACTGCAAACCGTTTCCGTGGAAGGAAATACGTTATTCACCCGACCTGCCGAGCCTTTCATCCTTTACTGCCATCCTTTTTGCACTCACTAGGGCCGTATAGCACCTTCTTCCTCCACCAGAAACATGGCGCAGTCGTTGAAGAAGAGACGTGAACTATTTATACGACGTTTTGATTTGCTGCTGTCAATTCCGTTTAGATGATGTGCATGAGAACGGATACGTTTTTGGCAAATACGTGCATTTTGTTAAAGAATTCTCCAAGGAATCCAAGCCTTCAAACAATCCCGTTCTTATACAAAATGTATTCCTTGAATTCAATTACGTAGGAACACTTTAAATTTTAAATATTCATATTCTCACTCTAGATAAAGTAAATTCACAATAAGTAATTATATACGAGCGCTGGCTCATCCAGCTTGTATTTTCAACAAATTATAAAACCTACACAAAAGATTTTTCTACAACATTTTCTTGACTACTTCAATGAGGGGTATTTAAAGGTTCATCTTCTAGTTCAAATTTAACTTCAAATAACTTCAACTTCAACATTTGGCACAATAAATAACAGCTTTGTAAATGCAAGACATTTGAAACAATATTTTAACAGAAAAATATGCAAGGTTTGTGGATACAAATGCCTAGTAGAATTAAAGCTGTTGTTACTATTAAAGGCAATATATCTAACTCAATAATAAATTGCTGAATATTTGAATAACATTCAGTTTTTGGAAGTAGTCGAAAAATATTTATAGAAATTTCTTATCATTTGGGTACGTTTTATAATTTGTCACAGTGGATGTGCCAAACTGCTTTGTACGCAGATATCGGTAATGATAACGCTATTTGAAATAAATTGTGAAAAGTGAAAAAAAAAACATGTAAGCCACCGGGATTTTAACCCAGGACTACTACCTTGCCTAAATGATCTTCCACTTTTGCGTATAACTTTGAGTATATCTCTCTATAGGATCCCTAGAATACGATTATACTAAATTTACGATGATGTCTGTATGTGTGTGTATGTCCGTGTGTGTGTCCGTGTGTGTGTGTGTGTGTGTGTGTGTGTGTGTGTGTGTGTGACAAAATTTGCTCAGACAATAACTTCAATACTACATTTCTAAAAATTATAATTCTTTCGTCTTCTTCTCATATGAAAAGCTGATTAGATTTTGATTACAATTGGTTAATCGGAAGTTCTCTTATTTGAAGTTCTTAATAGTTTTTTCTTGAAAAAAACGCAGTTAAATATCATTTTTTGACATTTTATATGATTATCAATATGAAAGAATATATTTTTCTCTATACGGTTTGATTATACATTTTCCTTCATATTCAATAGATATAGAGTTAAAGAATTATAAAGAGATTAACTTTCAAAAATCCACCAGCTTTGCTATAATTATTGAATATATTATGATATACTCAAAATATTCTAATTCACAGATGTCAGTGTCAAGTGAAATTTACATAATGTATGTTCGTGTTATAATTTTATTGGATTTATATGAACTTTCTGTATGGAATTTGTAGAAAATAGTATATGTTCGTGTTAGAATTTTAATGGATTTATAGAATCTTTTCCAAGGAACTTTTGGTATGAGGTTTGTACAAAACACATAATGTATGTTCGTGTTATAATTGTATTGGATATACAGTATGTCCCCGGATTGAGTTTACAAGAGGAAAAAATTTTTTATTTTTGATTTTACGAAAAAATGCCAAGGGAAGAAAAATTTTTGCTTGAATTAAAACGCATGTTTCAGTTATTAAAACTTTTAATTAATGTAAGGTTCTTTTATTATAACGTTTTTTCGCATTTTGTACTAATAATAATACAGTTATTATATTGAATCTAACATGATTTTAGTTAGCTTTGAAATATTGAAAATGATTATTAATTCTAATTTCAGAAAAATAAAAAACGGCGAAATTCAAAATACTTGTAGTTTATTCAATTAACTCTTTTTTATGTGAAATTAGAATTATTAATCATTTGTCAATATCTCAAAGCTAACTAATCATGCTAGATTCAATGTAATAACTGTATTTTTAGGAGGACAAAATAATAAAAAACGTTATAATAAAAGAACCTTACAATAATTAAAAGTTTTAATAACTGAAACATGCGTTTTAATTCAAGCAAAAATTTTTCTTCCCTTGGCATTTTTTCGTAAATTCAAAAATAAAAATTGTTTTCCTCTTGTAAACTCAATCCGGGGACATACTGTATACGAACTTTCGATATGGAATTTGTAAAAAATAGTATATGTTCGTGTTACAATTTTACTGGATATATAGAATCTTTTCCAAGGAACTTTTGGTATGGGATTTGCACAAAATACATCAAATTGACAGAAGGTCTTGTGCTGGCCGCAACAGATATTTACATATGTTTCGTGATTATATGTCTGGCATATTCTTTTCACTTTTCACAACTTATTTCAAATGTACTGACTATTATCTAATTGTTAATATAGTTAATAATATATTCGTACTGCGCGGGCTTTTATCAAGTCTCACCTCACGGGCACTCGTTGCTGACGTGAGGAGTGCGCCAGTTTTGTGCCATTTAAAATTAGAAAGATGTAAGTATATCTTCCATAGTTTGTATAAAGTCAACATGAAAGAAACCGGAGCAAAAAAATAAGACCAACACCATCTTGTATGTCGCGAAGACCTCATTAGAAAGTGTAAACATTACCAGCCGTCAATCGAGTGGTGTAAACACGCATTTTTCATCATTCTAAAATAAGGCCCGCGGCGTCGCCCATCCGTCATCCGAGCGAGGAGTCATGAATCTTCGTCGGTGTGAATTGTTTATTATTGTTCCGGAAACCCTCGTTCGTCCATCAGGATCAGGGCCGTGCTAGTAGCTTAGGGGAGTTTTTCTCCACGCAACAAATTAAACACATGGAGTGCTTGTAAAATACTTGTCTAACGAGTTGTTCTCGTGTCCAGGATAAAAATAGTGAAAGACTGGCAGCTGCCTTGAAAGGGATTACATAGACACAGACATCGGCAGCAAGTAGATATAATGAGCTGCGCTTCATTTTTATTTAGAAGGAAATTATGCGTTTCTTTCAATGATCATTATCTTTCTCTTTCTTATCTTGGAAGAATGAAATTTCACTAACCACAATACTTGTCCCTACAAATCTGAATGTTGTTTTAGTAAACCAATCAGTGATTATAATATAAGTATAATAAAAAAATCTGATGTGGCCAGCACATGACCTCCCGCCAATTCCATGTTTACAATAACAATGAGCTTTAAGTAAAGTATCACTTCCGGTTAATCGTTTATAAACAGAATTTAATTTGTTGTTGCAAAAAATACAAGAGTCTGCAATAAGAAATTTTGGAGTATATTTTATTGTTTTTCCTAGAAAATCTGTTAAGAGCTCTAAGTTAAGTACCACATCCAGTTTGTCATATACAGTATGTCCCCGGATTCAGTTTACAAGAGGAAAAAAATTTTTATTTTTGATTTTACGAAATAATGCCAAGGGAAGAAAACTACTGCTTGAATTAAAACGCATGTTTCAGTTATTAAAACTTTTAATTAATGTAAAGTTCTTTTATTATAACGTTTTTTCGTATTTTGTCCAACTAATAATACAGTTATTACATTGAATCTAACATGATTTTATTTTGTTTTAAAATATTGACAAATGATTATTAATTCTAATTTCAAAAAAAAAAACAAAAAACGGCGAAAATCAAAATACTTGTAGTTTATTCAATTAACTCTTTTTTATCTGAAATTAGAATTAATAATCATTTGTCAATATTTCAAAGCTAACTAAAATCTTGTTAGATTCAATGTAATAACTGTATTATTATAGGAGGACAAAATACGAAAAAACGTTATAATAAAATAACCTTACATTAATTAAAAGTTTTAATAACTGAAACATGCGTTTTAATTCAAGCAAAAATTTTTCTTCCTTTGGCATTTTTTCGTAAAATCAAAAATAAATTTGTTTTCCTCTTGTAAACTCAATCCGGGGACATACTGTATAGTCAAAATATAATATGTTATTTCAAATTATATACTAGTTTTAAATACAAAATTTGAAAAGTTTTGGATCATATTTTAATATATTTTTTGAAGAAAACCTTTTTAGCGCTTCCAGTAAAGTACTACTTCCGGTTAATCAATTTTAGAAAAAATCTAATATGTTATTCTTGTTAATACAAAACTCTCAAATGCTAAATTTGAAAAGTTTTGGGTTTTAATATATTTTTCACGAAAATCTGTTTAGAGGTTAGTAAGGTATCACTTCCAGTTTATCAATTTTAGCCAAAATGTAATACGTTATTCCCCTTGATATAAAAGTCTTAAATACTAAAATTAAAAAGTTTCGGATTATACTTTAATATAGTTTTTCAATAAATACTGTTACGGGCTTCAAGTAAAATATCCTTCCGTTTATCCCATTTAACCAAAATCTAATCAACTTTTTATATTATTGGAAAGAAAAAATCGTCACACAGGCACGCACGAACGCACACCCACCCACACACAGACACACACACACACACATACACACGCGCACGCACGAACGCACACCCACACACAGACACACACACACACACACACACAACAAACACACACACAACAAACACACACACACACACACACCACATAGAGAGAGAGAGAAAGAGAGACTCATTTTAAAAAATAGTAATGTTAACGGGACCCTAATTCGTGCTTATTCACTGAAAACTTACTATACACCGAAAACATTACCTCCCTTACCTATACCTACAGTATGGCGGGAGGTAAAAATGTCGCACGTGTTCCGATCCCATCAAAATCTCCCCTATGTTTGTGTGTTTAGAAAACTAGGCGGGTGTCAGAAACCACCTGCACTTGTCCAAATATCTCCCGCTCCGCGCATTATTTATATCGTGTTAGACAAATATTAGTGCAGCGTGTCGCAGCTGATGGATGGAGCAGCAGTCAGCCACTTACCGCCACCACCGACACCTATAGGTTAATTAATCAGCCTTCTTCAGGGAGGCATCATCAGGAGTCAAACAGAACATGGAGTGATTTATAAGTGCATGTGTTGCAACATGTTAACAAGATTAAAAAAAAGAGAGGTGTCTGATTATGTATAATGGTATTCATAGATGCGGAAACGACTTTTGCCTACATTTTCAGAGACTTATCATAATGATTTAAGATCTGGGGCTGTATGTCTGGAAAGGTTGTGACTAAATAACATTTTATTGGGTAAGTAACGTAACATCCACGTTAAATTTATTTTTTAAGAATATAATAACAGTAATTGTGCTGTTTATGCGCTTATGTACGCCACAATTTTTTGCGCTAAGCCTTACGACGAAAAAATTAGTAGTAACGGTAGAATTAGTGACAATGGTTATGGTAACAAAATTATAAAATGTGTAGAAAAATTATTGTAACAAATAAGGATATTTTATTCGTTGCTATGTAAAAATATAAAGTTGGCTATAATAACTATCCCTCAAGCTGCCAGTTGTTACCTGCAAGATGTTGAATGTTAAAGCAAAATATTGAAGTAATAATATTTATAAAAATATATTGATCATACTAAAAATCATCTCTTATTTTGTATCCTTTTAGCTTCATAAATTGCATTTGCAGCACACATAAACATTTTCTCTCTGTGTCATTCATGTACCGCGAAGCAGCGGTAAAAGTTTGGAGTTGCACCATTACCGCTGTGTTGCCGATACCGCTACTCCACCGTTAATTTTTGTAAATTTTGTTATAAATGGTTATTATCATAAACATAGTCCCAAACATTTACCTATGCCATTAACCTTACAATTACATTTACCGTTGCCACTAATTTTTGATTATGAACCTTACTTAACATAACCTAACCATAAAGAACTTGCGAGTGTGAATTTGGTGCATTAGGTTAGGTTACATTAAAATATGTTACCTGGGCGAGTGCGATAACAAGCCTTACGAAACTATTTTTTCAATGAGGACATTTTGTAATTTTTTAAAAATGTGACTTGTTGAAAACATGTCATGGTCTCTTTTATTATGTATGTTTGTACGCTTTCCCACTAACTACACAGATGAAAATTGTTAGCTGACAGCAATTTGAGGTTATCTGTCAGTTTTGAAAGCAGTGTGATTATATCACCTCTAGAAAATAAAAAGAACGATAAACAGTGCGTTTATAGATCTTCATAACGACCACAATAGAAAAAAAAAACTGGCTATACGACTGTGTGAAGGTGAGGGCAGATCAATAACAAGCAAATAACTTTATTATAAACACTTCTAAATTCTTCTAAATATCAATATTTCAACTTTGTTACCTTTGTAAGTCAAAATTCTGTTTAGATATTATTATTTTTCTCACATATCTCTCTGTTTAGTCTGGATGTCAGCCGCTTAGACATTTTGTGTATTGATACTTAAGTCTGCAAGTTATTGCCAGCCTACGTGTAGGGTTAATGGCTATGGATGCTGTATGATAATCTTGCACTCTACACCCCTCCGATATACTGTCCTGAAGATTATAACCAACAATACTATACCAGAAGGACGTGTAAGGCTTATGGATATAATAGCTAGTAGAATTATTATTATTATTATTATTATTATTATTATTATTATTATTATTATTCTCTGTAAAAAGAGTCGCAGTGTGATAAATTTGTGTTGCTGAGCGTTCACCCATCCAACAGATCGCCGCTGTGTAGCCTGCTCGGACTTGCCGATCACAAAGCTGACACTCTAACCACACTGCCGTACTGCCGGCTAGTAGAATTAAAACTATTATTACTAATATAAAAGAATTAACCCAATATTAAATGCTATTATGACCAGAAAGTTGGACGACAGTCTTTGTTACACACATTTTACTTATAGGATAACTCAAAATAATATAAGCTTAAAGTCTATCAGCCCGATTCACAAAACAGTTTAAACTAATCCTCATTTTTGGATTAGCGAATTCTACTCTAATTTTGATGGTTTATATCTTAAAATATAGTATATAGTCTAATCTATTCCTACTATCTACCTTTATTGATAAAATCATGAAGATCAAATTTTAAATACCGGAATACAATATAATTCACTAATCCAAAAATGAGGATTAGCTTAAATTTTTTTGTGAATAGGGCTGTTTATTTTAAACTAGTAGAATTTTTGTTTGTTGAAATATCTCATCATTTCGGTTTACATATTTTCTAATTTCTTTTATTTGAAAATGCCGAACTGTGTACAGTGTGTTCAGAAAAAACCTAACTCAATAGCCAAGAAGTCAAAATTGATCGTGAAAAGTAATTTTATGGAGAAAAGATAAAAAAAGAAGGATACAGAATATTGCCATTCACCGTTTTCTAATTTATTTCTATTTCTTTAGATAACATTTTTGACAATATCTCGTGTCAGATTAACATTTAACCACGATTTAAAATATACTGGTTATGCCACTTGTCATGTTTTTCATTGTTTCTGATGGGCCGCTTGATACGTGTTTCCTTGAATAATCCGCTAGATGTGCTACGTGAGAACGACCCTGCCACAGCAAACTATTTTTACATAAAATATAAAAAATGAAAAGCATAATGAATTTATTTTTAAAATAAAATTATATATTTAATGGGAACCTGAATCAATACATTGTTAGAATTTAAAATTGGAAAAACTAAATAAATTAATAGAACCGTACGCTTCCAGATTTCCATTCGGTAATAATATCTTCTTCCGAAAATGTTTTCGACAACCATCATTCAATCTTAATTCGCGATGATCTCTACTAATTGCACATTGCCATTTTTTAAAAAGTGATATATCGAGTGGAGCAGCAAACAGGAATTCTTTTTCAGTGGATTTTTTGTAACCGGTTTCACATCCAGGAATGAAACATTTTCTATTTAATTTTCTTTTCATTTTGCATGAATTGAAATATCTTTCAACAAAATATTTATATTACATTATATATAATACGAATATGTACTTCAAAACCTGTTTTATTTACCTTTCTATAAGATATAACATGTAATATTTTCAGAATGACATGCAAATGACAGATGTCAGTTGGGCCGTTCTCACGTTGCGCCTCTAGTGGAAAAAACGAGGAAACACGTATCGCTTTGGTCCCTCGTTTTGTGCAGAGTGGCACAACCAGTATTGTGCATTTAACTAAATACTTTCAAATTGACATACTTTTTTTTGATCATAGCCTACAGCGAATTAGATTTTTTTAACTCACTGAAATATGAGCCTAGCCACGTATATTTAAAATATATTAGAGACGTAGTCATCTTTCTATCCGGTTAAAATTTCTCGCATACCTTCATATTCCCTGCTGTAGCCCATTTTATCATCATATAGCGTTATATGAGCACATAGTTTATAAGGTATGTGACGTCACGCTTAACCCCGTGGTATGCAGTCGTTGTGTGTATGGTATCACGCAAGGGCGACCTTGACCTTGACGGGGCAGCCGTCTGGTGACCTCGTTTCCAGACGACGGCGCGCCACCCCCGAACTTCGTTATTTCCGAATCCAGCGCTGACGCAGCGTCGCGCAAACCGACGCCGCTTTCACTCTCAACTTACACATCGATAACGCAACGGCAAAAATCATAACGGCTGGACTGTGAGAAGGGGTAATTAAGTATTATTCGAATTTAATTACAAGATTTCGTACACTGATTACGATGTTCTTACAGAGGGCTGTTACAAGAATTGTTATACAGGGGATGTCTCTTAAATAGGGGGACATGGCTTAACCACAGATTCATGAGGCTAAAATAAGATGATTTAACCAAACTTGCTTCTACCGGAAAGTGTACCATTTAGCCAGAATTCTGCTTCAAAGTTCTTCGAAAAAAAATTAATTTTCATATTTTTATAAGACATCTTTTAAGGTAATACTTGTTATTATTAGTGAACCACTAGTGTACGAAACTTAGGTGTCCCAACATTAATTAGACCGTAACGTTTTAATGGCAATGCCGAAAACGTGAAATTATTGTTCTTCAGAAAGATACATTCAATAGTAAACTTTTCTCTCTCTCTGTGTAATTTGTGATATCTGTTACGGTTCACACAGAAAAAAATAAAATCTGAGTGACCGCACTGCTAAATTTTTAAAATAAATTTAATCTAGTGGTCTAACAAGTAATTTTTAATGACAGTAACAATTGTTTTACGGGTTGTCAAAAAATTTCTTTCGCAATATTCTAAAATTAGTAACATCTGTTTGTTCGGCCTAATAATATTTTACTACCATTATTATAAATAAGACGATTACATATCTTAGCTTACTTCTAAACAAATTGTGAAGATTGACAACTCGTTATTGTCATTAAAAATTACTTGTTTGACATTTGGGTAGACCACTAGATTAAATTTATTTTAAAAATTTAGCAGTGCAGACACTCAGATTTTATTTTTTTCTGTGTGAACCGTAACAGATATCACAAATTACATAGAGAGAAAAAAGTTTACAATTGAATGTATCTTTCTGAAGAAAAATAATTTCACGTTTTCGGCATTGCCCTTAAAAAGTTACGGTCTAATTAATGTTGGGACACCTAAGTTTCATACACTAGTGGTTCAATAATAATAACAAGTATCAACTTAAAAGATGACTTATAACCATATAAACTGTCATACCAAATTTCATCCAAATCGAATTAAACGTCCGATTATTATAAGCAAAATTAATTTTTATTCGAAGAACTTTGAAGCAGAATTCTGGATAAATGGTACATTTTCCGGTAGAAGCAAGTTTAGTTAAATCGTCTTATTTTAGCCTCAGAAATCTGTGGTTAAGCCATGTCCCCCTATTTAAGAGACACCTTGTATGCCTTCTAAATATGAAAATATATGGATGGACAGAATATAAAGAAATGGAAGATATACGAGCTCAAAGTTCATAATAATTCGACCCAAAAACTCTAGTTTTAAAACCTGGGATGAATGCGCGATTTATTCCCGTTGTCATTTAAATGTTATTTTTAGACTTTGAAAAAAACAATTTGATGGTTGTAACCACGTTGTAACGGTGTTAATGCGGTTTTTCAAAGTTATAAACAAATTTACTTATATATAAATAACTAAATAAATATATCACGGCATAATACCCAATAGAAACAAATATAAAGTCTGTCATTTTCATGTTTTAATCAGTGTTCGCAAATATTATTGCTTATTTGCTATAGCAATGTTGCTAAGTCTTAACAACTTTCTTAAGCCGCGTACAGACCAAAATCAGCTTCCACGAACAGTTCGCGAGTTCGAGAGCTCAACATCCACACCACTGTTTTCGAATCGAGACTCGAGTTCGTCATTTAGTTTGAAGGCAGTTCGTCAGAAGTTCGCTATAAAGCTACGCGTCTTGCATTTTCATTATTTTAAAATATATAGAAACAATGTCCACGTCGTCAAGCGAGGAAGAAAATATTGTTGCTTGTGCAAGTTTCTTAATTATAACAGCATTGAAAAAGAAGATAGCAGAAAGAACCCGTAAAAGAAGGTGGTGGAGAAAAAATTTATTTGCAAATCGCACTAATTTCTTGAAGTAAGTCTTTCTTCATATTCCGCTTTTTGTGATGGGGATTTTTTGGATTTCATAAATTAGGATGCACTTCATATTGTTCGATTAAATTAATAATTTTCTCTTCACTCCACTCCATTGTTAAAAGAGCTAACTACACTTTTAAGATCGATCATCACCCGTCCACACTAGAACTGCTGTTTGCTGGCACTTTCTTTGAAGTTACCGCTCATGTAGCGAACTTTGGCCGAACTCGAACCCGAACACGAACTGCTCGCGATCTCTGGTACACACCGACTTCTGCAGAGGTTCGCGAGCTGTTCGCGAGCTATTCGCGAGCTATTCGCGAACTTGGTCTGTACGCTGCTTTACAGAATTGGGGCAGTTGTGTTGTTTTTCACGTTTATTTCTATCGCCAATCTTTTTATCAAAATTACTTTTTAAAAAATGTGAAACCAGCTCATTGGATTTGGTCTACAAATGAATACTGAGAATTCTTGTTGTGTGGGTGCTGTAATTACGGTTGAAAGTTTAGAATGGTATATCCCGGTTCCCGGTGTACCGCATTGTACCGTCATCATATGATTTTTATCGAGCGTTGTGTGGGCGTCGCGGGCGTCGTATCGATCCTGCCGGCAGACGCAGCGCAGACATGAGGGCCAAGGGCACTCCGACCGATTTTAATTCTTCATTTCCCTTATCCTGCATGGACTGGACTGTCTATATTGCACCCTTCCACAACAACAAAGAAAGAACGAGAGAGAGAAAGAGGGGCAGAAATTCCGATCGGCGTAGAAGGTCGGATTTTTTGTTTAGTTTTATTACATTTATTTAAAAGACATATACGGCTGATTTCATCACGATTCTTAAACTGTTGCCAAGCTAAGAATTTCCTAAATTTAAGAACTGTCTGAACTGATACTTAACAATTTTAGATTTCATCAAATAAAGCAATGCCCAGGAATAAGAATTACGTAGACATCGAAATATTAGTGATTTTTGTGACATAATATTTGCACACAGGAAATAAATTCAATTATGACATTTGTCAATTGTTTTTGTGAACAACCGGTATCAACAAGTATGTTCATATGCACCAAAAAATTGGATTTTTATTTATAAAATCAATAGCTACTGGGTAAATTTTTTAACCAGTTGTTAAAATTAACCATCAAGTTACAATTAATTAAATTTTTATGAAATATCTTTAACTAAAAATATATTTTAACATTTGTATTACAGAAATGGAAAATATAACCAACGAAACAAAGATGAAAATGAACAAGAAGAAATAATATAAATGGCAAAATGTAGAATAAACAATACAAAAGCAGAAGCTGAATACCCTGATTTCGAATAAAACTTTAGGTAAAATTAAACAGGCGAAAGCAAAATGACACGTGGCATTTTCGTAAAAATTATGAATTTAATAATTATACATATGTATGTTAATATTGAATGCAATTTTTACCTCCCGCTACCCTTGGTAAGGGAGGTATAGGGATCGTGTTAAAAATCACATATCGAGATTTTAGTAAATAACCACGTTTTAAGATCCCTAGAATCCAATTTAAACATTTACACGATGATGTCTGTATGTGTGTATGTGTGTGTGTGTGTGTGTGTGTGTGTGTGTATGTATGTGTGTATGTGTAGGGATTTTGTCTTCGCTCTAACTCAAATACTATCATTCAGAAAATTTTGAAACCTTGTATTTATTTTGGTGTAAATCGGATAACCGGAAATGGCACTTTACCTGAAGCTCATAATGGTTTTTCTTCAAAAAATACCACTAAATGCCATTTTTTCGCATTTTGTCGTTATGAAAATTAAAGATTATTGAATTTTCTACAAATAAATTTAATTTTTTTTTTTTACAAGTCCCGAAGTCTAAGAAAAACACAATTCCTTTGTTACACAGTTCATATTTCAAATTAATGTAAATGTCACTGTCAAAAAACTAATCACTTCAAATTAATAATAGTGAGATTTTAAAAAGATAATAGTAAATAAAGCAATAGCTTTATGCAATGGAACAGTTTGCAGCGTTAGTAAATCCGTAGGTATATATTTAAATTAATATAAATTAAATAGCGGGAGGTTTTGTGTTGGCCACATTAGATTTTCTTAATATGAAATAAAGAATAATAAGATATTATTTCATAAATAAAATCATATATACTTTAAAATGCTGTTTTCCATTCAAAAGCAATTGTACAAATTTTTTAGCGATTTGGGAATTCCGAAAGCAGATACTTAGCTAAGTAATTCCTAAAACAAGATAGGTAATGCTTACGCGGTTTGTGAAAACGAAATTTTGCTAGGTAATGCCTGTGTGGTGCACATCGGGTACATAGGTATATTACTTCAATTTTAGGAATCGATGGTGGTAAAATCGGCCAATAATCTAATAACAAATCAAGCAACGATAATGCGTTTTTTTTTTATATAGATGTATTATTATTTGTGTATTGGTTTTGCCATCAACAGTGTTCTATAAGCGGTATTGTGCATTGTGTGTCGGTTAACAGCATGTATTGAAATGATGTCTGGCCGCGTGAAATACTATTTAAGCTTATCGCGATGAATGCGTTTAATTTATAGGAAATAAAAAAGCACTGGTGCGGCCGGCTGATTTATTTATGGTGATTGTAAGCGTATCCAGGCTCTCCAGAAGTAGAATTTAGTGTAGGGTAATTTCCACAGCTATTCAAACGCCAGATTCACACCCTTCATTTCCGCTGCAAAACGGAACTACGTTCCATTTCCAACCAAAGGACCGTATTTGCTCATAAACTCACAAGAATTATTTCACTACGATCAAATTTAGATACGAAACACATATACCATGAGCTACCAACAATATAAAAACCGAAAAAACGTATAAAAGGATAGCATCTGCATGAACGACAAAATAAAAAATTAATAATTTAAACATTTAACCGAAAGAAAGGATTTCTGTGGCTTCAGCAACCCCGAATTTTTAAACGTCTGAATTGACAGGCACAATAATCATTATTTGACAATTAATGAAAAAGTCCAAAGTCCAACAATGGATAGAAATTATTCAGCGGTAGAGTAGAGCGATATTATAATTTTTAATTTGTAGTTTCAGATAGTGTTGCCGCGAGACGAGAAGTGGCGAGAAACAATCCACTCTGCATTTCTCTGCATCTAGTCTCGTCTTATTTTTCCTTGCTTTCTCTCGATCTCGACTCGAAAGTCTCGATTTTATGATTGGAAATAGTAAATAAATTAACATTACAAGCAACATGGATATAATAAACGAGTACCACTGATTAAAACATTATTTTACTAAATCTGATGTTTGAATGGTAGGAAAAAAGTAGGTACTCTACAATATCATGGCTTTATTACCTGTTGCTGGGTGTATCAATCTGCTTTGTACGCTAATATTGGTAATTGAATATGTGTGTACTTTGAAGTACTTCTTGTATATTAATGTTCTATATGTGATTATAATTAGTGGAATATCTTGTTGGTGCTATGTACTGTTGATTTCCTTAATAAAGAATTAATAAATAAATAAATAAGGTGCCGTGAAGAGTATTTATTTATTTTATTTATTTACCCAACAGGAAAAAACCCAATTACAGAGTAACAAAAACAAGAATAACTAATAAAGCATCAGTACATACATAAATATACAGTAAGACTAAAGAAAATGTATATAAGTAACAATGAAAAATATATATATATCTAGGTTCTAAATTAATCTCTCAGGCAATAATCAACTGTATTAGAATATTTTAGAAGTGAATCACTAAAATCAAGTGCGTCGCAGTATTTATTAAATGATCTACACATAGTGTTAATGGGACTTGAGTAATGAATATTAGTGCGTGAGAGATCGCAGAGAAACACTAATGTAGAGCGAGTATTACATGGCCTGACATGGAAATTAAGTTCGGCTAAAAGAGTAGGACTAAATATAAAATTGTTAACTAATTTATACAAAAACAAGAGTTGAAATTTGGAGCGGCGAGTATTTAAACTTTCTATACTGAAGGTATTAAGCAGAATTTTATAATCCATGTTCGGCCATGTTCGGTAAAGCCTATAATAAAGAATACTGCAAAATTTTTTCTGCACATTTTCGATTTTCTTAATATAATTAGCATAAAAAGGACTCCAAATAATGCATCCATACTCCAATTTGCTTCTAACAAAAGAAAAATATAAACTAAATATTGTCATATTGTTGCGAAAATTGTGCGAAGTGCGAAGTATAAATCCCAGAGTTTTATATGCATCTGAGGTTAATTTATCCAAGTGCTGGGTGAATTGAAATTTATTATTAAAGTAGATTCCAAGATCTTTAACTAGAATTACTCTGTTCAAAGCAATGTCGCCCATAGCATAATCATAATGCATAGGATTAAATTTTCGAGTGATGCTCATAACACAACATTTGTTGATGTTAAAAAATAAATTATTCTTCAGAGACCATTGATAAACGTTTCTGAGATCTGATTGCAACTCGAGATAATCGCTGGTCGATGAAATTTTATGAAAAATTTTGAAGTCGTCTGCAAATAGTAAACATTTAGAAAACTTCACAACATCAACAATGTCATTGACAAATAGAATAAATAACAAAGGGCCAAGGACAGAGCCTTGAGGTACCCCAGATGCAGGCGTGAAAGAATTGGAGCAATAACCTCTTACATTTACATAGTGGATTCTTTCATTTATATAAGAATAAATTAAATTTAACAGATTCTGACTGAATCCGATTTGCTCTAATTTTTTCATTAATATTTCATGTGACACAGTGTCGAACGCTTTAGAGAAATCAGTGAATATGACATCAACCTGCTGCTTCATTTCCAAGATGTTATTTGTATAGGTGGTAAATTCTAAGAGGTTAGTTATGGTGGATCTTTTTGGAATAAAGCCATGTTGTTGCAAACAAATAATATCTTGCGTTTGAGATTGTATTTTTTTAAAAATTATGTGTTCAAAAATTTTAGATAAAGAATTGAGGCAGGATATAGGCCTGTAGTTATTTAACTTATTTCTTTGGCCAGATTTGTACACTGGGCAGATTTTGGCTTCCTTCCATTTAGTAGGATATATGCCAGTTTGTAGCGACAAATTGAATAAATGGAGAAGAGGTAAAATGAAAAAATCTGAGCACCCTTTAAATATAAATACAGGAATATTGTCCGGACCAGTAGATTTGGTATTTTTTTGGAATTTTATTGCACGAGAGATATCAAGGTCACTGATTTCTTTAATATCTATAAGTTTATGATGAGAAAAAGTAAAACTGTTGTTGAAATTATTTATACCATGAGGTTGATAAACACTTTCGAAGAAGTTAGCAAAGGCTTGAGCAATATTGGATTCGCCAGAAAATTCAGTATTGTTATGATGCAGTGTTGAAGGAATCCCATTGTATTTCTTTTTGTTATTAATAAAATTCCAAAATGATTTAGGATTTACAATAATATTGTTTTCAGTTTGTGTGATATAATTTTCATGAAGTTTTTTGGAAAGTGATTTACATTTAGTGCGGTAATCTTTAAACTTAATTAAATAACAGTGTAAGTTAGTGCGTTTATATAGTTTCCTGTAGTGTTCTTTAATTTTTAATGAATTAATTAGTTCGGTATTGAACCAACATGGATACTGTCTAGGATTTAATCGACGAACAACTTTAGGAATGCACACATCAAGGATACTATATAATGTAGCATAAAATTTGTCTAATGCGATGTTTACATCTTTACATAATATTACCGAGTTCCAGTTTGCATTACATAACATGTTATATAATAGTTCATAGTTGCCTCGTTTAAACTGATAATAAAATTCCAAATTGGGATTGCAAAGTTTAATTTGGTGCGAATCATTATGAAGATCAATTATTAGTGGTGGATGATGGAGGTCTACAGGAACTAGAGCATCTAAAGATTTATTTACTGAGCAATCTGTGTTAGAGATGACAACATCTAAAATTCTATTATTATTATTAACAATTTTATTATATTGCTTCATATTCAACATGTTAAGCATGTTGAATAATTGTTGGACATTAATATCATTACTGGTAATATCTGTTGTGTGACTAACAAGTGATGGTAAATTGAGATCACCTATAATAAATACAGGAGAAGAATATATGAATGAGGCTTGTAATAGGCAGTCATAAAACATATCATAATATATACGTGGCGAATTTGGAGGAAAATAAGTTGCAATTAAATAGAACGACGTAGACTGCAGAGAACATTTAACACAAACAAATTCAAAACTTTTAATATTGGAAGCTAAATTCTGCAGGCACGGGTTCAAAAGTTTGTTGACAGCAATAAGAACTCCTCCTCCTTGGTACTTTCCGGTTGCGACTCGGTCCCTATCACAGCGAAATACAGCAAATCGGCAGTCGAATAACTCAGGGTCAAAGATGTTGTCAGCCAACCACGTCTCGGACAAGATGATCGCATCATACGAGCAGGTCGTACCATTTGAAAAAAGTTCGTTCACTTTTGTGTTTAGGCCGCGCACATTTTGGTAGTATAACATAATTTTGGTTTTTAGTTTTTTGAATTGATTATGCATGGAACGTTATTTACATATTTTATTGTGAGGTCAGATTCGCCGGACTCTATGCGATTATTGAGTTCTTCACGTACTATTGTTAGGTGCTCGCGCTGTTTTGGTGTTAGATCATTTCCAATATTAAGAGATTTAAATTTTACGTTATCTTTAATGCGTTTAGATCCTTTTAGTATTGACGTCACAGTTTTCGGATTATCGAAAAATACTTTAATTGGACGAGTTTTATTAGGCACTTTTTTTCCTAACCGCACTAAGTTTAAGTTATTAATCGGAGAATTAGTGTTAAGCGCAAACGAAACCAATTCACTCACAATTTTCTTATCGTCATTAGGCTCCTCAGGTACATTATAAATCATGAGATTATTCGCACGTCTATTTCTATCATTTATTTCTGCGATAATGTTTTCGAAATTAACAGATTCGTCGTACTTGGACGGTTTATTTAAAATATCCACTTTAATTGTTAAAATTTCTTTTTGTAGGGTGAGTATAAGTTCTTTAAGTTCCTTGAATTGCGCATTTTCGTTTTCAGAAGCACTATTACCGGTAGAAGAATTAGTTGCCGCACTACACTTTTTACATGCTCGAGACATTATTTGTAACGGTAGGACTGTATAAATAGTTGACTTAAGCCGACTTAAACTTGCAAAAATTCTATTAAGAATTAATAAGATAAAAAGATGAAATTTAAGTCGTTTTTATGGTTTAATTTTAATTAGAGCAGAGTACGTACAGAATGAGTTATCTATTATCACTCACAGCGAACTTATGCGCAGACTGATATGCACTATATTAATTAAAGTTTCAAAAAAACTCTACTTTTTTAACACAAAACAGAGATTAAAAGAAACACGGCCGATAGCACTGACACTTTAGAAGCTTTTTGTATACCATAGGTGTCACTTTTATGTATTTTCTTTTTACTAAAACCCAATAAATCTAAAATTTATAAACATGAATGAAGAATCAATTAAAATATTTATTTATACCGGCAGATATTTTATTTTCTATATTTTAATTGGAAATATTTACATAATATAAAAAATAGTACAATCGAAATCTCGAATTTCTACTCTCATCTCGAACAAATCTCTCGTCTAGTCTCGAAATATCGAGACGAGAATAAGGTTACTCTCGTCTCGAAAATTCAAGAAATTCGAGACGAGATCTTGTTTCAGCCAAAAATCATTTTCAGCGACAAAGCTCAATTTCGGCTGAACGGTTTTGTGAAAAGTTGCCATATATAGACTGAAGACAATTCACAAAAAAAAAACATAAAGCACTCATTACAGCCAGAAAAAGTCACTTATTGGTGCAAACTGTGGGCTGGATACATCATCGGTCCTTACTTTTTGAAATAGATTTTTTACCTTTCGCTAAAAATCACATATCCAGATTTTAGTGAATAAGCACGTTTTAGGGTCTATAGAATTCGATCATAACATTTTTATGATGATGTCTGTGTGTGTGTATGGGGGGGGGGGAGGGGTGGACGTGTGAATGTTGGAAGGATAATTCCTTAAAAACTATAACACTTAAGACCTATTTTACTACGTATTCCTCAATCTGACATTACCAGACGTCATGTCGCGGGCACTCATTGCTGGAGGGAAGAGTGCACCAGAGGGATCACTTTTGTGTCATTTAAAATTCGAAATATTTCTTTTTGGCGTAAGTCGGGATCGAACCCGGTTCCCCAGCTTCATTCATTGTATTAGTTTTTGTAAATTATTACTGGAAACTGATTTCCAAGTGTTTCGCAAATTCCTGTTACAGCTGATCAACATTGGTTCATCTGATTTTAATCACTATCTCGTCATTTCATTCCACAGAAGTTTCCCAGGATTCAAAGAAAGCAAATGTAAACAGTCGCAAAAATAAGATAATGTGATCAATTTTATAAAGAACTCATAACAATTTCCGTAGATTTGACTAGCCTTTTCCATTTGCTATTTCTCTATCCCTTTCCCATCTCGAATGAAATTTCCTCATGTATGTGTTGATTACCGCCCCAGATCTGAAACCGGATTGATTAACACGAGTTAATCAACGCGGAGTAAAAGGCTTGCGTAGCAGGGAGCTAGCGACGCTGAGCGACGCCCCGCGTTGTCCTGCATGGACTCCTGCGACGCCGAGCGTAATCCCTGCAGTGGAATAGACGACCGGGAAAACCACTCGGACAAACAAAACAATACTACGATATGGCCTGCTGTGATCTGATTGCATTCGACACAGAAAAAAAAGTCATAGTTTGAAGAAAGAGAGGAAACCAATAAAACGGTCAACGGTACAAATAAATAAATATATATATATATATATATATATATATATATATATGTAGTCTTTTTTCAACACAATACACTAATGCCCGTATTCATAAACACTCGTAAAATTTTTAAACGGTTCGTTATAATATTTACCCAATAAAAATAGTCGACATTGAAAGAAAAATCAAAATTTTATTTGTCAAGTTTGATTTTATTTGTCAAAAATTATAACGAGCCGTTTTGAAACTTTACGAGTGTTTATGAATATGGGCATTAGACTGCATATCCATGAATCCATATTCATATGTTCGAGATACGTAATTTACGTACGTTAAATCAGTTGACATTCAATAAAGAACAATTTGTACTTATCTATCGTATCATAAAAAGGCAAACTACAGATCACCTCAAGTCAATCATTATCCATTACTTGTGAAAAATATGATAAGAAATTCAAATTAAAATAAACCAAGTTTCGTACGGTGCGTTCCCGAAACGGACGGCTGTATCATTTCTCTATTTCATTAGTACATATATTCACGTATACGTCAATTGGGATTCATGGGGATGCAGCCTTAGACCACATATTTCAATTTCGTTATACTGTCTCTACATTTAATATTTAATCTTTCTATTTCTCGTCAAAAAAAATATTTTTATTTCTTTAAAATAATCTCTTATTCTATTTTTAAATTAGATGATCCAAATAGCACATCAAATTATCGTCTTATAAGCTATTCTTTCTAATGTTACTAAAAAAATGTAATCTATAATCTATAAACATATCTATTATTCCGTTCAACAGCATATATCCTAGCATGAACATAATTTTTTTAAAGGCAGATCAACTACAACAATCTTATTAAATTTATTGAAACAGTACTGAGTTCATTACACGGTAACGCTCAAGTTGATGTTTTTTATTCAAAATTTTTCGAAAGTATTTGATCGTATTAACCATAATGTTTTATTGCATAAGTTAAATTACAGCTTTCAGTTTTCTTCCGATGTTCTTCAATTTACTTCTTTCTATTTCAGTAATTGTGTACTAACTGTTTCCTATAATAGTTATTAATCTAAGTCTTTTACAGCCTTTTCTCCTATTCTTCAAGGTTCTAATTTGGGTCCTATACTATTCTAGCTCTTTATTAATGACATTTCTTAATTCGGTTTAGCACTCTTACATCTTATTATATGCTAAAGACTTAAAAAAATAAAACCATTAATTCCATTGAAGATAATAAGTTCCTACAATTAGATATTAGAAACATATTAGCTAACCTATTCTGAAACTACAGTAAATTTAAAATAATGGACTACTGCGTCAAAAAAATAATTTACAAATATGATTACAAAATAGACTCTCATATTCCTAGAAGGGTAATTTAATTTAAAGATCTTGGTGTTTTATTTGACGAAAACCTCAATTTCACTAATCACATATTACAAATCCGCCTACGTATATTTAGGCTTCATTTTTAAAAATATACAGTACTTCATTCATATTTCAACAAATTATATTTCTCGTTTATAAGAACAAAACTGGAATATTGTCAGCAAATTTGGTGTCCTGTCTATAATAAATACAGCTATTTAATTTGTTAAATTATGCTTCTTCAAACATTCCAGTTTGGATACAGATTACAGGCCAACAATTTTCTAAGGGGCACAATGAAGCTTAAACAGTTCATATTTAATGAATATCTTTTAAAAATTTATTTCGTTGCTAATGAAGATGGAAATGTCTGTGTTGACATTTAGTTTAAATACCTATGTAGTTTAGACATTTCTCACTCGTTTCCTCTTCATGTTTGCAGAGTCACATTCTGAGCAGCAACAGCGAGTTAACTTTGCGAGAAGAAGAATATAAAAATAAAGCAATTGAGTAAAACGCGGGCGGCAAAGTTGCGATTTTAATCTAAATATAATCGCATTACGGCACTGTAAATTAAATTTTAACGTTGCTCCCAATTACATATTCATATTTTAGTTTGCGAACTTTCCAGCGCTAGTAAATTCATTTTGTTTACAAGTATTCTTTTAGAATTAAATTCACACTCGGCAGAAATGTTTTCCCAACCACATTTACAATGAGATTAAGCTTTTTCAAACTCATTTTTGGCGGAGGCGCCATATAAGAATAACATTGGGTTAGTTCAATTTAATGTTGATGCATAAGTTTGTAGCGCTTTTATTGAATTTTAATTTTTAATAAAGGAAATACATGAAATAATCAATAATATTTTAAAAATGAAAACAAAAGGCATAAATGGTCACGTGTATTGTAAAATTCTTTATTACGAACGTTTCGAGCTTAGGGCAAGCCCATCTTCAACAATCGTTGAATATATAGTAATTATTAAAATTTAATACAATTTTTTTTAAGTTGTATTAGACACGATGATCTATATGAACTACGTGGATAACAATTTTAAATACAGAATTTCAACAAACTTTCGAATCAATTCGGAGTTGGTGAAATACTGTGTTTTAATAATTACTGTCTATTCAACGATTGCTGAAGATGGCCTTGTCCTAAGCCCGAAACGTCCGTAATAAAGAATTTTACAATGCACGTGGACCATTTATGCCTTTTGTTTTCACCTTTAAACCATTCAACGGTCGGTCCTTCCACCCCTTCTTTAATCCATAATAAAAAAATATATATATCATCACGGCATATTACCCATTTCTGGGTGTGCCATTATCTACACATATGTAGACATCGGTAATGATGACGATATATTTAACCGTGTGGGCGCTTACCAGGCGTCACCGCCGGTCGAGATCGAACCCGGTTCCCCCAGGTTCGCGACCAGACACTCAGGCACGCGACCATAATATTGTTTGGTAAATAGGTCATCGCTTTATTTCGATTTCACAGAATCAAAAAAAAATCCCATTGTTATCTGTTTGTCTTTATAAATAAAACTAGAGGAATTTAAAATTAATCAATGGGAGAGCAGATTTTTATTATCGCCTGTTCTGTTGTATCAATATTCTAGTAGAAAAGAAAAAACGAAAAACTGTCACATGTGACGACAGATGTCAATCTTAATTCACTAGAACCTTCAACTTCAGTGATAAGATGAATGTCATTTAGATCGTTGTATTCGACCATTTTCTCAGATTCAAATTCTAAACATAGTGAACGAACATGACTGCTTTCAAACAATCAAACTTGTCACAATGACAGTAACTACTCATTATTTTTGTTGTCACTTGGATCCACGATTACAAACTACCTAACGTCTGATTAGGTAACTTCGGAAGCTTACAGTTCATACACGAGGCTAATCAGGGTAAATTTAACAATAAATTTACCAAAACATCCTGTATATTCTCCTCATCTCCTCTAATGTTTACGATGCCTTAACTCAAAAAAAAAAATCTGTTGTGGCCAGCACAAGACCTCTCGCCATTTCCATATTAGGCTATATATGTATTGTATTGCACTTCGCATTCGAACCGTCGTTTTATAACAAAATATTACAGAACTTTACCCAAATATTGTTTTTTATTGTATTTAACATGTCTTCTGCACACATATAATTCTAATTATATCTATTGTATATCATTTTTATGTCAGAGATTGTTCCAATTTATTAACCAGATTGGCGGTATTTCTGATGGATATATGCATTTTACCACAATTTTACCTATAATTTTAAATATTTAATTAATAAAACAATAAGAAAAATTAAATATACTTCCCAGAAAAAGCTATCAGAATGTCACTAAAAATGTTGATATTTGACAATGACATGTGTCATATTATAAACAATGGAATTTGTCAACTGGTTTCCTTAGTGCCTTGGCCTCTGCGATTAGTGTACTCTATAAATTATAGTGTCTTTATCTCTAAATCTATACAAGATATAATAAAAAATTTAAGTGTATTAGATGGAGAATTTTATGTTCTTCAATATTTAATAAAAAGAACTCCCAAAAAATTATATTTAGAATTTTTTTTTTAAGAAAGTACTACTTCAGGTTGTGCAATTGTTACCAAAACCTTTTCAGCTCTTCCCAGGAATGTCAGATTGAAGAAACTGCAGTTAAATATTTTTTAAGTCTTATAGTTTTTGAGGAATCGTCCCTCCAACATCCATACATACACACACACACACACACACATACACACATCCACACACACACACACACACAGACATCATCGTAAAAATGTTATAATCGGGTTCTAGGGACCTTAAATCGTGCTTATTCACAAAAATCTGGATATGCGAATTTTAGCATGATTCCAATACCTCTCTTAGCGAGAGGTAAAAACGGCTGAAATACTCGTTTTTGTGTACTAGTCAATAATTTGCACAAATTTTGCACAAAATTTGTGAATTATTAAGAGCCAATCTTACCACCTCTAGTTAAATAAACAAAACCGAAATGCAATAAACTCTTAAATTACAATATTATAATTTTTGTCAATAATCCGATTCAATATTGTTTATTCAAATTATGTTAAAATTTTCACCGGAAATTAGATTAGGCCTAAAAGATTATACAATTAAACAAAAATATTTAAAACAACATTGACATGTCTAGCAAAATTGTTTTCCAAGGCACTTTTGCCCTAGAAACCAATAACGTTCCGAACTTTGCATCAACCCAATACTCCCTGCTTTTAACATCAAAATTGCCAAATTATTTATATAGTCGTAAACGTAAACGAAGTTAAAAAGCCGTGTAAAAGTAAATTTAAATCGAGGAAACATTATCCGCGACAATAAACTTGATTTACTTCAATTTCGTACGAGTCTCTTTAGACGCAATCAATTTAAATAAAAAGCCACAGAATGTAAGTTACAAACACTTCCATTAAACAAGATACAAGACTCAGCGGAATTCCAAATTAGTTCAATAAAAATAATTACTTCACTTCCAACTAAAACACTTCGGAGATCCTTCCAAATCGAATTCAATCCGCAATGAATATTTCATACAAGAAAGGACGAAGGATCCGGTGAATAGAAAGGACTTTCTTTTGTTAATTTTCACGAAGGAAATAAATTATTTACTAGAGAAATAGAAAAAGTTGCACATAAGATCCATTCATTAATTTTTTCAGAGTTTAATCCAACTGAAGTTAATTATTGATCACAGAAGAGTAACAACGAATAAACGTTTCTGAGATTTAAGCAATGAAATAATAGTTATTTATGTATTAAGGACATAATTAAAAGACTGTAGCACGGGGGAATATATAAAGCTCGACGCGTAGCGAAGAGCTTTTAAGGTTATAAGGTTTGTTCGCACAACAGTTAGAAATCGTCACAAACCATTCTGAGCATGCGCATCAGTTTAAAAATGTTCGCCAACAGAAATTTTAAATCTACGACAAAAAATCATTTATTGGTCCTGCAAAATATTTGAATCTGTGGCATGCGCATTGGAACTTCTGGCTTTTAGCGAGCATTGTTATTCCTACATGCCAAAACGAGAGAAATGAAATATTAACATTTATTATAAATTCTTCCAACCACTAAATATTTACTATATTCTCATGTAGCTTCTCCAATGTAAATTTAAGAGAACTAGAAATAAACGCAGAAAGTAAATTTTAAACAATAAAGTAATATTATAATTTCATTATGTGACAATGACAAATGCCAACATCAATCAACATAAGATAAAAACCTACTGTTTACTCCCTTTAATTTTGTTCGCAGAACCCAAAAATTTCCAATAATTTTGAAACCAGTTTGAAACTACGCACGCTTACTGAAAAATTGGTAATTTGTTCCATACTTTGTTCGAACAAACCTATAATCTTCATTATTTATGTCCGTGGTAAATACGTTTTATTTTAGTTTGGCACTGAAAATTTAAAGATTCAGTAGATATATTGTTGCTATATTGTTTATATTTTTTTTTAATGTAGCCTCAAAAGAAATGTCGGATAAATTTGAGGCTGCAGAATATGAAAAGTTTTGCGTGTGGCCCAATATGAATTTATTATGTTGTCTGACATTTATCCGTAAACCACAATTTTTGTTTGAATATATGTTGCTCGGTAATTTTATAAGCTCTCAGGCGATAAAAGCTAAATTGTGCCTGATTTCACTTCAACATAGAAACGAGATCATGATGAAGATAATGACAAATTTTCTCTCTAGTGCTAGATTTAAAAGAAATCTTTATAATATAAAAATGCGAAAGGAGAAATAGTTTATATTTATAAATTTTGATAAATGAATTTATAATCCTATTTCTTCTTTCTTCGCTAAATACTACAAACATTTCTTACTCTTCACAGACACACAGTTCTTTCTGTTCTCTTCCATTAATTCTGATTAAGACTGGGTGTCTCCTTAAGTCTTCATTTGCCAGCGATTGTTTGGTAGTGCAGCTGCAGCTATCTAGGAATCAATACTTAACGTTGTCCGAATGAAAGTTGAATTTAAAGCGTATTTTGTTGGCGACGGAGCCATATTTCACGTAAAGACACATTACCTGTGCTGCTGCTGCATCTGTCCGTCCCTGGAGCCCAATAATCCTCGCCCAGGACATCGCGCAGGGCCGGACACAAGCCACAATTCTCAAAAAGGAACAGAACACAGGATAATTCCAATTATACGGCCTGATTTTTTAAGCAAAGTTGTTAAAATTATCAACCATTTTCAGTTGTTAAATTGAATGTCAGTTGTGAATTTCTATTCACCATTACATCAAGTTGCTAAAATTTAACAACTTGTTATTACGTCGAGTTGTTAATATACCAAATGCATTTCTCGCATTGTTAGTATTAAATAATCGTTTGTAATTGGTATTTCTTGTAAATGTTATGTTAGGAAATGAACTTTTATTAGAAATAGAGGAACGGCAATGAAGGCAAACTATTTATAAACTAATATATGACCAACAATTATATTAATTTGTTTAGAAAATATTTTAGAATTACACAAATAATTTTGGAAGATGTTAATAATACATTATCAATATCGAAAAAAAGTAATTCCAAAGATATTCAAACTGAGTAAGAAGTAAGGTGGTTATTTATGATTTAATTCGTGAACGGGATGGTCTCATATCATAATATAAAAGATTTACATTTAATCCCCATCATTTTAAACTGACTATTTCACTCATACATTTATAAACCAATCCAAATTCAGGATTCTACCTAGTTACCAAGTTTCATTTTGACAAAATAATCTCACAAAAAAAATTTCGCACCCTTTAAAGCCAATAAGATGCTGTATTTTTACAAGTAAGTGAGTTTTGATAAGTGAAATTTTTTTGACGTTTTAAGCGTTTTAAGAGTGCCTAGGAAATATTGTGTATATACCTGTCAAAGTGCATATATTTTCATTTTGAGTGTTTTCAGAGCAGTTTTTATTAAAAATGAGTCGATTCGGGCAGGAATCTGCTCAGATTGAAAAAGCAATATTAAATACAACACCTTAAAATACAATAAAAACCCGGTCGTCGATATGGACTCAATTTGAAGATTTTTGTCTAGAAAAAAACTATAAATTGTTACCTGATACGCCAGAGCAGCAAATTGTCTAATGGAAATTATTATAATAATTGCACATTTAATATTTACAATAAATAGATCTTCTGAATTGCAGTGCTGAAATATGTTTGTAATAATTAGTTTTGTTGTAGAAATAAAATTTGTTTTTGTACGCTGTCCGCTTATTTTTATTTTTGAAATAGTCATCCGAATACCATTCGTGGTTAAATTTTATCCTGGCAAAATTTTCAGATTGTTACGAGAGCCGGTTGCCTAGCAATTTATTGAGTGACATTGACAAGAAAAGCTGTCAAGCGAGTGATTTTTGATCAATGTCACAAGATAAATTAGCAAAAGGCTCGAGTAACAATCTAAAAATTTTTCCGGCAAAAATTTACTACTTATGATATTATATATGAATAAATTTAACTTAAACGCGTTAATAGACTTTTTCAGTTTAACAGTTATCTCTTTCTTTCTCTGCATACAGTAAGTAAAATGACATCTGCAACTACCAACTAGCCCAGCTGGGCTGTCAAACGAAACAATTAAAATACCTGCTATCTCAGTGAAAATTGGCGTTGTTTAACATTTTAGCTGCAATAAAAGCTTTTGTAACTTCTTCTGAGAATTTTTTAAAAGTTGTCAAAGACTTTTCTCACATTTACGTCAAAATTTTAAGAAACAAACGCCATGGATCTCATATGACAATGTCGTAACCATGACTCCCGCCAATTGTTGGCTTACTATGCGCGTGCATATCTTCTATCTCTATTGAAAAGGTTTATTCTTAGGAATAAATTTTCTTATTCTCTTTACTCTTAATTTCTAAGCTTATGAGTCTTATAAAGGAATAACAGGGTAAAATTTCAATTTTCAGTCAATCAACAATTTTCAGCGTCACGAATTTTCTTATCACTCGTTACTAAAAACTCAAACGGCAAACTAATCACAATCTGTCTCTTTACGTTGTCGACAGACTAGAAATACGTACAAATACTTTTAACTCACTTATTATTACTTTACTGTTATATTTAACAACGGTTGTTCACAATGACCGTTTTTGACAATGTCGATAATTATGTGTTTACTGAATATCAGTTGAGTGACAGTTGTTACAAAAGTTGCTTAAAATCGTTGTTAACTCTCAGTTGTAACGACTATGTTAAGAACTATCTTAGAAATGAGGCCGATAGATTACCTACCCTTACGTGATTGGTTGTGGTTCTGATGTTTAATGTTCTTTACGTTTGACGGACAATGAAAAAGTACTTCCCCGTATGCTTAGGGTAAATTTCCTAGTGTATCGAGTAACTTTGTTCAAACAGGAAGTTAGTTGACGCAGTATTTTAATTTTACTAAAATGTTTAGCACACCGAAATTCTCCCGCTTCTCGGTGTTCGCTTCGCATCGCATCTGCAGTTATTAACAACGTGAGCCATTATTCAAATTATCTATGAGCGAGCGAATTGCAGTTGATTCAGCGACAAACAACAAATTTATTGCTCTTATAAACAACGCTAATGTGATTATGTGTGAGTTGAGAAGTGTCTCGTACCTTTAATTAACGATTGCTGCGTCGAGTGTATATTTACTCTCAGCATCTGCAGAACGAAACTTTCAGCCCTTTACTATTTACAACGGATGGGAATTGCATTATGAGCAAATAATTCACCTACATTCACCTACATACTTAATAGCAAAGTGCATTAAAATGAAAATGCAGGTATTATTTTCCATACATTTAACATAATTTAGTCTTTCGTTCTAACATAATAATAACAATAATAATATATCATCATCACGGCATATTACCCATTTCTGAGTGTGCCATTGTGCGTTTTACACAGATCCCAGTAATGATGATGACATATTTTTACTGTGTGGGCGTTTACCAGGCGTCACCTCACGAGCACTCATTGCTGCCGTGGGGGTCACTTTTATACCATTTAACCCGGCAATGTACGTAACAAAAGTTTTAAGAAGAATTTAAGCTTCAAATTTTATTACTAAATAAGGTATAATCTAGTTGTCACTGGACATAATAAATACATAATAGTTGTTTTACGCATGGACGTATCATAATTTGACAATTATACACGAATTTCTTTGACATAAACGTCATTTTATAGCCCGCGGGCCTCATTATAGCCCGGCGGGCTATAATGAAACGTCAAACCAAATTATAACCTACAATATAAACAATTTAAACAGGCAACATGAAAAGTTTTATTACAAATCGAAAATTTATATATTCTTTAATGAAAAATGAAAATGAATTTTGTGATATTTATATAAAAGCACGGAGATACACAAAATAAAACGCAAATGACATAACTAATAAACAAACAATAAACTGTTGTTCTCCGCTTTCACAGCAACACTAGATACTGGATGTACGAGGACAAATTCTTGTCGATACAATTTTTCTTACATTCATAATTTGAAAATTTTCGTCCGTGCATAAAGTTTTGTATGTACCACGAGCGTAACTTGCTTTTATGGCCTTTGACGTATTTTTATCCCTCGGCTTACGCCTCGGGCTCAAAATCCCGCCGCAGGCCATAAAAGCCTCCTTACGTTCTTAATACATAAATAACTATTATAATATACCATGTTAAAACTGCTAGAAAAAGTTTTGACAGATGTTAAAAAATACTTGAAATATGCAAAACTATCTGTAGATTATTTTAACTGATAGCTGAAACGTAAAATTGATAGCGTTTTCGGATATCAAAATATTGAACAGAAGATTATTTATCGAACTATCCGGGAATGTGAAGAAGGTGTAGTGTATGTAATAATATACCAAAAAGTAGGCGACCAGAACTTTTAACCCCAAATCGAATCAGCAAGCTGCAGACTCATTCAAAGTGCTCAAGATAAAGTCATCCGCAAATTATCTTGACAATTTAGTATTTTAAAGATGATTATTAGCAGAACTTTGTTCCGGATTGATTTAAAATTTTGAAAAATGAGCATTAAGAAGCCAATATGTTATAGAAAACAGAGAGTATAATCCGTCAAATGTTTCTCAGACGCGATTTATTGAAGACCTTTGGGCATTTCTTAGCAGAAAAGTATATAATAATGACTGGGAATTATTTTTATATTATAATTATATTTTTTATCTCCTTTGTTTGTAGGAACGTTTCAATAAAATAAAAATCTTTCTATTTTGGTGAAGAGGTCTAACTTTTCCTCAAAGCTTTTGTTACATACCTTATAGTACTGATATATGTGTACTTTTATTATTTGTCTGGCTAAGCTTATGGCTTTCTCGTTAGATGGCTCTAAACGTAGCTACTTGCTTCTGCAGTCATCTTATCATACCAATCACTCAACCGACTCAATGCCTCCTACAGGCGTCAGTGTACCACATATACCTATTAACTAATACATTGCTAATGCTCGTATCTTTCCCATAAGAGTAGGTGAAGGAAACACTGTGAAATGGAAATATCATTTCTGCATAAGTCTATCTTTCACAAACACCCAACAGGCAATTATGCGCATGCTCTTAATCTTGACTACTATTGGCCAACGCTTACAGCGTCGCTGGCTGGGCTGCGTTCCAAAATCCTACTCTTAGAGTACGAAATTATTCAAAGTCGTTTCAAAACTAATAACCTTACTCTCAGAGTTTACTCAACCTGTTACAAAACAGCCAGAGTTTACTCCAAAGTGATGTTCTACTTTACTAACGAGGAGGGTATAGAAATTACTCCACAATATTTTCAAACGTAGATGCTCACGATTCTCAACATATGAAAGTAATGTGCCGTCTTGAGAAAGAAAACATGCTTTTGGTTGAAAATAAACATAAGTAAATACGTTGGCGTGTATTACGAGCATACTTTTATAATAAAAGCGCTTTTATAGAGCGTACTTTCACATTATATTGAGGAGAGTGCTCCATAAAAGTGCTTTTATTACGGGCTTGACATTAATGTTGTAATTATAAGTAGTTTTGTTAGTTTTTTAAAATTATTTTTAATTTAGTTTCAATTTTTTACTTCAACAAAACTCTCATTCGTTCCAAAACACAGCACATCATACTCTACGCCAAAACTCGGTATTCTAGGTTTTGGAACGCTGCCCTGGTGATGCAGCGAGCACATGGTTTAACTTTGACGTGATTTCATTTTTGTTTGTAATTGCACTTCGAAAGCATTTGCTTTGTGTTTCATATAGTAATTTATTGTCACCTAAATAAATTAATCCTGACCAGATTGTATTCCTATTATTTTTACAGTACAACAAAGTAAATTATTTAATTCAAATTTAGCACTAGAATATGTCAATGTTTTTTATTATTACTAATATTTATATTCAAGAATTTACTTACAAAATAAATAGTAGGTACATTGTTTAATTTCTCAAATTTAAATTTAAAATTTCTCGCACTAGTCGTTAATAAACAGAACTCTGTGATTCGCAAAAAGTGATCATGATTTCCTCGTTAGCCAATAGTAGTCAAGGTTTCCAAGCATGCGCATAATTCGCGGTTGGGTGTTTGTGTGAGACAGATTTATGCAGAAATGATATTTCCATTTCACAGTGTTTCCTTCAAGAAAAGCAAAGGATCCGCAATATATTAGTTAATAGGTATATGGTGTACCATACTGAAGAGCTTCAATAAGAGCAAATCGCGTCTGTGGTTCTGATTAAGTGAGCCAGTATCTAATAAATGACCGAGACGCTGAATCTCGTGAAACATGTCAAGTGTTATTTTTTTAAATATCCTATTTAAACTGTTTCACCAAGTGTCGCCATCATTTTGTCCTTTATTGTACTTTTATTACAGATATATTTATTTTAATATACAATAAAAGATTTGTTTTATAACAGTAGTAAATTATTATAGATGAAGTGCCAATTTATAAGAAGGTATTGGGAGAAAATATAAAATTTCTCCTTTTGGAACACCCTGTATGTGGCGAATCTTTCATTGTCATTTTCGTTGTCCTTTTTTCGGCTTATTATTTCACAATTAGCCATTTATCTTTCTCGTGCGATAGCCCTGTCTTGTTTGGGTAATTTTTCGCTGTTGAGGGGCACAAACGATGCAAAAACAGTGAACATTTAAGCTGGGGGCCATATATCACCGCCCCCATCTCTGCCTGTGCCTCCTACAAGGCTCAGGTGTGCCTCTACACTGCAAGTGCAACTCTGCAGCATTCGCCTCGCACCGTCTTATTAGATTATCGTGTGTTTTATTGCTTGCATTAATAACTTTATCCGACATGTCGAAATGCTTTCTTTGCACCAAATAAAATTCAGGAGATACAGAATGTTTTGTGATTATTTATTGGTGTTTGCAAACATTGACCTTACAAATAATACATATAAGTTTAATATTAATTGAAGCATTTAATTCAAAGTGATTTAACAGTTATTTATGAAACAAAAGTAAAAAGTATAGTCTATTTCACGAATAGGAAAATTTGACCGAACGAGCCGAAGGCGAATTCGTCATATATAATGAGTGAAATATGACACTTTTTATTCAAGTTGCATACAATTTTTTTTTTTTTTTCACGTCTGCAATAAGTGTAAAACGAAGGGTCATAACCTTTCATTATTTCACTTGTTTGCGTAAAAAAGTGCACTTTTTTCATACTTATTAAGTTCAAAAATGACATCCCTACGTTATAAATCCTTTTTAATGAAAAAAGCGAATTTATTTAAAAACGTAAAAAATGTCATTTAAAGTTATGTCACAGAATAAACATTTATACAGAAGCGACAGTCAGAGAGAGAAACGAAAATGAGAGAGAGAAAGAGTATGCCAACAAATTTAAAGGGCTAATCGGATAAAATCGGATTATTTCGGCATATCTTCGTATCTTACGATTCTTTGTTCTTTTCATTATCTCGACGTGAACATTTTCCGTTAGGGGTCAATAATAAAAGTATAATGAGAAACACAAATTGATTTCTAATAAGAACAAATATGTTATATTTTTAACAAACGATAGGAAAAATCGTTATTATAAAGAAAATCATTATATTTTACATATTCTGGAAGAGCTCAGCTTGTGACGCCCATGTATTTTAGGGTTATGACTAATTCAAGCAAACCAAACACGTCTTCTCACTTTTGACATATGTCATTTTGTGAACTGTTTGTGAATTTTAGAAGTGGTGTTAGTTTCTAATTAAATGAATAAAATGAAGAAATAATCGGGAGGACTTGTTTGTTCATATAAAGACTGTATAAGTAGATTTAAAAAATGAAGAAAGAGAAATATAAGTTTTTTTCGTTTCCGAAAGATCCAGAAATGTAAGTTATGTAAAACGACTACCACTACCATATCATGTAAAATGTATATTCATTTAATAAATACAGGTGTAAAATGTGGCTGAAGGCCGTGGTAAAGAATATTTGATGGAGAAGGATATATGGGACTTATTCATCGAATCTGACGTTTGTGTTTCCCACAACAAAGATATATAAAATTCTGCATTGCAATGAATTTGTAAAATTCAGGTATTTGTTTAATAACAATATAATTATGTGATTATTTTATCTGATTTCTTTTGAATTCGTTAATAAAATTAAAATTTTAGTACTTTTATGTTCTAATTTTTCTTTTACCATTTAAAACAATTTAAATTTCCCGCGTAAATTTGCCAACAAATTTAAAATTCAATGTCATAAAAGTCAAATCGCAACAACAATGGTGCCTACAAGGAGTGTCGCTTCTGTATAAATGTATTCTGTGGTTATGTATCAAATTAAAAATAATATGAATTATTCTTCTGAACATATGAACGCAACTTACCTAGAACCACAATTTAAAATATACTGGTTATGCTTATTATGAAATAAAAATAAATAATTAAAAAGAAGGATAAAGTAACAAATAGAGATTTTTTTTATAAATGTCGGATATGTACAGAATTCTTCGCAGCTCTCCGTGAACCACGTGATACGTGTTTCCTTGCATCCGTCACTCGTCTTTTTGAAAAGAATATATAAAATCTCACCCAGAATGTTTATAACATACATTTAGGGTTATTCTGTAACTCAGTGGTTAATTTTTAACAACTAATTAATTTTTTTAACCAATCAAGTATGTTGACATATAAAAAATTTAATTTTATGGGCCAGTTATTCAATCTCTGGTTAAGTAAACAATATAGCAACGTTTTGTTGACAGCAATGATAAATCTGTCATTTGGCAGTATACATTTCGTTTAAATTTTGTTTATTTAACTATTAGTTAAAATTTTAACCAGATATTGGAAAACTGGCCCTTAGTTGTCAAATCATTTGTTATTAGATAACATTATTAAGCTGTTGTTAAAAATTAACTACTGAGTTACAGAATAGACTCTGTTATTTTAAATCTTGATCAAAACGAATACAAATTTTGTAATTAGAAGTTGTCATTTTGACACATGATAATATTTATTTTTTTCTTATATTTTGTTTGTAAAAAGTAGCCTAAAATAGGGTCGTTGTCACATAACGGATTTTCAAAAATAAAATATCACTCAGAACCTGAAAAATAATTAAATCAATGGCAAGTGGATTAACCAGTATATTTTTAATCGTGCCTAAAACAAAGAGATGAATATTAGAGCAGGTTTGCTGAAACTTTCAACGAAATTTTACCTGAATAAATTCATAAATATTTATATAAATTTTGACCTTATTCAACAGTTACAGTATTTAACTTTCTATCGCTTTTTGTTTTATTAATATAAATTTACATATCTTTCTTTATTCAATTGTTTAAATTAAACATCATAGGTATTTAAAATTTATCAAAGTAAAATATTATCCCAAAAAATCTTTGATAAAACGAATTGATATTTTTAACCTTTTGATATAAAATATAAACTTAATATTTAAATAATATCTTGTTTAAAGATATAGATTTTGATTTCCTTTATTATTATTATTATTATTATTATTATTATTATTATTATTATTATTATTATTATTATTATTATTTATTCCCGTAGGATAAATGGTTTACATAATCGATTTTTCGCCCTCAAATTGATCAGGTTTTTGGTCAAAAAATGTGAAAAACGAACAAATGCAACATAAATATTTGAAAGCAATGATTTAAATGTCAAGATCATTGAAATTTATTATAATTTGTTCATTTTATTAAACTTGTTTTGGAACTAAGGCCCGGTTTTTCAATCTCCTAACAAACTGGATGATAAGTATAACTTACTAACAAATAAAAAGTATCGCATCGAAAAATGACAACATGAAATTATTGCAATTTGAACAATAATTTCTATGCGCAGTTTTTAGCTTATTAGACATAATTTTATAAGGAACTTTGTTAGGAGATTGATGACTAATCAAAATCAATGATCAATGATTCCACGAATCATACACTGATCACATCTCTAAATCCCAATTTTCACAAATAGTTATGTCAGGATTCTGGCTGTTGTATATATTTGTAACTTTACCTCATACTTCTTTATTTTTATCTAAAATCGCATTGATTTTATTATTTTCAAATATACTTCTTAATCTTAATAATATTTAAAAACTCTCCTATATTGGAATCACTGTAATTTCTACCAATATAATATTATTATAGGAAAATTATAAAATATATTTTAGAAATAAATTAAAAACTTACGTAATAATACATTTTTAACGGAAAATACAATTACAACGAATAAAATTACACGACAATTACAATAACTGTCAGAAACCAAAACAAGACTGTGAATCTGTTGATCACGATTCCTTGATTCAGAAATTAAGATGATGAATTAGAACATTCGTTGTTCTACAGATCAGCTTGATAGGGTAGTAAATTTTGTACATCTAATTATTCTGGCAAGTATATTTGCCGCATAGCTGACAAAAATTCAATACTATTTTTGTAAATTTTGATTTATTACTCTAGCTCATTTCGGAACGGAAAGTATAGAAAAGTCACTTTGAAGAATTATCAACGAAGTAAAGGCCATTAAATTAAAAAAGTGAATGTAAAAGAAACAAACAAAAGACTGCAAAGTTTATCGTGGTGTGCAAACAAACACATGATTTCCGGCGGACACCAAAAATGAATTCACAGAACCCACATCACAACAATCGCATGAAAACCAATATTTACACCAGACGAAAAAATATTTCGCGAGATGTTTACGTTCATATTTGGCGAGTTTATTTTAAAGTTTCTCGCATGAGTTAAGAAGCAGACGAACTGCAAACAACACGGTTTTTTGCACTCGAATTTCGGCCGGCGATAATTAAATATACAGAGATTTTTATGGCGCGAATATTTGCAAACACCAATTAAACGTTGTTTGTTCAAACGAACAACTTTTTACCTAAAACCCTACAGGCCGTAAAAACAGATATTTTAAGTGCTCTTTTATTAACTACAAAACGAGGAGAGCAAACACTAAAAAGAGTATTATTACCAAATAAAATAAGAAATGCATTAAAACGAAATATTAATTTTCTGAATTAGTAGGAGGTAAATGGTTAGCGCCAAGTTAACACTTTTTAGTAAGTAAGTAAAAGATCGTGCTGAAATCTATATTCGGAATATCTATTTACTTTAAAATTATGTTTATACATGGTGTTAAAAAGGGTAAAAAAAATCAGTGAAAAGATTTTTTACAAAATTCGTAAAATTAAGTAAGCATAGGTACATTTTAATGCATAGGCTAATTAAAATCAAAAATTCCTAATTTTAAGTAAAAAAAAAATTTTTTAATCAAAATTCTAATTTTTATATTCCTAGAATACTGTAGAATTGTATTTAACATTTCTGGTACATACACAAAAATTCTAATTACATATTAATATATTTTTATATTTTTTAACTTATTCTATGAAAGGTTTCCTCCTACTCTTCTAAATGTTCGAGATTCTTCAAATTCATTGACGAGATTGGCGGTATTCTGACGCGTATATGTAATATATGTATCTTTAATTTTAAATACTTGATTAATAATAAAATAAGAAATATTAAATGTACTTCCCAGAACAAGCCTTCAGTAATGTATCTGGATTTTTGACAATGACATTTTTCTGTCAATTACAAACATTTTAATTTTTCAATTGGTTTCCACGGAGCCATCTGGGCTGTGAGATTCATTACAACGGATTATTTTATATATTTATAATTATCTCTAAATCGATAGAAAATATAATAAAAATATTCAATATATCGGATAGAGAATTTTATATTCTTTAATATTTGTAATAATATAAATTTTCAAAAAATAATATATATAGAAGATTTTTCAAGAAACTACTACTTCCGGTGAACCAATTATTATCAAAACCTTTTCAGCTCTTCACATTAGTGTCAGATTAAGGAGTACGTAGTTAAATTGGTCTTTAGTCTCGTACAGCCCAATTCACAAAAAAGTTTAAGCTAATCCTAATTTTTGGATTAGTGAATTCTATTCTATTCCGGTATTTAAAATATAATTTTCATGATATTATCAATAGAGGTAGATACTAGGAATAGATTAGACTATATTTCAAGATATAAACTGTCAAAATTAGAGTAGAATTCGCTAATCCACAAATGAGGATTAGCTTAAACTTTATTGTGAATCGGGCTGATACAATTTAAGAAACCGTCCCTCCACCATTCAGACACACACACACATACATACACACATACACAGACGTATACGCATACACACATCATTGTAAAAATGTTAAAATCTGATTCTCGTGATCTTAAAACGTGCTTATTCACTAAAATCTGGATATGCGATTTTTGCAGTCACATAAAATGTATAGTAAATATGTGACTCACTTTATAAACCTATCAAACACTCCGTTAGTAAAGCGACATTTATAAAACGTGTACTATAACTTGCAATTACTGCATCAAAAAACATTTTTATAAAATCATTATTTACCTTCGTGATATATTGTATCACCCTTAAAATAGCATCCCTCTATTTACATGCACCCTGCACATATTCATATTTTTATCCACCCTCAAATAATTCCCGTCCATAAAGTGTTGCTGAGGTAAGTGCTACGCTATAAAGTAATTTTTTGATAAGCAGGAGAATCCCGACCGGGGTGGAGGGAGATTGTGAGTGCAGCGCGAGGTCAGGATGAGGGGCGGTGGGGGAGAGGGTTGCGGGGGCGGTGCGAGGGGCGGGGCGGATGCATAGCCGTCTAGACGTCGAGTCAGACGAGCGAACAGCGAGCGCGATATACCAACAGAAAAGGTATAAGGGGATGACAAAGATGAATATGATAAATGATTAGGGTGACAAATTTATGGATAATTATGGAGTTGATTTATATTTTACAGGTGGTGTCGTTTTTTAGAAATATAATTCTGAATCCGAAGCATTTTTAATAGTCTCTTCTTGGCTCGTATTGTTGACTAAATAAGTCGCATTGCATTAACGCCAATGAGAAATTGTCCGCAAAACTATGACAGAGAAGTGATCAAATCTATTTCAAAAATTTCCATTAAATTCTAGGACCCAATTGCATACAACTTTAATCACGTTGTTAGCTTTGACAAGTTTTATTTATCAATGTATGCTTGATACGTATCCATGGTTACAATGTGTAGTTAAACACATAATAAACTAACAACGTTTTACGCAACTGGTTCTATTGTGTTCCAAATAGTTTTAATAGTGTACGATTTTCGCTCATTGCTTCTTATTCCTTGCCATCTTTCTATCGTCTTTAATCGTCGTGTTTTTCTTCTCTAACATTTTCAGTATTACCTTATCCCAGTTGTCTCTTTTTTCTATCATGTTCGTCATCCATATTTGTCTCACCAGTCTATCTTCGTTCATTCTGATAATGTGATTCACCAAGCTAGTTGTCTTTGCTCTATGGAGTCCTATACATATTTACATTAAAGTTCTCTAATGCCCAGCTGCACCAATAAAGTTTAAATTTTAAGCAAAGCTTAAACAAAAAAATACAAATCAAAATTTTGACTGCAATATATTATAACACACTTGGTGTTTAATTTCGATGCAATATTGTCATTTTAAGCCAAGTTTAATATTTAAGTTACGTTGGTGCAACTGGCCAAAATCACTTCATTTCTAATTATATTTGGTGGTGTTACTCCTAACTCTTCATAAATATTTCATTTCTAGTGCTTGAATTTTACTTTTCATTGTCCTAGCCTAGATACCTACTTCCCAAAATTCACAGCCCTATATTAAATAGATCTACTGTTATCCTCGTTTCATGAAGCTGTTCTTTATTACATGGACAAGACTTTAGCTGTTTTTTGAATTCCGACGTTTATTTCAGTTTCTCATAATACATGTGTATAAATGTATTCGGTCCAAAAATTCTATATTGGGTTTCAGTAAATAAGTACGAATTAGGGTTCCCATAACACGTTTTTGTTATGTCTGTACGTAACAGCCCACAACTATATTAATAGCATATTACATCCGAGGTGGGAGATGTTTTATTACAGCCGAGGGCTCATGTATATTACCGAGAGGCGAAGCCTCGAGGTGAGATAATGCGCGAGGCTGTTATGAAACTCCCACCGAGGTTATGTATACTATTTTATTCACAAGCATCCTCATTTTAAATCAATAATTTTCAAAATAAATCAATGAATTATAACCTTTAATTTTATTAATATTTTGACAGCTGTCTTAAAATTTGTTTAGCCTACTTAATTATGGGGATCTACGGCAATGTTGCTAGGCAACTTCTACATAAACATTACCAACCCAAGAGATGGAAGTGAAATCTGTTATTTCCAACCCAAGAGATTGTCATTAAAGTTAGGAATGACGTATTTTCCAACCTCCAAAAGGTTAGGAATCTGTATATTACTATAATGATTGTGAATAAAATATATTCCAATTTTTTTCAATTTTAGTATTTAAGACTTTTATATCAATCGGAATAACATATTAGATTTTGGCTAAAAGTAATCAACCTGAAGTGAAAAAAAAAATGTATTAATTAATCACGTGACTACAAAAAGAAATGAGAGTGAAAACTTTTGAAGACTGTAAGAATAGCCGAGGACCGCAACCTTTGGAAATTCATAATCGCTGACGGCGTCTGCATCAGATATCCAAAACTTCTCAAATTTGGTATTTAAAACTCATGTATGAAAACATCATATTAGATTTTGACTATGTATGATAAATCGGTGATACTTTACTTGGAACTCATATCAGATTTTCATTGATTTGGAAAAATATAAAATTAGTTAGAGTTTGGTAGACAAGTTTAAATTGTACCATAAAATTGGCGAGAGGTCATGTATTGACCACATCAGATTTTTTTATGAATTTAACGTAATGAAAATTCATAATGTCGAATGTCATGACGAAATATCTTCGATGGAAGTATATCAAGCTTGCGCGCTTACATCGACGGCTACCTCGACAAAAAGTACCATATTAACCGAGCTTAAAAGTTTGTTTGCAATAAAACATTTTAGTGCGCAAAGATAAATGCGAAGCAGACAGCCATTGTCACGACCAAATAAACCAAAATGGGGAATTTCACAACAGCAGCCCATCATTGTACAACTTCTACAATGAATTATTTCTCACCCCCATCCCTCTTAACGTTTTTAAATATTCCTCAACGACATCTACCCCAAAGGTGAGAAATTGAATGGTCATGAGGAATTTCTATCACGAAAAATTTCTATCAAAACGCGGTGGAGTATGAAAATGAAACCGTCGGGCGCTGCGATAATTAATTTTAATTGTCGACGCAAAATGAGAGAGACGGTCAATTTTTGCAGGGAATATTCTTTTTTGGTCGAGTAAATGAAACAAAAAGTGTGTAGGAGGTAGAGGTAATGAGCCGTGAAAAGGGTAATAGCTTGAAATACCCGCATTTCTTCACCTATTATATTATTTTGCGTGATTCGCTGTAAAATCAAGTACCCACGATTTCAAGACAATATTTATTAGAAAATTACTGAGGAAGAATTTGCGTTGATTATGTGGGTATGCTAGGAGCAATCGTATATAAAGTATGATTGTGTGTATGAAAATTATGAAAAATTCTATATATAAATCTGTTGTGGCCAGCACAAGACCATCCGTTAATTTGATGTAATTTGTACAAATCCCATACCAAAAGTTCATTGGAAAAGATTCTATATATCCAGTAAAATTGTAACACGAACATAATACAATTTTTTACAAATTCCATACAGAAAGTTCCTTGGAAAATATTCTATAAATCCAATAAAATTATCACATGAATATACATAATGTATACTCATATATAAATACTCTAAAAATGCATATACTTACGTAACATTCTCTTTTTTCAATCAAATAATATTACGCTTATATATTTATCCATTTTTGAATTATTGCCCCGAAAGTCAATATACCCCACATAGTGTTGCCGAAAGTCGAGACGAGACGAGACTTGGGGTCGGTCTTGTCTTGGTCTTGACTTGGTCTCGACTAGAGTGGTCTCGTCTTGGTCTTGTCGAGACGAGACTTGATGTCAGTCTCGTCTCGTCTCGAGTCTCGACAAGACTCTTGACTTTGCCTCCATAAACAATTTTTGTATAATCGCATCTAACAGTACATAAAATTCTAAGAACATCAGTACAATCGCGATTCAAATATTCCAAATAATATTTGAGATATTTATTATTAAGTTTTCTATGAATATCATCAACTTGATGATTGAGCTCTTGAAATAATTAATATGAAAATATACGTGTATATAGAGTGTTGTTTCTCATTACTAAACATAAAATATATAATTTCAATTCCTTAGCTACAGAATTATTAGCAATAGTTAAACAGTTATGTATATGTTTCAAATGAAGCAGTAAGTAAATAGACAAAAATCTCCTAAAAAGTAACTTCTTTCGCTATTTTTTTATATTTTAATAAATAAATGTTAAATAGGCAGATAACAAAACTAGCCTTTCACGTATCCCCTGGTACACGTACCACAGGTTGAGAACCTCTGCTTTATTTCAAAAGTTTGCGCTTGAACCCCCTGAGAAAATTAAATACATTGTATAAATACCTAATTCATTCATATGAAAAAATTGAAACAATAATCAACGTTGACTTAAAGCCTTAAAGGAAATGTAAATATAAAAGTCGTAATGTACAAGCCCTTCTTGACAATTTCCTTAAAACTTTGTATGCACAAATGTGTAAAACAAACTGTTTTTCCTAATCCCTAATATAACATAATATAAAAAAAATTGGGTAAAAAATGACACATTTCTTTTCTTGTAAAAATCCAATAATGGAACAATAAATTTTACAACGACCTGTGCTATAAATGCTGCATATTACCAGACAATAACAACCACTTTTAGACATCTGCTAGTAATAAAAATAAAAATATAAAACCCTGTAATAAAGAAAAGTATAAACGGATGATACAAGAATTAAAAATTAAAAAGAGAAACCTCTTGAGAAAGAAATACCATATGAAGAATTATTAGATATCTCCAAAAAATTCTATACTTTTTTACTCCATGCCTTGATTTTATTTTTAACTCTACCTTCTACAACATGTAAAAGAAGTTTTAGTACATAAAAAAACTGTTGTGGCTATCACAAGAACTTCCGTCAATTTGATATATTTTGTACAAATCCCACATCAAAAGTTCCCCAGAAAATATTCTATATATTTAATAAAATTGTAACACGAACATATACTATTTTTTACAAATTCCATACCGAAAGTTCCTTGGAAAAAAATCTGTAAATCCAATAAAATTATAACACGAACAATCATTATGTAAATTGTACTTGACACTGAAATCTGTCAATTACAATTTTTTGAATATATCAGCTGTTTCTATGAATATAGTAAAGCTGACTGATTTTTGAAAGTTAATCTATTTATAATTCGTTAAACCGTAAAACTGTTATTATTAAAGTTTCTTAGTTACTAATTTTTTTACTAATTTTATAAATTTAAGCACGTGTATTATAATTTATTTATGTTTTTCAAATAAGAGTTTTATTTATTTATTTATTTATTTTTTTTTGTTAGAGAATTGTGTTTATGTAACTACCTACAGTTTTTATTAAATATAAAAAAATATATGACTAACTATATTTTTATGAAAGTAGAAAATTACAAAATTTTAAAAATTAATATCTTTCTTATTTATTCGAATTTTCAAACAGTATTTACAGCAATACTCTCAGTTTTTGAAGCACTTTTAGAATATATATGTTTAAAAAAATACCTTTGATCTGAAGTCGAGAGTCTTGTCGAGACTTCAAGACTTTCTCGACAAGACTTGATGCTGGTCTCGTCTCGTCTCGACTTTTCTAGTCGAGACCAAATGATGGTCTCGTCTCGACAGAACCAAGACGAGACGAGACCAAGACCAAGACCAGTCTTGGTCTTGTGGCAACACTAACCCCACATTTAGATAAAAACTTCAAAATTTTCGAAAATCTAATTTTTATGTATCTAGATACTTCTTAATGCGCTGATTCCGCGGGTCGATATCTCTTTTCTTTCTCGACATATTTAGATTCAAAGTTTTGCTCAAAACTGCCCATTTTTGGGTAATAACCCAAAAATGGGTCGAGATATGAATTTGGCGACAACACCATTCTACGGGAAAAATTACATAAGTACACCTATTTTCAGAATTTTTGAACACCGCATACAATCTCTCTACGATTTTTTCAGATTTTGGCCATTTTCAGGGGTTTTCAAGCTTTTATTCATAAATAATGAACCGGTTGGACAAAAATTATGAAAATTGCTATACTTATGTATTTTTGTCCGTAGAAGCGAATGGTGATGTCGCCAAATTCATATCTAACCCATTTTTGGGTTAATACCCAAAAATGGGCAGTTTTGAGCAAAAAAATATCTCGATAACGAAACGAGATATCGACCTGCGGTTTCAAAATTTGGAATCAGCGCAGTAAGAAGTATCTAGATACATAAAAATTAGATTTTTGAAAATTTTGAAATTTTTATTTAGGTGTGGGGTACCTATATTGACTTTTGGAGCAATAATTTAAAAATGGATAGAGATATAAACTTGGTAGTAATATTACTTCATTGTAAAGAGAATGTTATGTACGTGTAGACATTTTTAGAGTATTTGAACAACTGTGTGAATTTTTAGAAATGAAAGTATTGAAAAAAAAATTGATAAATACTATAAAAAAGTTCCTTGGAAAAGATTTTATATATCCATAATTATCAAAAGTTCATTTGTGTAGTTTATTGCACTTTTAGTATTTACAGTGCTGAATATGAATAAATTTGGTATAATTCACTAGGAAAATATAACCTGAGCAGGAACTCCAGATGATAACATTATACAATACTAGCTGTAGCCTTGATTATTACCAGAAGTACTGCCTAAAATGTAACTCGGCGTTATTATCAAACTAAAGAATACATCAGATGACAAATTTTAGGAATACTATTCATCTAAACATCGATTTATAGCAATATTTGTAATACAAAAGTGGGATATACGACCAATTGTTGTCTGTTATCAAGTAGCAGATGTTCGTGGAATTGAAATTTCTGCACGAACCGACCGCCGAGGGTTATGCGTATATTGTTTAAGCCTTAGGATGCCTGTTGCTTGTCCATCTTTGCTCGTAGTACGAAACATAAAACTAATTCATAAATTATATGTCTGTTAAACAGGTTGGCTCCGAAGCACTACCAAGCCCATTCTTAACTGGAATACTTTGTAATTTCGTTTCGTGCAAGACACCCTTGAAAACAAAATTTGATCATTTTTAATTATATAGTTTAATATTACAGAATATAATAACATATTTAGAATCACAGCTTAGATTTCTGCATTGAATACAACTCTATCTCTTACAACGTTCAATAGCTGTCTGAAATGTTTTATTAGGTAGTTTTCTCTATTGCAAACTTGGTCCGCGTTTAGTCCAATCAAAAAGTTGGAATCGTAAGCCCTGTCTTACTACTAAATCCATTCTTAACTGAAATAGAGTATAATTTCATTATTGGATTGCCAGATCTCGTATGTACCTTAGGTATTTTTTATTTTATCTATTAAATAAATAAAACAAATATATCATGACGGCTTATTACCTTTGATTGGTGTATCAATCTATTTTTATTCGTAAATTTTGGTAATGACCCCATATCTATACCGTAGAGATCATTTACGTACGGGCTCTCAAAGATGTTGCCAAAAAAGCACCACACAGGTTATTTTTGTTTTATTTGCTATAATTTTCAAGTCTTCAATTAGACGTCCGCCAGAATAGAACCCGAGTCTGGACATTCACATAACTACGTGAACCTATAAATTTCTCAATATTCCAATTTAATATCAGAGAAAAAATAGAGATATGTAAGTAATATAAATAACAATTGAAATACTCGTAGCCTATTGAAAATAATTGAACAATTCTTTGATTCCGTAAGAGAGGCAACGTTGCATGAGAATATGAAAGATGAAATATATCTGCATATGAAGCAAAAGGTATCATGTTTAATATAGCCGAAGTCAAGGCTCAGAAAAAGAACATGACAACAGCGCAACGCATATGATATCACTTATAATGCAATAAGATGCACTGCAGATCTGTCTGCGAACGGCCAAGGAAATAACATTCAAATTTCAGCTTTAGTCGCACGTGGAGCAGCATTATCTTCATTTATTGTTTTGCAAATGCTTTCGGCGAAAGAAAATAAAGGGTAATGGTGAATATATTACCAACAACAAATCAAGAAGACATTTATTCTTCAAAAAATAGATGTTTCGGTCTCAAAATCATTTTGAGAGCGAACTATTGTGTATAAAGAATGTATGGCTAGGAAGAATGTTCTTAAAAGAGAGTGAGTGAGTCAGTGGAGATGGTTTGGTCATATGGATAAAATGACAAGTGAACGGCTTGTAAAGCGTATATATGTTGGTGAAGTTAAGGGTGTTCGATTACTCATGTTTTATATATTTATAAATATGTAACAATATATTCGATGACTGTAAATTTGTCTTTTAACTTCGATTCAATTGGGGTCCTCCACTTTAATTTTTTTTTTTTATATGAAAGTTAGTTTAATTTTAAAGCAATTCGTAATATTAAAAAATATTAATTGTCTTTAGTTTAACTGCATTTGATTTTTAATATCAATATGATGTCGAGGCGAACCTCCTATCTTTATCTCGCTTCGCACCAGACTTTACAGTAGGCTCCGAGAGAAAGATAGCAATAGTTTGACGACATAGTCACATTGACAATAAATTCCAAATATCACGTAAAGTAATTATTAAAGAATATTTTTTTATCTGAATCGTTATTTATTGAGTAGTACTTTAAGTACAAAGCGTACATTTTATTACCTTCCGTCAAAAGGAAGGTATTGTCTTTGGTCAAAAAATTCGGTGGTGAGTTTTTAATGAATAAGCACGTTTTAAGATCCCTAGAATACGATTTTACTAATTTTACATTGATGTCTGTATGTGTGTGTGTGTGTGTGTGTGTGTGTGTGTGTGTGTGTCATTGTGTGTGTCTGCGTGTGTGTTCGTGTGTCCGTCTGTGTGTGACAAATTTTTCTCCGACGATAACTTCAAAACTACAATTCTAAAAATTATGATTCTTTCGTATTCCTCTTCTTTACAACCATATGAAGAGCTGATTAGATTTTGGTTATAATTGGTCTACCGGAAGTACCCTTATTTGAAGTTCTTAACAGTTTTTCTGGAAAAAACCGCAGTTAAATATCATTTTTCGACATTTTATGATCATTAATATGAAAGAAAATCTTATTCTATATACGATTTGATTATACGTTTTCCTTCATATTCAATAGATATAGAGTTATAGAGAGATTAAGTCAGCTTTTTAAAAATTATGGAAACAGCAGATATATTCAAAAAATTCTAATTGACAGATGTCAGTGTAAAGTGCAAAATAAAAGTGGAGTACGAGGAAGGCCAAAGATGGAAGGACTGTGTAGCAGAATATTTGAGAGAGGAAGAACTGTGCGAAGAAGATGCGTTGGATAGGAATGAGAAAGTGTGAAGTGCAATTTACAGAATGTACATTCGTGTTATAATTATATGAGATTTATAGAATCTTTTCAAAGGAACTTGCAATATGGAATTTGTAGAAAATAGTGTGTTCGTGTTACAATTTTACAGGATATATAGAACCTTTTCCAAGGAATTTTTGGTATCGGATTTGTACAAAATACATTGAATTGACGGAAGGTTTTGTGCTGGCCACAACAGATTTTTTTTTTGTTATGGTGGAGGACCTCATTGTAATAATTCAAGTTTCTTCATTTCCCTGATAGCCTTATTAAAGATCAACCATGACGCAGAAACACTTGACGCAGAAACACTTAACGCCGATTTTAAATCTACTCATCCATTAAGAGCACTCAGTCCTTCCAAACCTGCACGATGGTTTTAAAGGGTTCGTGAGTAGGAAAAAAGAAAGTATAGGTTAATTGTTATGGCTCCGATAATCTAATTTAATATTCACACCGTTAATTTTATATTTTAATGTTAACTAATATGTTATTTATGTTAATTAGACGCTGAATTATAGTTTGTTTAATATAATTATGAAAATAGTAAACGAAAAAAACGCTTATTTTCCATTATTATATTTATTAAAAAAATGTCTTTTACCTTTACACCTTCTCTCCTCCAGGAGGAAATTGTTAATTCCAAATACGAGTTTAATTTTGTCTTTGTCGCCTCTGCCAGGTATAAATAATTAATATTAAGTTTATATTTGCAGTATAAAATTTCATCTTTTCCACTTTGAAAATTCTTGTTGTGTTTATTAAAAAAGCAAAACATCTTGTTCGTAAGTACGAAGAGGTGAGCTATGTATTTATTTTATTTTGTGGAAGAAATTAAAGTTGTGTAATCTTCGAGTTAAGTAATTTTGCGGAAAGTTCCACCGATCCGGTCTCGGGAGGCTATGAGACTTGAACTTTTGCACTGTTTTATTTCAGCACTTTCAAATCCAATCACTACTATTGTGCTAAAATCAACAGAATCCATAGGGGATTAAATGCCATTGGAGCACGTACTTTTACACTCAAATGAATAAAAACTTTGTAAAACTTTTCAGCTTCAGCACCCACACCTAACAAAGAAGAAACATTTTAGTCACCATATAGGTTTTTTACATAATTAGATCTTTCAATAATTCACGCACTTGCTGCACTCACACGTTAAAATGTCTCGATTATTAATCGCCCTTATTAACACACCAGATAGTTCAATAACTACGAGGGCTGTTCTGAAAGTTTTTAAGCCTTGGATACCGGTGACATTCGAAAAAATGTTGTTTTTACCTTCCGACACCTTCAGGTAAGGAAGGTATTGTTTTTGGTCAAATAATTAGGTGGTAAGTTTTTAATAAATACGCATGTTTTGGAGTCCCTAGAATACAATTTTACTAGTTTTACGCTGATAGGTTTGTGTCCTTGTGTGCGGATAAAAATTTCTCTGGCGATAACTCCAATACTACTAAAACTTATAATTCTTTCGTATTCCTCCTCTTTACATCCATATGAAGAACTGATTAGATTTTGGTTATAATTGGTCAAACGGAAGTTATCATATTTGCAATTCTTCTTTAAAAAAAGCAGTTAATATCATTTTTTGACATTTTATGTGATATGAACATGAAAGAATATCTTGTCTATATGGTTTGATTTTACATTTTCCTTCATATTTAATAGATAAGAGTTAAAGAATTATAAAGAGATTAACTTTCATAAAGCAGCCAGCTTTGCTATAATTACGGAAACAGCTGATATATTCAAATAATTCTAACTGACAAATGTCAGTGCCAAGAGCAATTTACATAGTGTATGTTCGTGTTTTATTGGATTTATAGAATCTTTTCCAATGAACTTTTGGTATGGGACTTGTACAAAGTACATAAATAGAATTGATAGAAGGTAATGTGCTGGCCATATCAGATATAGTTCAAATGTTCTTTTTCTTAGATTTATTAGTAATAGTTTTGTAAAGATATAATTAACATAAAAAACAGAAGAAGAGTAAACGCGAATCACAGTGGAAATGCCCCGAATAGCATTTCATGTCATGATTTTATGACTTCAGAAGAAACTTAGGCTCGTATTTTCACCTCTTGAAGTAGCGCTATTTCGATTTTTTTAATTTTATTTGATTTTATGGGTAGACAAGAACATATTTCATATTTTTATAAATGAAACCTATATTATTAGAAAATAGTGTTATTTCATTTATTTTTATTTCTCTAATTTTGTATATTAAAGTTGACATTTGGCAGTTGAAGTAGCGATTTTTCGGAAGTAGTGCTACTTCAAGAGGTGAGAATACGGGCCTTAGTGTTTAAACAATATCATCAAAATTTTATCGCGGCTTTTGGTGATCCTACCCCCTCATTATTAACCATTAGTTAAGGTATTGTGAATTTAAAAGTGGGCGATGTTAGTTAGAAGATGATCTCAGAACAGGACGATTTGCAGAAGCTGTTTAATAAACAAAAACTAAAATATGACACATCGAGAGATTCAGAAGGGACTGCACACTGGATCCTTCATATTAGATAATATTTTACATAAACATCTTGGTGTTAAGAAGCCGGCAAGTCGTTGGATATCAAATCTGCTAACTCCAGAACAAAATCAGGCACGTTTTGATTGGTGCAGATTTATGATAGATAAGTGATGGAGGTGCTTCAAAGAAATTGTCTTATATCATTATGGGAGACGAATATTCGGTATATAACTGTGACCCCGAAACCAAACTATAATTAACTGTTTGGATATTTGAAAATGAAAAGTTTCTGAATTTACAAGGCTTAGGAGGAGATTCCAAAAACGAAATTTTTGTTATGTTTTGGAATGCGGATATAACGAACAAGAAGTGTATTTGGGCTAGATATGAATACTTTGAAAAACCCTAGAATTTTTTCTTGAAAAAGTTCTATAGTTCTTTTTTTCACCAAAAATTTTCAGAACAGCTCTCGTATTTTGTTAAACAAAACTTTAAGGATGAGAAAAAACAGATTAATATTGGTGAGTTTAAAATTAGTTTTCTTATGTGAATAGTTGAAAGTACGGTCCTGCTTTTGCACAGCGTGCACCGTTATGACTTTTATATGCACTTAAATCGACGCGAGTTCGAATAATTGAAAATCTAATGGATTTTCAGTGTAAAGAACCAAGGCGTGGGGTTTTAGATGCATCATATTCTACATTTATTGGAACTTATCACTAGATTCTTTCCTGTAATTGCAGAAAGACTGCATAAAGATATACTCCAAAGACCGTAAGTAAAATTAAGGAGCTAAAAATAACCATAGACCAAATCTAATTATGCGTTACGCATAACAATATCTATTTTCAAAGATACCAAAAGGTTTGATCAATCTGTTTCTTGCAAAAAGAATTTTATTCACAAGTTATTACATTATACAGGGTGTCTCTTAAATAGGGGGGCATGGCTTAACCACAGATTCCTGAGGCTAAAATAAGGTGATTTAACCAAACTTGCTTCTACCGGAAAGTGTACCATTTAGCCAGAATTCTGCTTCAGTTTTTCGAAAAAAAATTATTTTGCTTATAATAATCGGACGCTATATTCGATTTGGATGAAATTTGGTATGACAGTTTATATGGTTATAAGTCATCTTTTAAGGTGATACTTGTTATTATTAGCGAACCACTAGTGTATGAAACTTAGGTGTCCCAACATTAATTAGACCGTAACTTTTTAATGGCAATGCCGATAACGTGAAATTATTTTTCTTCAGAAAGATACATTCAATAGTAAACTTTTCCCTCTCTGTTTAATTTTTGATATCTCTTACGAACCGTCTGAACCAGACAGAAAAAAATAAAACTTGAATGACTGCACCGTGAAATTTTTTAAAATAAATTTAATCTAGCAGTCTATCCAAATGTCAAACAAGTAATTTTTAATGACAGTAACGAGTTGTCAATTTTCACAACTTGTTTAGGAGTAAGCTGAGATATGTAATCGTCTTATTTATAATAATGGTAGTAAAATATTATTAGGCCGAACAAACGGATGTTACTAATTTTAGAATATTGCGAAGAAAATTTTTGACAACCCGTAAAACAATTGTTACTGTCATTAAAAATTACTTGTTTGACATTTGGATAGACTGCTAGATTAAATTTATTTTAAAAATTTAGCAGTGCAGATACTCAGATTTTATTTTTTTCTGTGTGAACCGTAACAGATATCAAAAATTAAACAAAGAGAGAAAAGTTTACTATTGAATGTATCTTTCCGAAAAAAAAAATAATTTCACGTTTTCAGCATTGCCATTAAAAAGTTACGGTCTAATTAATGTTGGGACACCTAAGTTTCATACACTAGTGGTTCACTAATAATAACAAGTATCACCTTAAAAGATGCCTTATAACCATATAAACTGTCATACCAAATTTCATCCAAATCGAATAAAGCGTCCGATTATTATAAGCAAAATTAATTTTTTTTCAAAGAACTTTGAAGCAGAATCCTGGCTAAATGGTACACTTTCCGGTAGAAGCAAGTTTGGTTAAATCGTCTTATTTTAGCCTCAGGAATCTGTGGTTAAGTCATGTCCCCCTATTTAAGAGACACCTGTATAGTTTGTGTTTGTGTTTCTACAAAAACGTTCTATAAAATTTACTAATTATTAATTAATATGTAATTGTTCATGAATGTTTATTTTTCTATTACTCTACATCCATTAAATAATTTTATAATATTTAAATAGGATCCTAAGTTAAATTAAGTTATAGAAATCATTTAATAAAAAGGAAGCAAAATTCTATTCCAGTTAACAATAGTGGTGACACTTCGGAATCAGCCCGTTTTACACACATTAAACTTAAAAGTTTTATATAATTGACAGCGCGAAACGTCAAAATTTGATCATTTTTAACCTTCGTAGATAATTACAGAGAGCCATTTTCATAATCAGGCTCACTTTAAGGCTTTCATTATATTTAATTATGTAGAGCCGTTTTCATAATAGACACTTACAAATTTGCAATTTGCACGAGCGCCTCTAACGGGAAAGCAAGGTTGCTATGGTTACCCCGTACAAAGTTATATTATGAAAACGAAAACAACTTTAATTTTAATTTAAAGTCCTAAAGTGACAATAAAGTTTATTATGAAAACAGCCATTAATACTTTCAATTTATAGTTTTGTTCGTTTTCATACTTCAACTTTAGCACTTTAATGAGCACTGTAGCATTACTTTAAAATAGATAAAGACTGGGCCGTTTTCATAATAAAAATTACATTCTCTTTATTTTTATTTTAAAGTAATGGTACAGTGCTCACTAAAGTGCTAAAGTTAAATTATGGAGAAGAACACTGCTTTAATTTTAATTTAGTGAATATAAGGTGTATTATGAAAACGGCCCTTAAGAAGTATAATAGTAAAGTATATTTTAATATAAAATCACAGCATAGTATTTTAAACTGACTACAAATTAATTTCTAACGATGTTCAACAGCTGACTCAAACGTTTTAATTACATATTTTTCGCTATAGTAAACTTGGTTCGAGTTTAAACTAATCAAAAAACTGCAATGATTGTTTTATAGAAAAGAAGGTTCAATTCATCAACTCATACCATTATTTTGTAATAAAAATAGCCCGGTAGTATTTTTTGCACGGGTCTCTCAGACGCGCCACCTCCCGTGTCACACAAAAGGGCACCACTTCCGAAGAGTTAACTGAAATAGGGGAGTATAGAGATTTTTTTATCTCAAATTTTAAAAAAACTAAGGACCAGTTGCATAAAGCGTTGTTACCTGATCATGTGGTTAACTACACATTGTAACCATGGATACGTGTCAAAAATACATTGGAAAATAACAGGCCTATTCTACTAAATAAATGTATAACGATATCGTTACTGAACGACTGCCGCTAAGCATTTGGTTAAACGACTTTAATAACGACAAATGCCAAAAACCTATTCTACTAATCATATCGTTATAAATTATCGTTATCAGGATTATAACGATAATATCTAACTTCATGTATATTTTGACAGAATAAATTTTCATATGATTTTCAATTTAAATTTGACATATCGATTCATTGTTTGTTTATTTAATTGAATTTGACAATGGATATAAAGAAAAGAGCTTCGAGGAGAACTCAAAGACAGTATGAAATATATGTTGAAGAACTGGAAAATAACAGTTCATTAAGAATTAATAAACTGTCCACTGAAGAATTGGAAGAAATATGGAGAAGACTTACAAGTCATTTAAATTCTGTGGGACCGGGTAAAAGGATCTGATGTATCACGCAGTGTACGATTATATAATCTGACATCCCTATACAAATATATAATTTTTAAATACATAGATAGTGCATCTATATTCTATATTATATTATATATCAATATATTAAATAATATTATCTAAGGGTAGAAAAAACCTTGTATTTTTCTTTTTTCTACCCTTATCAACATGCAGAACAGCCTGGAGTCCTTCGTCCACTAAATATTATCTAAATCTAAATTTTTAAATATATTTCTGGAATATAAATAAAATGTCTATAACTAAAAAGTATAATATGTATAATTAGTGTACAGAAGTGAATAAATACTCATCTTTTTAGAATCTCTTGCTCAGCTACAATTAACAAAATATCTTCTTCAGCCATTTTTACTTTTGTTCTCAAAATACGTCTAACTTTACGACTTCAACGATGCATGTGAACTTGTCGTTATTAAACGATATGAAATAACGGTATGTAACGATTCGTAACGATAAATAAATTAACAGAATAGGGTTTTGGCAAAAATCGTTATCATAACGACAAATCGCCTAGTAACGAGTCATAACGATACATATTTTTTTAGTAGAATAGGCCTGTGAGCCTTGTCAAAGTTAACAACGTGATTAATGTTAACAATGTTTTATGCAACTGGGCCTAAGGCTGTTTTTACCAAAGGGCCTCAATTCGTACTGCGTATTTTATACTACGAGTAAATAGAACAGACAGCTAAGTACTACAGTAATATTTTTTTTAATAAAGTGTTCTTGACTAATTATTAGTTAAAGTTTTATTTTCTTGTGTAGCAAATGAAGTTTTGGTTTTTCTTTTACGTTGTGTACCTAATTGTATTAAATATGATGAAAGCGAATGCATCCAGATTTAATTAGAAGTAACTCAACTTCTTGCAATTAAGCAGGAAAATGCATTTCTATTCCTGCAAATGCACCGAATTAAATTCGCAACTAATTCAATATTTAATATTAAATTAGTAAACTTACACTGTTACACATTACTTATACCAACTTCTACTTCAACATTTAATTAACTTCATTTAATTACTTCCAATTAATATCATATTTAGTTCATAAATTCACAAGCTTTGCGGAAGTGAAGTGGAGGTACAGCTACGTAAATACAAATCAAGATGGAGAAACTAAAATTTCGTTAATTGTTTTTCTAAATTGAACAGCATTGTTAATAAAATAAAAATTAAGAAATACAAGATGGGTGATTAGATTGAAAGAATTAAGTTCCGTTTTTATACAGGGTGATTCATATATGAATTATTCTAGATACCAAAAAGAGAAAAAAAATATTCCAATAAACATTGGTGCTTCCTAACAGAGATACCGAGGATTTCATTAAAGAAGAAAACAGGAAATAGGTTAGTTGTAGAGATGCACTCGATTTCGAGCTTTGGCCCGGCCCGGCCCGAAGCCCGCCTCGATTTCGAGTCGATCATCGAGCCGGGCCGAAGATATTTTTTATCGGGCCGAATCGGGCTAATCATTTTCAAAATCGAGGCGAGTCGGACTTTTGATTTTGGCCCGGCCCGAAAATTCGAGCTTTTCGGGCCAGCCCGAAAAATCTTATAGTTCATTCAAATGCACAGTTTCCTTAATATTTTAATGAAAATGGATGAAGTTAAAAAGGATCGAAATGATTTAATAACAACACAGTTCACATATTAATAAATAAAAATGTATTATTTTACTTCAAGAATTCAAAGTTATTCATTAAAGCATAATAATTATATTGTGATGATGCTATTATTATTGTTATTACTCGTATACTTAAATAAAAGTGATTTTTGTTCCTACCATAATGGTTTCTTGTCCTATTTTTGAGCAGAAACAAAGTTAGATAAAAAATCTTTATGCAAAAAATTTAAATTCTATTTTTTTATATAAGATTTGTGAAAAAGTTGTTTAAATTCTTTGGTAAACAAAGTGTTAAATACTCGTAGGTCTGTAATTTTTATAACAAACTTACACTAGAAGGTTCTCTTTTATAACTACTTATGTTAACTAATGTTGAAAGTTATAAGAATGTAGAGGTTTTTTATAAGTTTGACACGAAAAAAGTTAAACATTTCTCCTTAACATAAAAATCAACATTATGAATGCCGGATGCACCCAATTTCGAGCTTTGGCCCGGCCCGGCCCGAAACCCGGCCCGATTTCGAGTCAATTTTCGAGCCGGGCTAGCTAATTTTTTTGTCGAGTCGATCCAACCCTCAAAGCCAGGCCCGGCCCGCCCAAATGCATCTCTAGTTAGTTGAGTCATATACATTTAATTCTGAAAAGAATCCTAGAGTAAATATTCAAAATGGAAGCCATTGCATTCAATAAATAAATGTATATTAAATACAGAAGGCTTTGCAATACTACAGTATGTTCAAAAAAAAAATCTAACTCAGAGTAAGCTATGCAAAGAGAAACGTATGGCTGATCATTATTCAAATCAAAAATCAAATTGTTAAAATTGATTTTGAAATGTAATTTTCCTAAAATTCATTATAACAGGCATCAAAAGCATATTGCCGTTAGCCGTTTTCTAATTTATTTCCATTTCTAAAATAAGATTCAATAAAAAAAAAACCTTTGATTTCCTCAGAGAAAATTTTTGGCAATATTTCGTGTCAAAGTAACTTTTAATTAAATACTTCTAAATTGACATATGTTTCATTGTTCATGACCTACTCCAGGTAGATAATTTTTGGAATTAGAAATATTCTAATGTTACTAAATTACAGGCGTAATAATTAAATTAAAATAGATGGAATATTTAATTAATTAAGTCGCATTTGTGTCAAATGAAATAAACAAAAGGGGATAGAAGATAGAAGGATATAAGCAAACTATTTTCTGCTATTTCAGTATTGTACTTCACTTACAATAAATCGGTATCTCTGTTAGAAAGCGTTATAGAACCAATGTTTCTTAGGATTTTTTTTTTTTCGTGTTGGTTGTTAGATGAAACACCCTGTATTTTAGAAGTGATGATATTTCAAAAAAATAATGTGAATGAAACCTCGTTATTTTTTACCAAAGCTTGGATTTTTTATTGGTTGTTCTGTTCTTATTTTAAAATACTAAACGCACAGTTTTAATTGGTGAACTTTTTCCTATTTGTCTTGCGTTTTGTTGAAAGAGTGCTGTGCCTGTCCAATAGTTTCTTTGTTTTAAGAGGAGTATAAAAACGTAAGAAAAATAATGAAAGGTACTAGTATAGAGCCTTGGGGTTGTAGCGTAGCGATCGCTTTGTGCTAAAGTTGTAACTTAATTTGTCAGAGGCGCTGGAAAGTTTATTACGCGGTCTGGAGTCCAAGTCTCCGTCGATTGCGCGGGGCAAGGGGATTTTTCCTCCAATTTAAGTTGCAAAACGTTTAAAGCAAATGTATCTACAGTGTGCAAACTTGATTAAAGTGTCAAATAAAGTTTATATCTCTCAAGTAGGGCTATAAATTTGATCGACACGGCACGGGCCCGGCAAACTTTAAGCGCGACCGAACTTTTCCAATTTGGGAACTCACGTTCCAATTGAATTAGAACGAATTAAACGTACGTGATTGAAAATCGGAGAATAAAAATGCACGCCGGACAGGTACACCAAAGAAATTTGCATCGGGAAGATTCGACATTTCCACGGCTCCTCCGGCAATTTTACCAAGTTCTTTCTTTTCTATTTTGTAGAAAAATTAATAAGAATATTAATAAAAATTCTCGAATTATTTCGTGCAAACACATAATACAATGGGATCCTCTATTTTTACCTTTCGTCACCTTTAGGCAAGGAAGGTATTGTCTTTGGTCAAAAAATTTGGTGGTGAGTTTTTAATGAATATGCACGTTTTAGGGTCCCTACAATACGAATTTACTATTTTTAAGATGATGTATGAATGTATGTATGTATGTATGTATGTATGTGTGCCCGTGTGTGCGTGTGTCCGTGTGTCCGTGTGTGTGTATGTGTGTGTGTGTGTGTGTGTGTATGTGTGTCCGTGTGTGACAAATTTTTCTCCGACGATAACTCCAATAATACAATTCTAAAAATTATAATTCTTTCGTATTCCTCTTCTGTACATCCATATGCAGAGTTGATTAGATTTTGGTTACACCGGAAGTACCTTTATTTGAAGTTTATAACAGTTTTTCTTAAAAACACCCAGTTAAATATTATTTTTTGACATTTTTTTATTATATATATTAAAGAAAATACTCTTCTCTATCCGGTTTGATTATACATTTTCCTTCATATTCAATAGATGTAAATTTAAAGCATTTTAAAGAAATTAATTTTCCAAAATTAGTCAGCTTTGCTATTTATCATGGAAACAGCTGATATAATCAAAAAATTCTATTTGATAGATGTCAGTTGTAAGTGCAAAACCAAATATGGATAGTATAGGATCAAAAATTGGTATGTCATAGTGTTTCTCGCAAGTGACGTGCAGAGAAAGGCGAAAGAGAAGATGGAAGAACTGTATCGTAGAGGACTTGAGAAAGGAAGGACTGTGTGAAGAAGATGCGTTGGACAGGAATGAGTGGAAGAGAAGAGGAAACAGCGACCCCTAATAAAATAGGGGAAAGCTGAAGAAGAAATAAGGAAGTGTCAAGTGCATTTTACTTAGTGTATGTTTATTGGATTTATAGAACCTTTTCAAATGAACTTTTGGTATAGAATTTGTAAAAAATAGTATGTGTTCGTGTTCGATTTTACATGATATTATATAGAATCTGTTCCAATGACCTTTTGGTATGGGATTTGTACAAAATACATCGAATTGACGGAAGGTCTTGTGCTGGCCACAACAAATTTTTTTATTTATATTTTGTTCTCAAACAGTTGAATTCGCTAATAATTGGAGTCAGATAAATTGATATATTTCAACATTTACAAAAATATAAAAACATATTTAAAATAGTTTTTGTAATCAATAATTGAAAAAGTTCAGCGATATTTAACAATTTAACAAAATGTATAATAAAAAAAACTACATAGTATATTATACGTATGGTCCAGGTTTGGCATCATAAATTCAGACATGTTTTTATTTGGTTTACTGTCGTTATTTTGTTATTTTCTGCATTAATTACTTGAAAATTGATTCCGGATTTCAAAAATGCAATAGTAGAGACAGAGGCGCCGATTTGTACGGGCAACGGGGCGTGTACCTCCTTTAAACAATATGGTAGGGGACAGTGCGCCTCACAACAAAATTACGTTAACAAATTATTGTAGACGGATTCGAAGAACCAATCGTTGATTTTAGTGATTCGGTCGAGACTAGACGAGACGAGAAATTTATTGTCTCGTTTCGTCTCGTTTCAAATTCATAAAATTATGGCTCGTCTCGAAATTTTTCTCGTCAATGGAAATTTATATATTGGTCCTATAAACTAATTATTAAATTTATACAATTTTATTTTAATAGTAATTTGAACAAAAAGGTAAATATTTGTCGTTTTATCTGTCAAAATTTGATATAACCCTGCCCCCACAAGATTTTAGAAACTTGGCGCGCCTGGCAGAAGGCTTGAAAATAGTAAGAATTTGGAATATAGTAGGTATGTGACATGGATGTTAATAATATTAAAAACTAATAATTATTTAATTGTTGATAATTTTTATGTTTAAGGTCTAATATTACTATAAATGTATCATGTTCTAATAGGCTTATAAACGACATTACACTAGGCATCAGTCAGATTTTTAAATAACAGTAATAGCAACTATTATTTAATAAATAATATTCTATTATCTTCTGGCAAAATTGTGGCACCATACCGTTTTTAAAAGTTGTATAAATTAAGTGAATAAGAGTTCTTTGCATGGAAACCACCCATTTTTAATTACCATTATATAACGAGAAAAATAATGGCTTAAAGTACGTAATAATACCTGCAGGGCTAGGTTAGGTCATTAGCATTGTGATAAAGATAGTTATGAAGGGCTTTACACCTGCTAGTCCTGCTGTAATAAATCGCCGCGCAGGACTGCAACTATTGCACCGTCATCTGCTATGCAAATAGGCACCTAATGAATAATATTACCCGCATTTTTCTTATCCCCGCTAATTAAGGGTAAAAGGTTTGTGCTTTACACGAGAAAAATTACCCTCATGTTATCGCCATCATACAAAGTAATTATGGCAGTTATGATGAATGAAGAAAGAGATGACAAGAAAAGCTGATATATTTCATATTACATACAGGTTCTTTTTCATGTATTACAGAAAAAAATTGAAAAATTATAGCCCGTATTCTATAATACAGATGATTTTTCTAAAAAAAAAAATTAAAGAATTTATTACTAAAATAGAAAACAGAAATATATTTACCAAGTTTCTTCATAAACGAAATATGCTATACTTTTTCTACGACTGCAAAAATAAAGAAATGTAAATTTTAGGCTATTTTTTCTACAAAATGACAACTATCAACTCCATTAGCTATCTTCAGTCTGTGTTTAATAAATCTTATGTTAGTGGTTGCTAGGTTCATGCCGTGTCCAATATGATCGAAGCCACAGCTTATCAAGTTGTCATTAAAATATTGTTTAGCCCCACGGAAACCAGCACATAAAATCATATTTTAACAACGTTTTCTCTTTGATTAAGTACGTTCTATAGTATTATTAAATATGATCTTCTGTTCAAATTTATGTATAGATATATTAAACGCAGTAGCAATTTAAATATATACTTTTTGAATTGTAGGTAAATTGCAAAAAATACTAGCCAATGACAGAACTGGAAAGTCAAAAGTTAAAAAATATTTAATATTTCTTATTTAATTATAAAAATACATATGCTTGCAACAAAATAATCCCCTTTTTTGATTTTATAAATGGTTTTTTTTTTAATTTTGGGCCTATAACAAAGCTATTACAGCACCCAAAATACTACAATTTATTTTTATAAGGTTGATGGGGTGGCTACAGATTTCAAAAATATTAAATAAAAAATCTCGTTAAATAAACACAAACGATTGTTAAGAATTTTATTATAATTTTAAATTTAAAACTAAGAAAAAATAATAATAATAATATTACCATTTTTTATAAAAAAGGCATAAAAAGTGCAAAATATAAAAAAATAATATAAGTTCATTTTATAATTTTTTTAACCTTTCGAACAAAATAATCGATAATAATTATAAAATGAGTTCTTTCATATACTATTATGTTTAATTGAGACAACCATTTCATTCTTCGTTATTCGTTTTGAAGTACTGCTAAAACTTTCTTTTTACTATTTTTACTTCTAGCCCACTAGCTCAAAACACTTTTCTACAACCATGTTTGCCTCCTCACAAAATATAAAAATCGGTAATATGGATAGAACTAGTAGTTAGTAACTAGTTGACAGCTGTCATGTCATGGCTGTCACTCGGCAATTTTAAAAATTACATTTTCAAACAATTTTCTTATGAATAAAGGAGTAATATTAGAGAAATAAAAAATACGGGTAAAAGATTTTTTTTATTCTTTCGATTAAAGCAAAAAAAATCGTGCAACATTTCATTAAACATGTACTATTAAAATTTTAGAACTAATCGAGATAATTACTGATTTTTTTTTTTTAGAGAAACACCATTCCAGTACACTTTTCAGTTACTTGGGAAAAATCTAATAAATCCCTTCTCAATTTCTATTTCCTGGTCCTGGATTGATTTCGCCTGCTTATAATGACTATCTTCCACCATCTTGGTGGTAATTAGTAATTCCTGCGGAGGTTCTGTCGCAGCAGGAAGCCACAGGACGTCATTGTGAAGTTGTCTGACCACGATCTTGAAATTCAAAGCGTGGGACAAGCGACGGTGGCGTCAAACAGCGTCGCAGCAACTAGCGCCGACCAATCGCCTAATACAACTCGCTAACGCCAAGGGAATGTTGATCAACTTGGACAACTTTACATGAGTTTACAACAAGCAAGCGGGTTGAATATTGAAGCAATTATATCATTTATGAACAAGAAAAGTTACAATATATGGTTTCCGAAAAAGTCTATCTATTGGCGCGCCTGTGGGCGTTTTCACACGGCATCAGCCGACGATGATGCCGGTGGTCACAAAATCCCATGTAAATAAATGGAGTGCTTACACACTTACCGATATTACCGTAACGTGTCGTTGCAGGCCCTGACATGCCGGCGAGGAGCAATCACTCCATTCGTGTCGTCCTGATTTTCATTAATAGGGTAGTTGCGAAAAAAATAAATGTTATTTTTTCCTATTAATTATGAAATATAAACTAATTCTAAACATATTAATGTAAAAATTATTAGAAAATATAAAACTTTTCATTCATAATTTCCGTAAATAAAGTTCGCGGTGGAATTCTTGTGACGTAGACTTTTAATAATTATATAGTTCGACCAAGTCTGTATGACTCATACTAGCTTATTAGAATACCACGACAAAGCAAAGATGTTGAATTATATTTAATTGTATCATACAAATATTTACAGTATAATTCTAAAAGAAAAATAACAGATACAAAAGTATTATTTAATAGTACGTATATATTATAATTATTTACTTGAATACCAGATATTTTCAAGATATTTAATTCTTATATAGACAACTTCATAATTTCGCCACCGGGTGGCTGCCCACTCCAGTGAATAGTGAATATACATGTCATTTTTAGTGACACAACCTATGTTTTACGTGTTAAAATCATATTTTATTTTTCTTTTCTATATCAGCAGATTTAAAACAAGGTAATGAAACTAATGAATTTGTGTGAAAATGAATAATTTCTTTTGTAATAGTGCTTCTCTCAAACATATAAATTGTTTCAAATAAAAATGGTAGTATTGTGTACAGAGTGTACAACCGAGAGTGTACCGCTAGGCAAGAAACACTGTGATTGGTATTAATAAAACACGTCACCACGGAAAAATTTGAAATAAGAATTTTGTTTTAAAAAAATTATATTTTGAAAAATATACAGTTGTCGGACATAAAATATGTATTTAAGTGAATAACTTGAACAATTCTTTCAGAAAAAAAATAAATTGGAAAATGCGCAACTACCCTATTTTGTTGTTGAGTTCAACAAGAATTGTATCCTGATTCTTGATAGCGTCGTTTAAAATTATTAACCAATTTTTCAAAAAGTGTGTAAAATGTATCCATTAAATACCGTTCGGATGAAACCAAAATTGACTTTGCTTGTTTTGTTTTCGCGCCTCAGGTGCAATAAATATAGCAAATATAATTTATTTTGCCCCATTTGTACTTTTGGCTCCGGTGGCTCAGTTAGAGCAACGCCTCTTAGTCATGAGTGCGCTCGGGATTCTGGGTTTGAATCCAACTAAGGCATGGATATTTGTGTATGTAAACCTACTCAGTAATTGGGAGTTAATCCTGCTGAAAGGTTTTTTTTCAAAAAAAGATAAAAAATCTGTTGTGGCCAGCACAAGACCTTCCGTCAATTCCATGTATTTTGTACAAATCCCATACCAAAAGATTCTATATAATATCATGTAAAATCAAACACGAACACATACTATTTTTTACAAATTCTATACCAAAAGTTCATTTAAAAAGGTTCTACAAATCCAATAAAATTATAACATAAACTACACTAAGTAATGTCCTTCCATCTTCTCTTTGGCCTTTCTCTGCGTGGTCACTTTTGCGAGCAACACTATGATATACCAATTTTAGATCCTATACTTTTTTCTATATTTGGTTTTGCACTTGCAACTGACATCTGTCAATTAAATTTTTTTGAATAATTATGTCAGCTGTTTTCGTGATAAATAGCAAAGCTGACAAACTGTATAGAGAAGAGTATTTTCTTTAATATATATAATAACAAAATGATAAAAAATAATATTTAACTGCGTTTTTTTAAGAAAAACTGTTAAAAACTTCAAATAAGGGTACTTCCGGTGGATCAATTATAACCAAAATGTGATATCCAGAAGAGGAATACGAATACACGGACACACATACACACACATACACACACACACACGGACACACACACACACACACGGACACACACACACACACACACACACACACACACACACATACATACATACATACATACAGGCATCATCTTAAAAATAGTAAATTTGTATTGTAGGTACCCTAAAACGTGCTTATTCATTAAAAACTCACCACCGAATTTTTTGACCAAAGACAATACCTTCCTTACCTAAAGGTGACGGAAGGTAAAAAAGATAACTTGCAGTCGACTCCCGCCCGGCAAAATCTAATGTGAAAATGATTTGCCGGTGTCGTATTGGTATAGGTGTCGTGCAGTAATTGTGCCGGTGCTAGTGTCGGTAAGACGTAAAAACACCCTATACGGGGGTCAGAACGGCTATTTTTGTTGATACGACCGAGCGGTATAAATTTGCATTGTCTACAAAATAAAATGTAATTTTAGTTTATTTTGTAGACAATGCAAATTAATTTCGGTGTTTCACATCTGCCAAGCGTGCCTCGACGGCTCACATTTTTTTAATTAACTAATTCAATCTCTTTTGCATGACATCGTGTACAGTTGAGTAGCCTTAATTGCAGGCGAATAATAAATTTCTCTGGGCTAAAACTTCTATATTAAAAAATTAAACGAACAGAGCCCAACAGGGGTTTCCAAGTCTATGACTTTAAAAAAAATACTTATTGGATATAAATGTTCATCATGTATAAGTAATATTAATGTGAATATAATCGTTAATATTATTATTTTATTACCCCAATTCCCTAATATCAAATTGAAACTTTAATGCATTTAAATCTCGCGCTTTTTACGTGAAACAAAACGACGTACCTAGCGCGTTTTCATATATGTCTTGATGTAGATGACATCACACGCGCCGTCAAATTTCTCGGGCATCGGTTATTGAAACTTTAAAATTTTTTTTCTCTACTCCTGCTCTGAAAATATAATTTTCTGGTTTGTTTTTCATACTGAAAGCGACACTTTGCAGCACGCTTCGGTATCCTAGCAACGAACTATACTTATGAATGTCGTATAAAATGTTTGTTGGTATCATAGGTAACACATCACAAATACAAAAATGACGATAAAGGTAGAAATGAAATAAATAAATATCCATAGCAACTATATAAAATGAGCGAATAAGAAATAACTTGTAAAATAGAAACCTGTCATGTCGTCTCAAGTCGCACTATACACTAGATAACCTAAGAATAAAGTTACTAACAACCTCCAACAACTGTCAAATTTAAATTGATAATCTACAAATTGAAATATAAACAGTTTATATTTAACGAAATAACATAGTAAAAAATAGCAGACTTACATAATGGTAATGGGGTATTCCGACATTTTTTTAAAATATTTTTTTCCATTAGTATAGACCAGTAGGACTCTGAATATCTAACTTTGAGTAAGAAAATGAATGCATCACATGAGATATGAATTTTAAAAAATTTCATCGCAATTCAAATTTTCTTATCATGGCGCGCTTATGACGTCAACTCGATGGTGACATCTGCAACGAACTTCATCGCCTAAATCCTCATGTTCATGACAGCCTTTTGCTTGTTTCATATGATTTTAGTAGCAGCGTGTATTTCGGTGTTTGTCCTGTGTTTGTTTATGGTAAAAATAGGAGTAATAATTATAAAGTGGACGAAATGTCAAACAAGAAATATAACCGCGCGTGTTAACTACTGACACCGTCTGTGTTTTTAAACGAAAATATTTACTTTGAAATGAGCAACAGATTATCAACTTGACGTCACAAATTTCAAGGACGTTTCTAGAGCTGTAAAAATTCAAATTCTGTAACATTAAATTATGAATTAAAACTTTTTATTAAACATGTTTTATTATATTTTTCTGCTATACGAAGATGGAAACTATAGAAAAAAGTTATTTTTTTGCATTAATTCCATATCACCGGAATAGGTACCCCATTATGGTAAGAATACTAATAAAGTGTTTTTCATCGATTCCTCGACATATTATATCCTTCAGCAATATTGTTGAACTTCCATCCAATTGAACTTCAAGGGCCGTACATGGCAATACTTCAAACTCTGATATAATTGCACATGCGCATTGCTCATGTAATTGTCCGACTCGCTACCTCTCGTCGTTCAAACTTAAATGCTCGCCACACAAAAAATCACTTTTACTCCTAATAACACAATGTACTATATCCTTATTTTTTTAGCGTGCGGAGTAGAAAAAATTGTATGTATAACACGTATTGTAAGTCCTTTGTTGTCCAGGCTGCAATTCTCGTTTTGATTCAACAAAGAAACACTTTCAGCACTTGAAATACAAATAACTGTTTTCATGTACAGATTAACATACTAAAAAATTTAAAAAACAAAATTTTAAGAAAATATTTTTCACAGGGAAACCGCTCATAGCAGCTGTAGAAACGTGTTTCGCTCTTATTAGAGCTCATCAGTACAGCATAGCATGTTAACAGATGGACATTAACTGGAAATAGTGAATAGAAAATGAACAAATTGTAACAGTGCCTGTAAGCAGCCAAATACACATTTGTTGCTTTGAAAATAAGTTCCACCATTTGTAGATAAATATAACATCGCAGCAGAGGCAATACACGACCACCCACCAGTCACCGCTACCTGGACCCCAAAGTAAATAAATGAAAGTTTTTTATAAACGAGCGTGAAGCTGTCAAAATTTTAAGAAATTTTTTTTCACAGAGCGGTTTCCCTGTGAAAAAAATTTTCCTAAAATTTTGACAGCTTCACGCTCGTTTATAAAAATCTTTCATTAAAAAACAAAATATTTGGAAATCCTTTTCAACATTTTTCGGAAAACTGTGTAATTTTAAAAAAGAATAACACTAACAATTATCTTTTTAAAATCACTGCTGCCACCATTTTTATTTTTCATTGTGTAATATCTTTCACGTGAAATAAGAACATTAGCATGTAATTCTGAATTCTGTTAAATCTCCGCTGCCACCAAAACGCTTCCTCGTCTTACCGTCTTGTATCTCGGTGTGTTCTTGTTGTTGGTGGCGGTGGAAAGGCAAGGGCACGTGGAGGACGTAGACAGTGATTGGCGAGCCACGGTGGAGGTATCCAACCATAATAAATGACACATTACGGGGCCACGATCGATGCCAGACGGTGGTCGGAGGTCGGCGAGCCGCGACTCTACCGCCAGACACTGCAATGTGCACCCGGCTACAAACTACGCAGGGCCGGAATCAGACAAATTCCCAGCCTACTAGGCGTAACAAAAAGAAAAGCATTTCCATTGAGTGATTGGTATGTAACAATGTTCTTCAGTATTATTAGTTTAATTTGTAATTAATTGTAGTAAATAAATAATTCGGCAAAAGTCATTAATCTAAATTTTGTTGTTGGTCATTATCAAAAACTTAATATTTAAAGTACTGTTCGGAATTTTCTTATAACAGACATTGTATTTGCCGAATTATTGTTATCTCGTTGTTTGGCAAACATCATCGGTCTGGTTCTCATGGATCATGAGAATGTGAGTCATCTTGGTCTTGACAAGGGTTGTTTCTCTCGTGATGCTTCTGATGAACGCGGTACTTGATTGGTGCGCTGACGTCAGAATTGACCAATAAGAATCCAGATTGGTGATGTAGTGTCAAACAATGGGATAATCATGGACAATAAATTGACGATCGAAAAATTAGTCAGTTAGAGTTAGTCGGAGTAAGAAGCCGTTAGTTAGTCAGGATGTAAGTGTAAATATTCATAGTTGTGTAAGTTAATAATATTTTTCATAATGTAACCTTTTCTCTTTCTGCTTCTAAATTATTTTATAAAATTCTACTTGTTTTTATTTTTATTGTATTGTAACCTTCTATTTTAATTATATTTTATTAATACAGTTATTTAATAGAAAATCGTTTTATCATTATATCGCCTTGCCCTCCAAACAAATAAAATTATAGTTTATATACAAATTCAAAATTAAATAAATAACCTGGTGGCACGCTACCAATAATTTGGATTATTTAATTGTTGTTTTTTAATTCCAGATTATTTAATTTAGATTCTCGCGTTTTCCCCTTTTTAAATAGTTCCGTTAATTTTAAGTCCGTTGTCGTGTTACAGGTATATGAAAGTTTTGAATCGAATGTAACAAATTTTAACAACAATAATCAGATTAATTTTAAATAACAATTTTTAATTTTAATTAATACCAAGTTAATATTAACAATGAGTTAACAGTTGGTATATTTTAAATAAATTGTGAAAAGATCATGACAGCCATCGGGATTCGAACCCAAGAACTTCCCTTTACTGGAGTGACGCTCTCACCAACTAAGATTGCCTAATGGCTGCTCTATTTCGATGGCTACAATGAACTTCCACTTAGCGTATCTAGTATACCTCTCCACTGAGAACATTTTTGTTCGTCAAGTCATTAGATGTGGGGTTGCAATTACAATTGCATTTAAACGTCTTGTGGCCCTGTCAGACCAATATAGCTCAGGTGGTAGAAACATCACTCCGGCAAAGTGAAGGTCTTGGGTTCGAATCCCGATGGCTGACATGCTCTTTTCACAATTTATTTCTAATATCGAATTGTATTTTCCTCTCCTTTTTTCCTTCGTGGTTTCTTTTAATTGTTTTTATGTCTTACTAGTATGTTATTGTTTTATAACAACCTCAACATTAAGTCCGTTATTAAGTAAATAATGCCCTAGGGCGTATTAAGTTGCTATGGTAATGTTGACAACAAACTGAGGTTAATAATACTGATACTAACATAAAGTGCAGTTAAGGTTAAGAAGCATTGTGAATTGTACTCGTTTATAATCATATTTGTTTCATCACAAATACAAACCAGCATACTTCTTATTCTTAGCAATAACATTGCTCGTCCATATTGACAGAAAAATACCACAAGAAATATATTTTTTGTTTGAAAAAATGCTTTGTTTACAGAAACAAAATATTACCTAGATACCACATTCACAGGCTACTTTGTAAGTTGTATTAAAATTTTGTGATTTATTATTTTTGTTTAATATATTCTAGTCAGACAAAATGTTTATTAAGAATTTCTAGTAAGACATAAAAGGTTGAAGGCACCACGGGTGTTAAACGACAATAATGCCTTCGGTCAACGTACTCGCCTCGGGCCAGAGGCCCTCGACAGTACACTGTTAACCTCAGGCATTATTGTCCTTATAACAACCCTTGGTACCTTAATTACTATTTTATTTAGATAACTTTTCGTCGTCCGATAACCTACCCCCACCACAACATAATCGCGACACTGATCTATCTCTTTTCCTCCGAGGCTATCTGTCTTCTTCCACGATCCTATTATGATAATGTCATATATCTCTTTTCCAAAATATTAACAGCTCGATTTTCAAAACAGTTTAAGCTAATCCTCATTTTTTGATTAGAGAACTCTACTTTAACTTTGACAGTTTGTTTTAAAATATAGTTTAATCTATTCTTAGTAACTAACTTTTATGATAATATTTTGAGGATTTAATTTGAAATCCCGAAATATAATAGAATTCATTAATCCAAAAAGAGGATTAGCTTAAACTTTTCGGGCAGTAAATTGCAAATAACACTGTAAAATGAGAGCCTGTAATGGCTCGTTTTTATATTTTATGGCATATATTAAAATTCGATTATGGTTAACTCATTTCTTTTATGTAGCTTACCTTTTAGCTCGCTTAGCTTGATTTTAACGGCGGAATTTATATGGAGTAGCCGCTGGCTGATTCGACGTCATAGTAATAGGTTGTATTTGTGCGTAAGATTGTTTTTGCGAAGGTTTTATTACATTTTATCCTATCTTATAGTACGTTATCTTGGTGGGCCAATATCTTATCAATTACCTGTTATTGGCTACCATGTCTGCAACTTTTTACATAGAATTCTGTCTTTAGAGCAAGTCTCCAAGAGCTGCGAGCCTTATTAACGTCTGTATTCTATATCTCTCACTTTATTATGCCTCATTATTAATATTAATTTTAAATGGCACAAATGTGACTCTTGTGGTGCAATCTCCACGCCATCAATGAGTGCCCGTGAGGTGACGCCTGGTAAGCGCCCACACGGTACAAATATGTCATCATCATTACCGATATCTTCGATAAAGCAGATTGTGGAACACTCAGAAATGGGTAATATGCCGTGATGATATATTTATTTATATTTATTTAAACCTAACCCTAAAAAAAAAGTAGAAAGCATTCATTACTTTGTAAATTTTATTAAAACTGTCTGATCCGTAACCGTGTAGAATATTAAAAAAATTGTAGCAAGGCATAAAATATTGTATACACCAACCCTTGGTAGGTATTACTTGATATTTATAGCCCTTGGGCGATTTATAAACAGTCGGGTTAGAGGCCCTTGGGCTAATAAACTATTGCCCTTGGCGAGCATAAACGTCTTCGTAATATCCTTGGTACATAAAATTCTATTTCGGCGATACTTCGAAGTCTAAAGAAGCACAATTAAAAAAATGATCAATAAGTACCACCATCTTCGTAGAAGAATTTTCCTGCCAGGGTCCAGGCAATGAAATGATTTATTTTATGAAAGTTAAGTTGGTAACATATTTTAGTGTCTACTTCTTCGTGGGGATTTAGCGTTAGTGCGGGCCTGATCCACCCACACGTTACATCGTTTCAGCGGTGTTGTAGCAGCCGCCGTGGCCGCTAAAGGGGATTTACAGAATTTAAAGTAAATATTTACGATATCGGTGTGTCGTGCGAACCACAAGCCACGTGAATCCACATCCAGCAACAACAGTTTTTACGCGCCAATAACGTACGATCTATTACAACATTTAGATTACAGAGAATAGAGGAATATTATTGTAAGATAAGACTAGGTACCGTTTCTATCAGAATATTTATTGTTGGGATAGTCTAATAAATAAAGAGAAAAAGATTATGGTATCTTTTGCGGATTGTATACAATATGGAATTACCATATCGGATATATGATATTACTTTTACCTTCCATCACCTAGAAGGTTTTTAATAAATAAGCACGATTTAGGGACCCTAGAATACGATTTCACGATTATGTTTGTATCTCTGTGTGTGTGTGTGTGTATGTGTGTGTGTGTATGTGTGTGTATGTGTGTGTGTATGTGTGTGTGTGTGTGTGTGTCTGCGTGTGTGTGGTGTGTGTGTCTGCGTGTTAGTGGGAGGGGGGGGGGGGGGGGGGTGAACAGTGTGTCCCATTTAAAAGTGCCACCATTGGGAGAACTATAAGAGATACGATGTCGATTAAATGGAACTTTTTGTGCGCCTTTGGGAGGCCATCTCAGATGTGCTTTTGTTTTTCCAAAAATTCTTATAGGGCACTAGATAATGACAAAAAACTGAATATTGTTGATTTTTTCTTTTTCAAATAACTTCTAAACTATTAGTAATTGAGAAAAACGTTTCAAATACAAAAGATAGATATTTTTATTAACTAACCAGTGGCGTACAAAATAATTTTTTATATCCGTAAATTTTCGAGATATAACACAAATTTATATTTTTTTAAATGGAACCAATATCTGATTTTAGTCTCAAAAAAATAATTATTTTTTTTTATGAATGGTGGTATTTTTAACATTTAATACATGACAGTTATGAATTTTTGTTTGTTAAGATTTGCAAAATTTATTTTTTGATTTTTTGTTAATCGTATGTAGGCTAATTTATTAGAAATTAGTTTTGATGGTACAAAACTACAAATTGTGTATGTTGCATTTTAAAATGGACAAATATTACATTGCTGTCATTTTTTGACAATAGTGAGTAACCATGGAAGTGATTGACCATATGTTGTATGTTAAAATAAAATCCCTGTATGTACAATGCACGCCAGGTAACTATTTTTACTGCCTCAAGCCTCAACGAGGAGTCATTTCCTCCTTTCAGCAGTAAAAACTATTTTTTCTACTTCTTTATCAGTCAATTAACTTCTACACACTATCTGTCAAACAAGTAAATGCCTTCTTACGCAGAGTGTTATGTAATGAAAGTCACTAGTGTTCCGTAATATACAGGGTGTCTCTTAAATAGGGGGACATGGCTTAACCACATATTTCTGAGGCTAAAATAAGACGATTTAACCAAACTTGCTTCTACCGGAATGTGTACCATTTAGCCAGTATTCTGTTTCAAAGTTCTTCGAAAAAAAATTAATTTTGCTTATAATAACTGGACGCTTTATTCGATTTGGATGAAATTTGGCATGACAGTTTATATGGTTATAAGTCATCTTTTAAGATGATACTATTATTAGTGAACAACTAGTGTATGAAACGTAGTTGTCCCAACATTGATTAGACCATAACTTTTTAATGGCCACGCCAATAACATAAAATTATTTATTTTTTCAGAAAGATATATTCAATAGTAAACTTTTCTCTCTGTGTGTAATTTGTGATATCTGTTACGGTTCAGACAAAAAAAAATAAAATCTGAGTGACTGCATCGTGAATTTTTTTAAAATAAATTTAATCTAGCAGTCTATTCAAATGTCAAACAATTAATTTTTAATGACAGTAACGAGTTGCCAATCTTCTCAACTTATTTAGGAGTAAGCTAACATATTTATTCGTGTTATTTATAATAATCGTAGTAAAATACTATTAGGCCGAACAAACAGAGAGAAAAGTTTACTATTGAATGTATCTTTCCGAAAAAAAATAATTTCATGTTATCGGCGTGGCCATTAAAAAGTTATGGTCTAATCAATGTTGGGACACCTACGTTTCATACACTAGTTCACTAATAATAGTATCATCTTAAAAGATGACTTATAACCATATAAACTGTCATGCCAAATTTCATCCAAATCGAATAAAGCGTCCAGTTATTATAAGCAAAATTAATTTTTTTTCGAAGAACTTTGAAGCAGAATTCTGGGTAAATGGTACACTTTCCGGTAGAAGCAAGTTTAGTTAAATCATCTTATTTTAGCCTCAGGAATCTGTGGTTAAGCCATGTCCCCCTATTTAAGAGACACCTGTATATATATATATATATATATTACGTAACAGTTAGTAGGGGAATTTCCGTTTATCCCTAGAATCATGTTGGCAAGATTACCTGCAAAACAATTAATTTGACGTTTGACAGACAATTAACTTTCATAACGTGGACATAACCTCTTTTTGCATAAAAAAATCATGGTCGAAGAAAAAGTGTAGTACACCGCTCGAGTTGTAAAGCAATTACATACGTATAGATTACACACTCGCCTAACGGCTCGTGAGTAACTCTTTCATTCGCACGTAATATGCTTCTTATAACTCGCGCATAAATACGACATAAAGATCAAGAGCACAAATAAAATAATTGTGATGCATATAAGCGCATAAGAGCACATTTACTGGCATTATTTTTTTAATATAATTTTACTTGGTAGGATAACTTGATTTACCCCCGGTATTAGGTACCTTAAAACTAGGTATTAAAAAAATGTATATAACTTTCACATTATATCTTGTAATCCAACAACTATAATAGATATTTACACACCAAGTGAGCTAATGTAATGTTTATTCATGAGAAGAAAGTTTAGCTCACGAGCCCGTAAGAGCGAGCGAGATAATTTCTTCGAGTGAATAAACATTCTTAGCTCACGTGGTTCGTACAATATTTTATTCAATTTTGACGAAATAATAATAAAAACCATTATAATATTTAATTTAGGCAAAATAAAAAACTGATCACTTAGTAGGCTGAGCATGACAATCGTCGCTGATAGACGTCAAATCATCTATTTAAAATGCTTTATTGTCTGCCATTTGTGCCATGAAAAATAATGAAAATGACTGATAATGTCTAATAAATATTATGGTAAGTGCTATTTTCGTAAAAGTAAAAAGTGCTATTTCGTATTTGTTGCAGAGTGAGTTAAAATTTTATGAGAGTGATTTAAAAAATTTTAATTCCCTTGTGAATAAAGTGTTACTTATAGTTGTTGCTATGGAGTTAATAATGACAGTTTAAAACGTCAAAATTGAATAAAAAAAATCAACTTCACCATGCGAAAAAACATAAAAATTACTCTAAAAAGTGCAAACCAAAAGTATGTATTACTTCTTGGGAGTTATTTGCAAAAATAAAAAAAAAGCTTCCTACACATTCCCTTACATTTAGTGCCTATATATGTGTTTTCGACTAATCTATACACAAAAGAAATGACCACTCAAAGCTGTCGTAGAGAGAACACCACACGGGTCATTGTTGTACTATTTATTTGAACAGGAAATTATTATTTATAGTCAAATTATTCATACTACACAAGTGTACTTACAGTATAAGTATATTGTCATTACCAAAAGTCATTTAAAGGAGATTGAAAATCCCAGAAATGGATAAAAACATTAATGACGTTTCTAATTTATATTTATAAATTAATATAAATATAATAATCGTAATATTATCGTACCTCATTGACATTTAACTCATTTTATTTATATTGATAACATTTGGATTTAAATAAACTGTGCATTGAGATTTACCAAGGTTACATGATTCGTATATCAGTATCAGTCAGTATTTCTTGCTCCTTACAAGAGAGCAGTCATGAACCGATTGTGTTTATTGTTTATGTACGTTTTCTTCTTAAATATCTGCAATGGCGTGTACGTACATATCGAGGAAGGAATGAGAAGAAGTGAATTTATAACCGTTCATCTTCCTGTTTACGATGGCTACATTTCCACTAGTGAAAAAAACATAGACCTTTTGGAATTTCGACATTGGGACGCAGATGAAGACAAAAAAATAAATTTGATTACAAATTTTCCAGATTTGACATATATTAATATAAGTTATATGGGTATCGAAAAAATACCTAAATTTTTAAATTTGCCAAGCGTTGCGTTTCTAATTATGACAAAGAATAATTTGAAAAAAATTTCATCAAATACTATTAGTACTTTGCCAGTAAATCTAGTTCATTTTCAGAAAAATCAAATATCACATATAGATGATAATTCTTTTGGGAAAAATATAATGGAAGTGAATTTGGATTCTAACCAAATTACAGAAATATCAACCAAATGGTTCAAAAATCCTGTAAAACTAAAAGAATTAAGTTTAGAAAACAATTCAATATCGTATTTGGATGAAAATTTCACACAGAGCTTCCCCACTTTAGACATTTTGAATTTATCTTTCAACGATTTGATTTCCATTGGAAATGGTGCATTTTCCGGGCTTTCCACAATGACAATCCTAAATCTGCAAGGCAACCAACTCACAGTTCTTCAACCCCAGATCTTCGGGGAGTCCATCAAAATCTCCGGTTGGTTCAACATCGCAGGAAACCAGCTCAACTTCTTATCGAAAGATCTTCTAAAGAAAATGCATTTGGAGAGGTTTGTCATTCGTGGGAACCCGTGGCAATGTCCGTGTTTAAGAAAAATTGAAAAATGGATGGCTTTAAATGTTAACGATACGAGTTCTATTTATGAAGCATTTTTCGTAGGATGGAAGGATACGTATCCAGTGTGTATAGTGGCGTCGTCTTTTAGTGATCAGTGCGTGGAATTAGTGGATAAGGACTTGGATAATGAGTATAAAAAGGCACTAAAGGCCTATTTATAATGAAGTAACACAAGCGGTAAAGCAGTAACGCAAAACATGAACGCATAATATTCCTATATGCTGATTTATAATGAAAAGTAACGCAGCGCCACAATCAGCAACGCAATAAACGCGACGCAGATGACCAACTCTCATCGTTCTACCTACTGTTTTACCGCCAGCCAATCAGAATTTAGTTTCAGTTTTACTATAAAAATCGGTATTATCGACATGTTCATGAACTGTCACACCTACAAAATAAATACTATATTTTCGTCACTGTCCATTTCTATTTAAATTATTTTATAATACTAACCTTATTTATACTTACGTATGTCATATAAAGACAATAAATAAGAGTGAATCGAATTTCAAAGAAATATACCAAATTCTTCTGATTGATTAGAAGTGCTATCTTTGGCGTTTATTATAAATTACAGATTTTGTGTTTGCGTTGACAGTTACGTTGCGTCGTTGCGTTGCGTTTAACGTTACTTTATTATAAATAGGCCTTTAATGTGGACGAGGATCGGAAACATAGCGAAATACCGTGCCGTGTATATTTTTATTTTCACCGTTTGCTTAATGACACATTCTCAAATTTGTACGGCGCTGTGCCGGTGAAAAGTGGGTACGTGTGAAAACGGCCTTAGTAATGTTTTTGTTTTCATAAAAATAAAATGCATAGGTCACTAGATAATGAAAAACTGATTATGTTTCATTTTCAAATAACTTCTAAACAATCAGTTATCGAAAAAATTTATATTTATTGGAAAGATTTTCAGATACACCACAAACTTCAATTTTTTTATATGGAATGTATATTTAGTTTATGAGAATTCTCACACTTTTCGGCCAACATGTGACGATCACAGAGTAAATTTTACAAGTTTTTTAATATTCTTTTAATGTAACTTATATTTTCTGTGCATAGTCAAAATTCTTTAAATAATATGTAAATCAGTGCAATGCACAAACAAATAATAATAATAAAATTGAATGTTTCTGAATTTATCACTTTGTCAAGTGATTACACCAGTTACCAGTTAAAACTTATTTCATGATGAAGTTACAAAATAAGTAACGAAATATTGGAAATTTAAATAAAATTAACTACTTTATGAAATAACAAAAATATAATTCCTTACAATCACCGGCGAGAAATCTGTTAATACATTTTATCTATCAACAAGTACGGCGTTACTTCCTCCTAACAATATCCACATTTTTCTCTAGAGACAAAATTTTGAGATCATAGAAATTAACTTTTACTCTAAGGACATGGAAAAATATATTTAGGTATTTTAAATAATTTTTGATTCTTTGTTTAGTAATTTAGATACTAATTGTGTACATTGGTTATTATTGCAATAAATACTTTTTATTCAATGAATTCGGATTCCTACATATGCCTTTACAGTTAAGTAAAATTAAAAAATTATAATCTCGAAATGAGTACATATTTTTATTTAAATAAAATAATAAAAAGTTTATCCTTTTCCTTTTTCCTGGATTTTCTTCAAATACACGTAAATATTTCTAAAATAATATGAAATGTTTTTCATGACATTAAATTAAACTTCTTGTATCGTGCAATTTGTGTCTCCCATCTTGTAACATAGCAGACTTGTTCGTACCGAAAATTTATTTTTAGATACATTTAGAATCTGGAACCTCATTTTTGTTATTAAATAAATTTTATTCTGACGGGCGGGAAGTTTAAATATTATATATTTTATTGGAAATGGAAAATACGTACTTGGCGGTCTTATATAAATATTTTGAGGAAATTTATATTATATTTCGAGCAGTTTTTTAATTCGATGTGTCCATTTTTTTGAACGATAATATAATTCATAAATAATATATTTCTGATGAATTAAAAAAAAGACTTTTATAAGGATGTAATAAAATTGACAATTTTTATTTTTTAAAAGATATAAACTTTTTTCTGATAGTTAAAAATTTATTATGATTTTTATTTAGGTATGTATTCAATTTTCATTATTTCAATATACAGTGTATTCTCTCTTAACGGACACTCTTTTTAAGCGGACACCCCTATTAATGGACATATTTTCGAGAACCCAAATTCTAAATAGTTTATCTAATGAAATTGTTTCGCTGTTAAGCGGACATCCCTGTTAACCGGACACGGACACTAGTTTGCTCGGTTTAACGTCACGTGATCGTCTGTTAAGCGGACAGTTTGAGTCGCAAATTCAGAAAAATCGGGACTTCCCCTGCGAGATCCAGCAGTTCTCGACGAACTAAGTCGATCGGAGAGATATAGAACGCAGCAGGAACAGAAATTTTGAAAAAGTTGAATCACAGCAAGAAGAATTATTGGATTCAGATAACGAAGATGAAGTGCAAGAGGAGGACCATAACTGCGATAATTGTGTTAAAACAAATAAAGAAGCTCTGTTAACTCGGAAGAAAATGAAGTGTTTAACATTAAGAAATGGCGATAACAGAGGATTTGAGTTATTAATTACTTTGGAAGATCATTTTCAAAATGTTTTACTTACTAAAATAAACTTTTGTCAATAAACAATTTTACACTTTTTTCAACCATCTTCTTAACAATAGTTTTTTATTAATTTTGTTTTCGTATTTACTTTTCATTTGCAAATAAAAATATTGTATTGTCAACATGTCGTTTTTTAATGTTTTATACATATGTACATAAAATACGAATGATTGATTTTTAAAAATTTTCCGTGTACGGACACCTCTATTAAGCGGACAAATTTTCGGCGACGGCGACTGTCCGTTTAAGAGAGAATTCACTGTATTACGAAATCTTTAATATCAATAAAAAAAAAAAATGCAAAAATGTTAGACAAAGGTCAAGCAACAATTATTGAGAATAAAGCACAAGGTTCATATTTTTTAGAATGCAATTCCTTCCACTTTTTAAAAGCTTTTTCAAAATAATCATCAACTGCAAACATCAATTTCTTCTTCAGAGAAAAATTATTAGCGAACTCCATTGTTTGAAAACAAAATCAGCTTAACATGTATAGGTACGTCATAAAATATTTTTAAAAAATATTACGGCTTAACGAATAACAATAAAAAATTCTACAATTACAGATCGCTTTTATGTAAGTATAATATTTTTTATTCTATCTGAATATATTTTCCTAGCATAGAGCTGTTTTTCGCAACACTTTATAAGACAGTTTTTAATTAATCTTTGCTGGTGATGAAACTTCACTTTGATTAGCTTTCCAGATTGCGGCAGATCAAAGATTACATCGTCCAGTTCGTTTTTACATTCTAGCGAAGTTGGTGTTTATGATCTAAAGTTCCTTAAATTATCAATCAAAAAAGTTCAGGCAAGTTTTGTTATTAATTTTTTATCAAGATCAGAGGAATTTAATTTTTTAGACTAGGATGAACGAATAGAATTTGAATTATGGTTATTTTTTTCTTTATTGAAAACTGATACTAATATAGAAAACAATTTTTTATGGCTCGCTTACAAACTTTTGTACTACAATGTAAATCCTTTTTCAATCCGTATCCACGTTAATCCGAACATCGAATAGAAAGAAAAAGTAATTCGAACAAAGACTAACACGAACTGTGCGATAAAATTTCTCGGAATTCATCAATCTGCACATTTTGCTTTAATTTCCACCCCTGAAATGGCGGGATGTTCAACCCTTTTATGGAATGAACGCCCGAAAGCATACAATAATTTGTATTTTTTTCATAATTATTTATTTATTATTACCAATTCAACATAACTCTTTACATCCAAATTGCAGAACATTACATAGCAAAATGAAGAGGAAATATAAAAACAAAAGAAAAAAAATTAAACAAAAAGATAAGATAATAATTTTTTAATTTTTATTTTTTAATTTCAGCGTCATTTTTTCTCTGAAATACTGTAATATTTAAAAACTTTCTAAATTGACGTTATTAACACTTATCCATACAAATTCAGTAATCCGAACAAATCGTTAGTCCGAAGCACCCTTACATTTAGCATTTCGGATTAAAAGGTCATTACTTACTGTATTTTAAATTCAAAAAAATTCGGTACTTTTTGATGAAACATCGTATATTTTGTAACTAGTAAGAAAAGTACTGTATTTTCGGACGATGGTAAAAGCCCGTCATTAAATAAATTTTCTCATTTCGCGTTCACACAGTGAATTTTATGACACTATTTTTGTCAAAACAGTGTTACAATGAACAGTTTTGTACAACTGTTTTTGAGATTTTTTAATTGTGAAATTGGTAACTTGATTTAAATATCAAATACATATATTTTATTTTATGTAGTTGTCATAACCCGTCATTACTCATTGATAATTACTACACTTAGATTTTTATATTAAATAATTACATCAAACAGTAAAGCACTTTAAAATCAAAGTACAAAGTATTTATTTATAGGTCAAATGTCATACTAAATTAAATTTCATATGTTTATTTATTTCTTTATTTATTTATTAGTGTTTGTCTTCTCAACATGAAAATTTCCCAATTAAAGACAAGCTCAAGCGTTACAATGGGCTATTTGGCGTACCTTTTTATTTAATATTTTTTGAAGAGAACAATAGTTTGGATGTTAGTATTTTAGTTTATCTTTTTGATATCGATATTTTAAATTACAAGTAATTACCTATGTGTTTATTTATAAAGTAATTAATGTATATGAGAGACCAGAGAGAGAGAAAAATGAACTAATGTCAAATTCAAATTAAAACTTTCTCGCACGCCATGCCATCTATTGATAACATTCTTAAACATGCTTCCACTCTCCAGATCAATATAAAGACGTCACAGAAAAATTTCTTTCTTAATTTAGTAAAAAACAAATAATTATTTCAAAATAAAATTTATATTTTTATATATGTTTTCAATATAACATTACGTATATAGTGACAGAAATCGGATTTTCAGTACCACGCAAGTAGTCCATTAGACACAGTACACATGATCAAAAATAACATATAAAAACTAGTAAATCAACAAATGTTTATAAAAATATCAAAGACCAAAACATTTAAATAAGGAATATAACTAATGAAATTTAAGTGAGCATTGGAAACATTGTAAACTTGTGGAAAATAAACCTAGCATTAAACACTTGCAGCAGTATGCATAACTGAAACTTAAAATGATGTTATAACAGTTTTAACTAGTGGCCACTAAGGATAGCAAAAATGCATAAGGTTTTACCTAGCAACATTTTAAATTACCTTAGAAACCTACTTAGTGGCCAATAACAAATTTATGCATACGGCTGTTGAACTTCAATATTAAACTATTAGCAGAATATTTTTATATATTTTTACTTACACAAAAAATATAAATTAAATTAGAGATATATACCAACAAGAAATTATAAAAAGTAGAGACAACTTAAAAACACGTGTACTGCATAAAGCAATCAGTATCAATTTGGTATGTATATTGAAATTGTCAGTGTTACCAAGTTAGATATTTTAATATTTCTTTCAATAATAATTTTGAAATAAAAGTAAATTAATGCGAAATTGGAAAAATAGTATGAAAAACACGTATTACAATGTCCATTTGTAATACTCGTACGGCTCGATTACGCAAACTTTACTCATATCATCATCATCAGTATCATTGTAATAATTGTCTTTTAATGTACCATTGTAAAACAATCAAGTGGGTGTAATTTTATTTTGTTGATTTAATTCTAATCAATCTAAATCATGGTTAATGGATGTTTCAGCAACAAAATATCTTCCTGAGAAGTTAATTAGTGTATGTTCAGGTATTTCCTGTCCTGACAGATTGGATAGGAATGATAGGATAGGACGTCTTCCTCTCATCTGGTTGTTTTATTTGGCTGGCGAATTCTTTTTGCTGGTTTTGTGCTGCGATGCGACTGATACGACTGAAATATAGAGAGCTAACGGTATTCCGCGATCGGGAGCTAAGCTCGCTTGATCCCAACTTGCCTCCGGCGAGTTTCTTTCCTTTATTTTTATTGATAAAAGAATCCTAGACATGAGACAATTCCAGCGATAATATTACATGGGACAATAGCAAAGCGGTGGGCGTTAAAATTCTATAAAGGAGACATTTAATAACCAACTTATTTAAGGCTTTTCTTTTTACCAAGCTCCGCCACCAACTATTAATACACGTATATACTCTCTTTTCTCTCTCAATTTAGTCTAGAGACAACAAATAAAATATTTAAATTATACGCATTTAATTTCACTGTCTATTGATTTCCACCATCGTTCGCAAATGTAATAAATGTATGTAACAAAAGTTTTCAGAATAAATTTACGCACCAAATTTTAATACTAAATAAGGTTTAACCTAGTTGTCACTGAACATAATAAATACAAAATATTGATTCAGTATTTTTTTATATAAATACAAAATAGTTTTATAGTACACCGTGTTCAAATACACGAAAAAAAATTAAAAGATGTTATATAAACTTGAAATACGCAAATCTATCTATAGGTTAGTTGGACAGATAGCCTAAACGTGAAATTGTTAACGTTTTTAGGAATCAATAGAGAGAGCACGCACTTTAGAATTCTATCAAATGAGACAGTTGTTTTCGCGAAAATTTGATAGTATGCGTGTCTCAAAATATTCGCCTGCAAGCGCACGACTCGAGACGAAAGTATTATTTTGACATAATTCAATTCCAAGCCAATGTATATACAACAGTTATAATATTCTCTATTTTAGTAGTAAAAAAAACCCGAAAAATTCCAGATCAAAAAGCGAATATAGAATTCTAAATTGCATGGTACCAAAATTTGTGAAAGTAAAATCGCATTTGCCTGTTTTCTAAGATAGAATTCTAAAGTGCGTACTGTCACTACAGAATATTGGACAGACGACTATTTATCGAACTATACAGAAAAATGCGCAAAACAATAACGTAAACGAGAAGTGCAAGTCAATGCATTAAGTTGGCAGCACGGAATTAATGCCCCCTGGGTCGCAGGGGGCACACTACTTTTGACATATGTCAAATACATGTCAAGTAAACGTCAAATATATGTCATATGAACCTGTCAACGTTCATTTGTTTAATTTACAGTGATTACTTAATTTTTATAATTTCAGTACGTATATTCAAATAAAAAATAATTGATTTTCATGATTTTTATTACATGTTTATCTTACATTATTTAAATAAAATAATTTATAATAAAAGAGCATTTTCTTCTCATTCTTGAATAATTGGAAGAGCCAGGTGAGTTCTTGTTTATATCGATTACAATTTTATACGATCTTCTTGGTCTCTTTATGAACGTTATTCTCCTTTGATTTTGCTTTTTCGGCAATACTTTGGTCTTCCAGCGAGACGTTGTACCATTGGAGTTTAGTTGCATAAGAAGATGTCCCCGTAGAAGCGGAGCTCTGCAAATTTCGTGATTGATTATATCACTCAGTGTATGTTCATTTTCAAGATTCGACGTTGAAATTCCATTCCACGTTCTTTTGTCGTTATTTGAGCGAGGACCAAAATGGCTAACATAATCACATAAGACCTGAAGCTGAAATTCCAGTTTTCTTCACAGGAACATTTTTTCATCTAAAGTGCTATTCTATTTCATTATTTTGGAATTTCGATATTAAAATTATGAGTTAAATTGTCTCCACGTACTCTGTCACACGAATACTCTTAATTCGTTTATAGAAAATTTAATTCTGTCGGAAAGACTTAAAATACCAGTTTTCTTAATATAAGTTAAAGCGACTGAATGAGAATTTGTAATACCGCCAGGATGAATTGTTGGAATTGAATTACATAATAAACGATTTTTCTTGTTATTAATAAAAGTTGTGTCAAAATGATCTGCACATATGACTAACATAATCACATAAGACCTGAAGCTGAAATTCCAGTTTTCTTCACAGGAACATTTTTTCATCTAAAGTGCTATTCTATTTGATTATTTTGGAATTTCGATATTAAAATTATGAGTTAAATTGTCTCCACGTACTCTGTCACACGAATACTCTTAATTCGTTTATAGAAAATTTAATTCTGTCGGAAAGACTTAAAATACCAGTTTTCTTAATATAAGTTAAAGCGACTGAATGAGAATTTGTAATACCGCCAGGATGAATTGTTGGAATTGAATTACATAATAAACGATTTTTCTTGTTATTAATAAAAGTTGTGTCAAAATGATCTGCACATATGAACGAATATGACAAATTTTCATCAGAGTTAATATTGCAAAATTTCTTTCAAATATCACATCGCGCCGTACTTTCTACAGAAAATCTAAAAAAGTGTTTATTTTGTTGTTCTCTTACTTCCATTCGTTTATTCTCGCAGTTGAGTTGCTGATATATATATATATATATATATATATATGTGTGGAGTGTAATCGTCACTGTTTCGATTAGTTAAGGAGGAAAATATCGTGGGTGTGTCAGTGGATTGTGGGCTTTAATTAAAGTTGATTTCTTTTAAAATCTGTCAAGCTTTCGTGTATTTAGTTTTTTTTTTACACATCATCAGGACACTGAAGTAAAATTATTTGTATTTTTACTTCAGTGTCCTGATGATGTGTAAAAAACTAAATACACGAAAGCTTGACAGATTTTAAAAGAAATCAACTTTAATTAAAGCCCACAATCCACTGACACACCCACGATATTTTCCTCCTTATATATATATATATATATATATATATATATATATATATATATATATATATATATATACCGGGAGTTTATTTTATCAGTAAACATAGGGTATATTATTGCCATAGTTACGGTATGAATGTTTGACAGCAATGTATTGAAGCGTTTATTTTATGAGTAAACATAGGCGGTTAACATGGGAAGCAGTTTTTTGCAAATATAAAGTGTCCGGCTAAATATCTAACCATGCTATTGAACATGATAATAGTACATTACATCTTGTACATTATTTAATATTAATTACTTTAATAATATTGCAAAAATTGCAATAAATTACAAAAATTGTGAAATAAATAATTGTTTCAGTTTTTTACTATGCAATATGAAATAATTTCCAAGTGTCTCCGTGGCGCAGTGGTCATAACACTAGCGACTGAAATTTTTGGTTGGGGTTCGATTCCCCATTGGGGTAATTATTTTATTTTTTTTACATAAAAATTGTTGAACTTTTAAAAATCAGTTTATATTTCCATATTACAATCATTTGAAAATAATAATAACATTGTAATAAATAAAGAGAAAATGATTGAGAATAATTGATTACAATAATCAAAATATTGATGTAATAACAATGCATTGTATTTTATTTGATAAATACAGTAAAGACATAATATTTGCACAAATTTATTATATTTCAGTTATTTTTATTAATATCAAAGGATATACAATGCATTGTTATTGCATCAATATTTTGATTATTGTAATCAATTATACTCAATTATTTTCTCTTTATTCTCCCGGTATATATATATATATATATATATATATATATATATATATTTACATCCCACTACCATTGTGGCGTCCCCTGTGTAATTTTCTACATTCAAAGTGACGTCCTTGTGCATAAGACGTCCGTATACCGGACGTCATATGCACATGGCCTTATAAATTTTTTTCTGACATCAGGGGGGCCTCTAGTATCGTACAGCGAAATTTGTTATGGACGTCAGAATGATAGCGGAATGGAAAATGTATATTTTTTGTAGTTCAAAAAAATTCCACTTGCGGCGCTAGTGTCGTCAGGCGTATATACGCTGTATATACTGAAGTTTCATTCCAGCGACATTCTGAACTCCGTACGCTTGGCAACAGTGTAACATTGGGTTACTACATTAGCGCGCAACTCTTCTACTCGTATTTAAAGCTATATTGTGCACACATGATAGTATTTAAATTAATATTTATGTAATCAAACTTTTGTTTTGCAAAATCCTCTTAGTAAATACAAAGTCAAAATGTATGGTTTCAATGTAATAAATTTAGAAAAGGTAATTATTTAAATACTCGTATCATAAAGCTGAATTATTAATTACAAAATATTGTGTAAATTGTAAATAAAAGCCAAATGTAAGGGTAAGAAGATTAATGATTAAATGTATGGAATAAATATGAGAACGGTATGCTACAGTGAAATATATAAATAAAATATTTATAAACTTTTGATTTAAAATACGAAGACCGAAATTTTAAGTGTGTCGAAAAAGAGAGTGTAGAAATAATTATTAAAAGAAAAAATGTTTTAAACATATTAATATGTACTAAAACGATTTATTACATATAGATATTTTTTACTCTAGGTACTTCTTCCTATTTCTCTTCTACTTACTGAGGTGTTTCAATAAAGTGTTTTCATTTAATTAGAAAATATTTTTATACATTTTAGATATCGAGATTTTAGTAAATGACCACGTTTTAAGGTCCCTAGAATCCAATTTTAACATTTTCACGATGATGTCTGTATGTGTGTGTGTGTGTGTGTGTGTGTGTGTGTGTGTGTGTGTGTATGTGTATGGATTTTGTTAACGCTCTAACTCAAATACTATCATTCAGAAAATTCTGAAACCTTGTATTTCTACCGTGTTCTAATATGGCAAGACACCATTCGATTTTGGTGTAAATCGGATAACCGAAAATGACACTTTACCTGAAGCTCATAATTGTTTTTCTTCAAAAAATATTTTTAAAAAAAATCCCGAAGCCTAAGGTAAACACAATTCCTTTGTTACATAGTTCATATTTCAAATGAATGTAAATACAGGTGAATGTCATTGTCAAAAAACTAATTACTTCAAATTACTAATAGTGACATTTTAAAAAGAAAATATTAAATAAAGAAATAGTTATATGCAATGGAACAGTTTGCAGCATTAATAAATACGGAGGTATGTATTCAAATTAATAAAAATTAAATAGCAGGAGGTTTTGTGTTGGCCACATCAGATTTTTTTTATTATATTGTAATTTGAAAAATTTTGTTATATGCGCTAGTGAGATATGTAAAAATATAAATGATCAAAAGTAATGACTTGAAAACACCGTATTTTTATTGCAACCTATATGCAAACTTAGAAAGAAACACAGAGAAGTAATTTTTTTATGTGTAACAACTAAAGATTAATGAAACAAATTTATGTTTATGAAATACTCTTTCTGGAAATAAGCAGAACTGTTCAATGTAATAATAGATATTTCATAAATTTCACTTATTTGTTTTTACCTCCCGCTACCCTTGGTAAGGGAGGTAAGTATAGGGATCTTGCTAAAAATCGCATCTTGAAATTTTGGTAAATGACCACGTTTTAAGGTCCGATTTTAACATTTTCACGATGATGTCTATATGTGTGTGTGTGGATTTTGTCAACGCTCTAACTCAAATATCATTCAGAAAATTCTCGTATTTTAACCCTATTCTAATATGGAAAGAAACCATTAGATTTTGGTGTAAATCGGATAATCGGAAACGGCACTTTACTTGAAACTCATAATGATTTTTCGTCAAAAAAATACTATTAGATGTCATTTTTTCGCATTTTTTGCCATGAAAATTAAAGCTAATTGAATTTTCTACAGGTATACATTCATAATTTTTTTATATATTTTACAGATAAATTTAAAAAATATTTTTTTTTATAAATCCCGAAGCCTATGTTTTAAAGATAAACTATAAAAATAAATAAAAATAAAGCAATAGTTCTATGCAATGGAAGTAAATATAGTTTGCAGCATATGTAGGTATGTATTTAAATTAATAAAAATGAAATAGCGTGAGGTATTGTGTTGGCCACATCAGATTTTTTCATTTTATTTTGTCAGAAGGGGCTCACTAACTCTCAGGGGAGATTGATAATTTCAGAACAGTTCACAAGCTAAAGCTCTAAAATTATCTTTTGCTGTGATTTATAATATTTTATCAAATATCCAGAATTTCGACTATACTCCTATGTTAAATAAAAAAATCTGATGTTGCCATCACATTACCTTCCATCAGTTCTATGTATTTTGGACAAATACCACATAGAAAGTTTCTATATTTTCAGTAAAATTATAACAAAAACGTATTATGTAATTTTCACTTGACACTCACATATGTCAATTAGAATTTTCTTAATAATATTGTAATATCCGTAAAAATTTCAATTTGTTGTAAAAATAGCCGAAGTGAATCCAAACGGCTGCTTTTCATATGTTTTCACTATTTTATTGGCATACGAAAAATAATTTGTTCAACAAATACATATTTACTTAGAATAAGCGTATTAAAATCGGAATTGAATATTAATAACAAGCTTATTATTATAAATTTCATAAAAATTTGAATTTATTGCACAAATAGCCGAAGTGCATCAAAACGGTTGCTTTTTATATATTTTCACTATTTTTTTAACATGTAACAAATAATTTGTTTAACAAATACCTATTTACTTGGAATAAACGTATTAAAACCGGAGATTAATATTCATGTTAACCTTATTATTATAATTTTCGTACAACTAGCCGAAGTGAACCAAAATGGTTGCTTTGCAGATATTTTTCACTATTTTATTGACACGTAACAAATAAAAAATCGCATATAGAGATTTTAGTGATTTTAATATTTTTACAATGATGTCTGTAGGTATGTATGTGTGTCTGTGTGTGTGTGTGAACTTTGTGTAAAGATACGAATACTATTTTGAATTTTTGTTAAGTTTTTCAATTAGTTTTGTCAATATTCGTGAAATTTATTTTGTGTATGATATATTTGTTAAATGTAAAATAAAGTTTGTTATGAGTGAATATGAAAATATCTGTACTTTTTAACTGTAAGATTTTGGGGCTATTTAAATAAATACATTTAAATAGTTCATTCTTCACTTATTTTCACATATTTACATTTACCGTCGGAGAAAATGAAATTCTTGTTCTTGTACACCAAGTGCAAGAACATTTCACATTTCTATCACATTTTGTACCAGCGAGTTCTTTTACTGTAAATACATTATTAAAATTTTTGTCATTGTATACTTGTATACCGGGTATCTACTTTATTTTTGTTATATGTATAAGAAATACAACGGTAAAATTTTAATTTGGAGAAATTTTTTTCCTAATAATTTTAGAACAAAAGTGTTAATTATTTAAAATGACATTTTAAATGACAAATTAGAAGTTCCATTTTCAAATTGCTTACGGATTGCCAAAAGAAATTACCATTATCAAAGATTGTAGGAATCTATGATGTTTGCAGCTAAGTATGCATATTGTTGTGAAAGAGTGTGCTTTGGTTTCTACATCAGAATAATGTATTTAATATTGGCAACGCTGCTGGACGTCACTGTAGCGGTAGTATGAATAAAAATATACAAATTGGACGTCATAAGTACTGATTATGTATGAAGTATATACTGTGGACGTCGGATTCACTCAGTATGGAGGAGCTCATAATGTCGTCAAATGAACGGAAACGTATATCGTTGTAAATCGACTTTATTGAAATTTGAACCGAAATTCATAATCAGGGGGAAAAATAAGTAGATATACTTTATAAAGTCGAAGCCTATCTCTATTCCTTTCGGTGGTTGCCACAATGTCCTAGCCACGAAAGGACGCAGCAATGATAGCGGGATGTAAATATATATATATATATATATATATATATATATATATATATATTTGTAACGAAGATTCAAAATGAAAATGTTATTGATAGAAAAAATAAACTGAAATAAAATTAAATTACTTATCATAAGCCATAATGTATTTTTCAGATCAACAATATCTTGACAAAATGCTTAAATGACATTATTTTCAATATTTATTACTATTGTTTATTTCTGACAAATATTTTTACAAATTTTTCATTTTTATTTCATAGATTACTTAATTCATTTCAAACTATAGCAGCGACATGAACCTGTTAGTTTCATCTGGGTCGCAGGGGGCACACTACTCTCACTGCCTACTGTTTGCTGCCAGTTTCCCAATACAAGTTACACCGGGGTGAGAAAAATGAATAAGGTGTAGTATGTATTAATTTGCCATAAGTAGGCAACCCGAACTTTTGCCCCCACATCAAATCAACAGACTCATTCAAAGTGCTCATCTGTGTGATGGTACGTCATTGCGCAAGTTAACTCGACAATTTAGAATTTTAAAAATGATTGTTAGCAGAACTTTGGTCAGAAATAATTTAAAATTTCGATAAAGAAATAATGGCCCATCTTGAGCGAATCTCCAGATGCTTCAAAGTATTAAGGAGCCAACATTTTAAAGAAAACAGAGATAAATTATAATCCCTCAAATGTTTCTCAGACGCGATTGTTTGAAGGCTTTTGGGAATTTCTTAGCAGAAAAGTATACAATAATAGCTGGAAATACCAAAACGAACAACAGTTAAAGACAAGAAAATTTCACGATCCGGGAAATAGAATTAACATCGTCCAGAGACAAGGTATTAAAAAAAAAATGTGTCTCATTGAAAATAATGCTCCCATAACAGTGTTGTAAAATTAAATTTCTTATTTCTATAGTTTATAGGAAAAACCCCTTTATGCCACTATTTTAATAAATAATTGATGACGATGTATAACTTTTTCTCAAAACTATTCGTTCGACACCAAAAAAGAGTAGCATTCGGCTGTTTGGTCTTCCAAAATAAGTGTCCTTCAATAAAGTTGTAACTATAATCCTTGGAAAATTATAATACGATCAATAGGGCTCTTGTAAGAATTATTATTTTTAGTACTAAATTTTAAAAGATATTGTTTTTTAAAGAGCCTCAAATTTGAAAATATCACGAAATATCCATTAGATAAGTTACAATTAAATATTGAAATTTGTGTAATATTTTCAAAAAGTCGCGTGATCTGAAACAGAATGGCTGGTAGTGCGAGCTCGGTTTTAACTACAACGCTGTTTTAAGAAATGCCAAATTAAAATTTTAATATTTAATTTCACCCTTATGTTTAAAGAATGATTTTTTAAAAAATATTTGTTTGAATACAAACTGTGTTCTGCTTAAAAATCATATTTTGATAAATTTGATATTTATTTTTATTATTAAATAATGAAATTTGACATTTCTTAAAATAGCGTTTTAGTTAAAACCAAGCTCGCACTACCAGCCAATGTGACATCAGAGTAAATACAGTTTAACAAGTCACAAACTATAACCTACTTTTATTTATATAAATAACGTAATCTGTTTTCCTATTGGCTACGAATGACGTGTTGTATGTACTCTGATGACACAAAAGTAAGGAGTTGTTTTTCATGACTATTTCTGACGCCTATCTTTTTATTTAATTATTTACGAAAATAAATTATTATTATTTTTGTCAATAATGTGATAAATATTGCATAAAGTTTCATTTAAAATACTTTTTTTAGAAAATTTGAAACAGGCTCATTCACAATGGTGTAGTTCTTGCCAAGATATACCGTTTTGACTTAATAATTGCTCTGTACATCCTGAACAGCGAGTAATTTCGGTATTTGATTGTTAAGGGTGAGAATACCAAAATTTTGATATATTCTAGACAATTATTTAATTTATTTCATTTATAAAATAATTAACGGTAAACAATCTCCAGATTATTTTCCAAAGAATAGTATATTCTAGATTGTCATTAGTTTTTAACAACAAAAAAAAAGAAAAACTTTATTATTTTATTAAAATACCATGTTGGTTTTTTTTACCCTTATAATCTCTTTAAAAGTTTCCAGCTGTGAGAGTGTAATGAATTTAGTCAGGGACGGTACATTTTGGCAAGAACTATACTACAGTGTGCTTGCTTGCAGTCTCTCCAAAGATCTATAATAATCGACCAAGAGAAAAAGTCATTTATTCCTGATGCAAAATATTATTTATAAACTGAACAATATGTAATCTTCAACATATGATTACAATCTGTGTTCGCGGTGGTCCCTGATGAGTAGTTTGTTACAATAACCCATAAAGCGTCGGCGTCGTAACGCGTTGGACGCCGCTGGCACAGGCGCCGGTGTAGCATTGTTACATGCACATAAATTGTCACAAATAAATGACAAGAGGCTGAGCGCCTTTGCATGGATCAGACATGGAACATACATCAGCATATATTATGCAAATGTCCTCTACGCCAGTGGAATCTACTAGACGAGATGCACTACACAACACCAAGACCAAGATTTCACACGGAGACGCTTAAATACAACAAGAAGACGACGACCAACATTGCACTAAAAGATTTTCATTATACGAGCGCAGGTTCAGAATAGTTCGTCCGGCATACATTTTCAACAAATTATAAAACGGACACAAATGATGAGAAATATGAAATATAAAATAATTTATTTAAAATTAGATACCTTATGGCCGGTTTTATAAACGGCAGATAAATTTACTTCCAAAGTAATTAAAATTTATTCCTTCAAATGAAAGTCGAACCTTTGACAGTAATCTTATAAAAGCCATAAAATGAATAAAATTGATTCGAATTTGTGAGTTTGAATAAATTTACTATGGAAATAAATTTATTCTGCCCTTTATAAAACCGGGGGTTAGTAAGTAAAAAAAAATCTGATGTAGCCAGCACATTACCTTCCTTCAATTCTATGTATTTTGTACAAATCCCATACCAAAAGTTCCTCGGAGACGATTCTATTTGTCCAGTAAAATTGTAACACGAACATGTACTATTTCAAATTCCATACAGAAAGTTCCTTGGAAAAGATTCTATAAATCCACAAATCACAAACATACTCTATGTAAATTGCACTTGACACTGACATCTGACAATTAGAATGATTTGAATATATCAGCTGTTTTCATAAGTACAGCAAAGCTGGCTGATTTATGAAAGTTAAACTCTTTTAACTCTGTATCTAAGAACTTCAAATAAGGGAAATTCCGGTAAACCAAAATCTAATCAGCTCTTCATATGGATGTAAAGAAAAGAAATACGAAAGAATTATAATTTTCAGAATTCTAGTATTGGAGTTATAGTCGGAGAAATTTTTGTCACACACACACACACACATCATCGTAAAACTCGTATTCTAGGGACCCTAAAACGTCCTTATTCATTAAAAACACGACTGATTTTTTTTACCTTCCTTACCTAAAAGCAAGGGAAGGTAAAAAGAAACGACCAAAGCTTAAAATGACAACTCAAAATTTTAAATTGCAATTAAAACACTCATCGTAATCATACACACATGATACATGATTTGGCAATGTTCGACTTTTGGCCATTTTTTGGACGCACACATTTTTTTTTGCCTAAATTCTGAAGGACAAATTGATGCTGCTATAGTCTAATGCAGTGGTTCTCAACCTTTTCAATACCGCGAAACACTTTTGTGAGCAAGAACTTTAAGCGGAACACTTCTTAATTAAAATAGAAAAAAAAGTAAATTCATATATAATCTTCAGATTATTTTCTGCTACTCGCTTTTTCCTAGAGAATAATCTTGCGCGAATACAATGTTTTCATTTTGAAAGAAACGAAGCAATTCTTTTCTCAATTCTAGTACGCGGGAAAGCATAATTTTCCCTGAGAAAGCCGTCAAACTTCTGTATTAACAACTCTACTCAAAATATTCCGCTATTATACGGGCAATATTTTTGCAATAAGTGCTTGTCTATGAAAGAATGAATGGTTGAAATAAATCTCAATCACCCGTCCAAGTACTAACCATGGTACTACAGGCTTAATTGATATTTTCTTGAAAGTACTTTCCCGTAATGCCATTGCATTAGCCTGTATTGAAAAGTATTTGCAATATGAAATCCTTTATGTAAGTGCAATGTTACAATATGAAAATATATTGAATATTTAAGTATTAGTAGTAGCGTGAAGTAGAATAAAAGTTATTTTGAAATATCAATTTGAAAACAAATAGCATTCTAGTGAAAATCACAAGTCACAGACATAGACACAGACATGCAATCCGTTGACACCCGAGAGCATTTGCATTCTCTCATATCCTGTGAGTGTGAGAGCGACACGAGTGCATCGTACAGGGACGGATTTCAAGACATTTTATTATCGACCCTAAAAGACATTCAATAACAATAATGGGGTCATTTAAAAAAAGTATATAAAAATCATAGGTATCTCTGATTCTAAAGACTTCTAAGGTGTAAAACATGCACCAACATATATAATTTTAAGAAAAAGAAATTGTTCCAAAATATTATAATTGCATCTTTTCTTTATATTTTTATATTTTTTAATTCATTCTATGAACAAGTTTCCCCATACTCTTCCAAATGTTCGAGATTCTTCCAATTCATTGATGAGATTGGCGGTATTTCTAAAGGGTATATGTAATAATTTTACATATTTAATTAATAATTAAATAAGAAACAATAAATGTACTTCCCAGAAAAAGTCTCTGGATTTTTGACGCTGGAATGTATTTGTCAATTACAAACATTTTAATTTTTCAACTGATTTCTGTGGAATTGTTTTTAGGCTGCGAAATTCATTCTACACATTTATATTTCTTTATCTGTAAATCTATAGAAGATATAATAATAGATATTTACACACCAAGTGAGTTATGGTAATGTTTATCCATGAGAAGGAAGTTTAGTTAAATTCTTCGAGTGAATAAACATTCTTAGCTCACGTGGTTTGTACAATATTTTATTCAATTTTGACGAAATAATAATAAAAACCATTATAATATTTAATTTTGACAAAAAAAAAAAAACTGATCAGTTAGTAGGCTGAGTATGAAAACCGGCGCTGATAGACGTCAAGTCATTTATTTAAGAAGCTTTATTGTCTGTCATTTATTTATTAATTTATTTATTTGTTTATTTATAAGGAAGAAACCAACAGTATACATATACCAATAACTTTATATATAAATTTAAGTCGTAAAAATAATGAAAAGGGCTGATAATGTTTGATAAATTATGTGGTGAGTGTTATTTTCGTTCTTGATGTTATTTTTAAATGCATTTTTTGTTGCAGAGTGAGTTAAAATTTTGTGAGAGTGATTTAAATTTTTTTTAATTCACATGTGAAAAAAGTGTTACTTATAGTTGTTGCTATGGAGTTAATAATGACAGTTTAAAACGTCAAAATTGAATAAAAAATTTAAAAGTATTGAATAGAGAACTTTATACTTTTTAATGTTTATAATAACATAAATATAAAAAAAAAAATACTTAGAATTTTTTGAGAAACTACTACTTCCGGTTATCCAATTATTACCAAAACCAAATCATCTCTTCTCATTAATATCAAATTAAAGAGGTAAAAATAAATCAAAAAATGTGTAATAACTCCATTAATTGTGATGCTCTCTCCATAGCAACTTTAAAAGCCTATAAGACTTAGGTCTAGTTAATGCCATCACCGGTACAGATGTATCATTTATAAACGTAACGTTAATAACTGTGTAACGACGCAATTAAACCAAAATTTTAACGCGCTACATCGATCGCAAACATTTGCTAACAGGACTACGGCCTTCCATAATACAGAGGGTCGCACATAACCTCCGAACCAAGGTAATGTAACCCGCACAGCCCCTATCGCTAGATATCCGTCTGAATAACATTGCACTCGCAGTAGGTCCGCATGACCCCGAGAGATCCACATGATCTCGTTTCGTAGTCGCATTAGGTCCGCATGACCTCGAGAGATCCACATGATCTCGTGTCGTAATCGCATTAGGTCCGTATAACCTCGAGAGATCCGCATGATCTCGTTTCGGAAACGAATTAGGTCCGCATGACCTCGAGAGATCCACATGATCTCGTTTCGGAAACGCATTAGGTCCGCACTACCTCGAGAGATCCGCATGATCTCGTTTCGTAATCACATTAGGTCCGCATGACCTCGAGTCGTTATCGTAGTACGTCATACATTAATTTTATAACATAAAGGTGATAAAACTCAATGTCATTCTCACGTACGTATAGAGAATAGTGATTACTCACCCTAGACACCAACTTAGATGTCCCCAAACACTACTCGCAGCGATGTTCACCACTGAACCGCACTTATTGGAGGTTTGTCAAACACTGCTTGCTAACAACTAATCGTCATAGAAATTCCTATAATAACCAACGCCTATTAATTTTAAGATATTGTATAATAACTAACACAAATTATTCATATTTTTATTTATTTAATTCCCCAGACAAAAATAATAAATAACAATCATGTGCATCACGTAATCACCAACACATTGAACCAAAATCTGCAGATTGACACACCCAGAAATGGGTAATAAGAATAAGCCGTGATGATATATATCCATGAGTGTCTGCTGTACATCAGTATTTTCATTTCTCTATGTATTTCTTCCTGGTAGTAAGTACACAGTATGTCCTCGGGGTCTGCAAGTATTAATTTCCCTGGAGTCAGTCCTGTACAGTGTCCGCTGGCGTATAGAGCCTGTGCCCGTGCCATGTCTGCTGGGCTACGTGACGTGTTCAAGTTTTTCCAAGCGAGGCGCTGCGCCCCCGGACTCCAGGGTTCGCACCTAGTGCACTGTAATTTCCTGTCGTCCAGACGCGCTAATCAAAACCATGAGTGGACGGTTTTGCAGACTAAAGGGGAATTTGTAAACGCAAAAGAATGGAAGGGTGCAGAAACTTATATTGTTGTTAGCTTATTTTTATATTGCGCATAGAATATATAATTAAATTTGGTATACATCATTTGTAGCACCGAAATACGAAAATTACGGCTGTAATTATTAAGAATAAGACACAAAATTGTAACTGCAAGGTTTCGGTAAAATGAGATTTTTATATGACTAGGTTCTGTCGTCCATATCCCAATTTCATTCTGATATAATTTTTTAGATATTGTTGTACATTTTAGCGATCGTACAGAAACAAAGTTCTGTCTGCTAAAAATTGATTCAAACTTGTAGGGACGAAGTTCTCACTGCAAAACAATTATTTCCTGAGGCAAAGAAGATAAAACGAGGTTCAGAAATTAGCGTCGAGTATCGAGTAGCGGAATGCTTTGAAAACAATAACTGTAATGGCTGAGCAAAAGCAAATGTACTATAAAACAAGATTAAAATTAAATTTGTAAAATAAAAACGTGTATCACCACAAGTACGAAAATTTTTTTTTTTTTATATTTTTCAAAAGTTTTTTTTGATTTTACATATTTCATGTGTTCAGGACGCTCCAGCTTAATTTATTTTTTAAAAATTGACCAGACACAATATATTTATTTATTTATTTATTTTACTATTTTCACCTGGACTTCCAATGGGTCGTATAGGGGATCCACTTGCTACTTTACAATTTTGACTATTTCTGTAAGTAATATTTTAAATAAGAAATTAATTTATTTGTATTATATGTTTATTTATTAAATATTTGTACCTTTATCATAATTATAAATTTCATGTTGTAATGACTCCATGTATACTTTTTAGAGCCCTGAAGAAGACTTTTGTTAAAGTCGAAACGTCGGCCAGGAAATAAATAATTTACAAAAGACTGCATGTCTGATTATTTTCCATTTTTATATTTTTTTAAAGTTGTATCTGTTATTTGAATTACTTTCTGATGACGTAGAATTCACGGAATGACATTTATCAACCACATCTTAACATGTTTGTTTGAAATCGTGTCGAAATGGATCCTTAGACTTATTAAAACAACAAGGTACAAAACAATTACATATTACAGACCTTATAAAACACTGGCGAGAAGAGCACAGTTCTATTTCTTCAAAATAAATAAACTAACCTCTCTTTTACAGCGGAGTTACTGAACACATGTCTCCCAAACGTCAAAACTAATCATGCTATCTCTTTCTTCCGTCTCTTTTTAATGTCTATGATTGGGACGTCACAGCTTTCAAGGGCATTGTATAGAGGGCAAAAATAACAGTTTTCAGAAATTAATTAAATATATTAAGAAATTTATTTGAATGGATTTCTAGTATTTTCTATCATTATTTAAATGTGAACTAATGAATTTTATTAATATAAACACTAAATTCGTTTATGGTAAATGCCCCCATTAAATCTATTATTAGATTTAATAAATGTTAATTCGATAACAATAATGTGTTCAAATAATAGGGAGTTAAAATTTTAAATCAGTTTTCTCGCCATATTATTTTCTTTCAATTAGAACCTTGTTATTTTAGGCCCGGTATTTTATTTTAAATATATTAATAGTAGTTCCCTTCAATAATAAAAACAGATTTCACCATTAATTCCTTCTTCTTCTTGAAAACAAAACAAAATAATTTCTGGAAGACTTACAAACTGTCAAAGTTGATCACTATTATTTTATCAATATTTATTAGTTCCTGACACTCCTTTATAGAACAAGGTGTAAGATAAATTCCTATCTAAATAGATATTTTTTTGTCAATTTTCCACCTAGATTCATCTGAGTCTGAGTTATATTTTATTTTTAATTTTCGTGCTTATAGTTGCCAAATTCTCTTCCGAAATCCACCCATGCTGAAGTGTATCCACTTCCTGTTGTTTATTTGGTGTTCGGTCCAAGAATCAAAGGATAATCTCGTTTCTCGCTCGGACGTCAGGAGGTTAGAAAAAGTCCGTCGATTGCGTTGCAATTTCGGCGTGAAAAATGATCAAAGATTTAGTTTGCATGCACCTCTAGAGCCGCTGGCGACGCTAGCTTGATGCGCTCAAAGCAACGCGACGCCAGTGAGCAGCTAGTGAGTCGGAGACGCAAAGAAGCGACGCCCAGCACAGGAAAGAGGAAGGTTGTTCAACTATGAGAACGGCTCTCGTTATTTACGCAAACAGGTTGATACAAGACACTATAGACTATAGACATTATTTTGCACTACGATAGATGTAAATAAATATAGGTAATACACTTCAAATACAGGGTGTTTCATGTAACAATACAAGGCTTCGGAGTATGAATTCCAGGTACCAGCACGAGAAATAAATCCCAATAAACATTAGAGAGTTATTGCAGCTTCAACGTAAAAATAACGTGCACTTTAAAGTCTCGTGACAGCCCGAGTGCGCATGCGTACTAATAAGGTTCACGTTATATGAATAAGGAGACACGTTATGTGCAATGGAATAGCGATCGTTTAACGTCACACGTTCTGTATTTTTTGAGGTTATGTTTCGGTGAAACGTGTAGATATAACCTCGTTTGTGTTGCTTTTAGCGTTAACGTTAGCGTGAATACACTCCCTATTAGTGCTATAACGCTCCCTAATCCTAACAGAGATACCGAGACCGATGATTAATTTTAATTGAAGCACAATACTGATATAACAGAAAATGGCTTATATCTTTATATCCGCTTTCGAAGGTAAAGAAACAAACTATCATATTTATTTCTACATAGTTACATTTAATTTCAAATAAAATAAGTTTATAGAATTTTGTGTAGTATGTACCTACATTGTTGTTTTTTTACTCTACATGTAATATGAAAGCATAGATTATATAGTAAAAAAATCTGATGTGGCCAACACATGACCTCCCGCCAATTCCATGTTTAAAATAGCAGTGAGCTTTAAGTAAAATATCATTTCCGGTTAATCGTTTGTAAATAAAATCTAATTTGTTGTCCAATAAATAGAAAAGTCTGTAATACGAAATTTTGGATTGTTTTGTTTTTCCTCAAAAATCTGTTAGAGCTCCAAATTAAATACTACATCCGATCTATCATATACGATTAAAATCTAATATGTTGTTTCAAATTATACATTAGTTTTAAATACCAAATTTGAGAAGTTTTGGATCATATTTTAATAGGCTTTAAGGAAAAATCGTCGCACACACACATTCTTATAAAAATCAGCATCATCTTCTATGTGCTATAAACCGCAATCTTTGTAAATTCTTCGCCGTACATGATCCATTTCGTAAATGTGTAGTTATAAATTAATATTAATTTATAGTGCTGCAAAAATAGCAATTAGCAAATTTAAATCAGATAATCCTGTACATCTAACATTTATGTATGATGGAAAATATATTATTTTTACAAACCTTAATTAAATATTTTACTATTATATTCTCCTTAACACGGTTTCATTATTAATTAATATAATTGCTTCCTGTCAGTGACATTTGTTTAAATATGTCAAACTTTAAAATTAAGTTTTTGTTTGACGCATAGGCTAGGTGATACATGAAAATAAATTATATTATATATTCATATTTAAAGTTATTTAGTTATTTACTAAATGTTATTATCGTAGAATTGAAGATTGTACCATTATATTCAATTTTAATTAATAAAAGTTGCTAATAAATTATATTCAATGAATTTTTTACAAGAAAAACTTTTAAAAGTTTGTATAAATGATACTTCCGGTTATCCGATATACACTAAAAACTAATGAGCACTTCCCATATCAGTATAGAATGGGAATACAAAATTCCAAATTTTTCTGATTGATAGTATTTGAGTAATCGTGTCCACAAGTTCCACACACACAGACACACACACAGACACACACACAGACACACACACAGACACACACACAGACATACACACAGACACACACACACATACATACCAACAGACATCATTGTAAAAATGTTAAAATCGGATTCTGGGGACATCAAAACGTACTTATTCAATAAAATCTCTACATGCGATTTTTAGCACGATCCCTATACCTCCCTTACCTAGGGTAGCGGGAGGTAAAAAGTCGAAAATCTGTGCCTATTATTAATAAATATCGATGTTTAAAAATATCGATATTTTTTATCCTATATTTATACAATATCGATTTTTGTTATTCGATGAATCGATCGATGTTAACATCGATATATTAAAACTTTTGTGCATCCTTAAGATGAATAAGGGAAGCAAGAAAAAAAATAGTACAAGCAGTAGGTAGGTAGAAGGTCGTAGAGTATCTTGTTTTAATAGCAGGGACGTGGAAGTTAAGAAGGGAGAGGCAGCGGGGATCATCAACACCACCATGAATAAGTTGGGAAAAAAAAAATTTCAGTAGCATTGTCTCAATTAAATCTTAATAGGATTCACAGTGTATAAAAATAGAAGATGAGACTCCTCAATTGTTTATGCTTTATAAATGTTGGCGATCAGTAGACCGAGATTGTAACCTTACACGTAGCGCCTCTACAAATGTGCTCTACCATATAACATCCTGGAACTAATATTACAAATGACAAGTTAAATGTCATTGTATAATCCGGGCCTATGTACATAACTGTATCAAAATTACAACTAATTTAATCAATATATTATGTCTTTCTGATGATATCCCTTCAATTTTTGCCGTTCCTAGACAATGCCTGAGTTGCCTAATATATTACACTGTAATATCTATTCGTTTGTATCGTCTTCCATGTTTAGAATTAAATTGAGCTGCTTTCATACATTCAATAATCAAGTTATTTTCCTTTAACGGTACATTTAGACCATTTATTTTATTTTCAACCAGTTCAATAGTAGATGCACCACACTGTTTTTTTTGTTTTTTATTTTATTTTTTCTACTTTTTCACTTAAATTTTTTATTTCTCTTTGATATCTAAGAACATTCGAAATTATTATGTATTTTCAATAAATTAAATCTTAAAATGTATATTACCTTGAAAAATCACGATGAAATTTTTTAATGGAACTAACTTTTGATTTCGTACGCCTCTTTTAAATTGACAGATGAAGATGACAGTTATTTGCCGGGAATCTCAATAGATTTATTTTATTAAATATGTTCAATGATAACATCAGAGAGACAATATATTGATTAAATTAGTTGAATTTTGATACAGTTATGTACAAAGGCTCGGATTATACAACTACGCGTAAGGTTACAATCTAGGCCTTCTGATATACACCGTGATAGGATTCATAAGAAGGATTCCATATGACAAAGCAGTACTCAAGTTTAGAACGCACGAAGAAGATAGCTGCAAATATCAAAAATATTACTAAATTAACGAGTGTTCCTTATTATGGAGCCAAGCATTCTAATTTATAGATGACATCAATATGTTCAGCAAAGAATAGATTTCATTATATAGAGACATGTCTACTTCTACAATCTTCAACAATAATAAACGCTTAAAGAAAATTAACAAATAATAGTGACAAAAATAAGAAATCTCGTTACGGAAACAAAATATTACACGGTTAGTCACGCGAATCTCTTCGATAAACAAATGTTCAATATTTGTTAGAGCTTCTTCAATCCCATAAATATATTTAATTATCCTAGCGAAGACAAACAACAATAATGATAATCTATTTGTATTTTCTCCCCATGTTGGGAACTTCTGGTGGCTATAAGGGCACCACCGTTGTCTACATTTTACGACTAGCAGCAAGCTGCTTCGTTGTCATATGTGAAACGTATTTAAACTATTTGATGCGATCGTTCGTTTAAACTTTACGATTTGTGTGCACAGGCCACTATATCACGACTACCCTTTGCCCCTCTCTGCACTATAACCCGTACCCAGCACTGCACCGGGTAAATTATCTACATACGGCCAGACACTAACACTCACGAGTAATGACTATTGATGTAAATATATTTACTCCACGGGTACTGGTTTCTTTATATAGTTGCTATTTCCTCCTGGGAATATGCAAAGTTACTAAATTTCGGTGGCTGCCAGACTATAAAAGATTTACTTCTCTATAGTAGATATAACGTGGCATGAAATATTTAATCTATAAAACAATAAAATGCTGATGGCCGAACTAACGTACGAGCAATTTCATTATAGTTCGGCCGGTTAACATTGTCAACAAATTATAAAACCTACTCAAATGGTGAAAAATTTCTACAAATTTCTTTCGACTCGTTTAAAACATAAATTTTAAAATTACAAAGACTGAATATGTTATTCATGTATTCCACCATTTATAATTCTTTACATCACCTTTATTAGTAACCAACTTTAATCCTAGTAGGCCTTGTATCCCTAAGCCCTGCATATTTCCCTATGAGTATTGCCCCATATATTTTTAAAGTTAGGTTTTACTGTTTTTATTAATTAAATATTTAAAATTATAGTTAAATATAGAAATCGTACATGGACAAGTGGAAATGTAGTAGAAATATAATATGCTGTTGTTATAACGAGGAAAAGACTCCGTCAACATTTAAAATTGGTATAAAAAGAAAGGGGATTCATTTATAAGCCAAAGTATGCAGTATCAGTGTCAACTAAATACGCGCTTACAATACATATAATTCATCATATACCTTTCAGAAATACCACCAATCTCGTCAATGAATTGGAAGAATCTCGTACATTTAGAAGAGTAAAAGGAAACTTGTTCATAGAATGAATTGAAAAATAAAGAATAAATGTAATTAGAATTTTTGGTGTGTACCAGGAATGTTAAATACAATACTTATGTAGCCTAATATGAAAATGGCGAGAGGTATTGTGGTGGCCACAGCAGATTTTTAAGGTAGGTTTTTAATTTTCTAAAGTGTTAAAATTATTGAACATGATTTTCTATTTCGCTTATTTCCTCTATTTACGCTTAAAAAAATTACATATTTTTCATATAATTCATAATGCTTTTTATTTCTCTACCTTGAAATTATATTTTAATTTTTCAGTGCATTTGATCACTGAAACATTGAATTCAAATAATATCTATTAATGAATAAAATAATTTTAGCTTTATAGGGGCGGCAGATGTTTTTGGTACCCGCGGCCCTGAGACTATTATCATTGATGTGACGCAATTTTTTAATACCTTGCGATGTTAAATCTACTGCCCGAATCGTCAGAAATATTCTTGCATATAACTGTTGTTCGTTTTGATATTCCAAGCCATTATTGTATACTTTTCTTCAATCAGTCGCGTCTGAGAAACATTTAGGGGATTATATTTTCGCTCTTTCTCTCTCTCTCTTTCTCTCTCTTTCTCTCTCTCTCTCTCTCTTTCTCTCTCTCTTTCTCTCACTCTTCCTCTTTCTCTCTCTGTTTTCTATAAAATGTTGGCTCCTTAGTGCTCTGCAGCATCTGGAGATTCGATCAAGCTGGACCGCAGACTATTTGGTTAATTTTTTTTTTTTTTGAAATTTTAAAATATTTCTGACCAAAGTTCTGCTAACAATCATCTTTAAAATCCTAAAATGGTCGAGTTAATTTGCGTGATGACGTTCTAACCACTTTTTGGGGGTGCACCTACAAATATTTTGCCCCGAGCGCCGAAAATGCTAGCTACGCCACAGGTAGTTCGTATCTTCTTCGCGATATTAATATAAAATTTAGCATGTGGGCTTGGAGATGCACATGGCGATAATTTACAAAAGATTTGGAGTGGAACAATTTATAACAGTACGCGATAAGATTCATCAAACAACGCTAAAATTCATTGTCGAACAAAGCGACTGGACATAATGCCATACGTACCGTACATACATTGGTATGAATCACAGGCACATGAGAATGAAAAGTTGCCGGCCAGTGAATGGGATGAAACTAGACAAGGGTCAAATTAACACATACATCACGGAGAACAGTAGAACAGATTCCAAAGAGAAGCAACGAACAAGAAGTTTCACATAGAAGATAGGATGCGAGGTTATTCAATATTTATCTGACCACCGAACAATTTTGAAATAAATTAACTATCTAAATACTTGTACGAGCACTTACTGACTGCAATGCTTATTACATTTTTTGCACGATTGACGTAATAATTTAAAAAAAATTAAAGTAAGCACTTTGATCGTTTATTTTTTTATTACTTACCGCCTTTCCTGATCACTTGCACTTACCGATCAGTAATTTTTAAAAATAACATACTATCTTGGAAACCCTATCGGTAAACATTAAAAAGATTCCATTGTGCAAAATAGTTGTTTTTTATACAAGACGATAAAATTATATTTTATCTATAGCAGATCTTAAAGAGCAAAAATTAGAAAAACCGATTATAAATTAAATTATTAATTAAACACAATTTCAAAATCCCAGTACCCTTGCGGTTAAAGTGTTACTTTATCTGCTATTTTGAGTAGAACACTTTAACATCTGCTATTGAAAAAATATATTTTAAATTAAAAAACTGAATATGTTATTCAATACGAGCCCAAATTCATAATAATTCGATGTATTTACATTTTAAACTAATTATAAAATCTTCACGAATGATCTTTTAAGCGTCATCTTGTAGACCAGATTTAGCTTCTATCGAGACCCTTTACTTTTGGGACAATGAAAAGCATCTTCGTAAAAATCCAGTGCGTATAGTAAAATGCAATGCCTACTAGAATTAAAGCTGGTATTACTAATAAACGCAATGTAACCCAATATTAAATGCCGGAATACCTAATTAATGTATTCAATTTTTTAAGTTTAAAATCTATATTTTAAACTTGTCAATAGAAATTTATACAAGTTTTACGATTTGCGTAGGTTTTATAATTTGCTTGTTGAAAATATTAACCGGCCAAATTAATGAGTTTTGGCTCGTAATAATATACTTCATTTCGCGTAAGAAAATAACATTTTGCGCTTGAGAGTCGATCGTTTTTACATGCATTAAAGAAATAGTTTAAATTCGTGAAACCAAAATTTGTCAATAATAAAAATATATTTATCAGTAAAATGTACGAGCCCTGACTATCAAAAATTACAGCAAACCATGGTTATATATTACTGAATTCTGTCGATTTTATCTGACAATGGGGTATTTCACCCAATTTTTTTCATTATTTTAAATAAAACTTCATTCAGTTTTGAATCAATTCATAGTATTAAAAATTCTTAATTGTTCCTAGTTTAACAGTATTTTATTTTCGAGAAATCATTGTAACGTCACATATCCCCTATACTTGTCTTTCTCGCACACACTGCTCTGAGTACGCTGCGAGAGAAAGATAACAATCGTATGACGTCAATTTTCCCTTTTAGCAAATGTGAAATATCTCGTAAAATAATTATTTAAAAAATGTTTCCATTGTTTTAATTATTATTTATTGAGCCATACTTTATGTTAAAATGAATTTTTTAATTTTTTTTGTTATGGTGGAATACCCCATTGACAAGTAATATTTTTTTCGCTTTTGTGAACTAAGTATACAGTATACTGACCAATCAAATAGTAGAATTTATATCCCTACCTAAACCAACGCTATTTTCTTACGTGAAATGAAGTATAGGCATCGGATTTTACAAAGTTGTTTTTTTTATTATTTTAAAAGTAAAGGCCCTCGGTAGAAGACAAATCTGTACTAAAGGATAAATACCAGTAAGCCGGTCGAACTATATTCCACCCATTTTTTTGTATGAATAATGGTAATATCTAAAGCAATTTAAATTAGCCAATAATTCCATTACTATTTAAAAGAAATTTAAAATAAATATAAAACATAAACTTTTAATTATGTCAGTACAAAAAAATCAAAATGAATTCCGTAATTTCCATGTCCATGTCTATTCTACTTTGCTGGCGTATGATTGCGGTTGCAGCGAATGTAATTTGAATTTTTGAGAATTCCGCTCTCGTCCTGTAATTGAATTAAAGTCAGATTCATCACGCATGCATTAGCCATTGACATATAATTGAATAGAGCGCGCTGCTGTGCTGACCATTGTCTGCAGAAAATGAAAAGCGAAAACTTGTAATGAATATTTCATGTAGCGCTGAGCTGAGTGTCTGTCGCCATCGCCCATCCCATCGTTGTCCTCCAGATCCTTGTTTAATTGTGTTATTCCGGGAAATTGTTTCACGTAAATGGGATTTTGTGGGAAACGAAAAGTCAAAGCAATGAAATCTTGGAAAATACGGGGATTTGGGCTCTTATATATAAATCTCATATTTAATTTCAGTGAAGGTAAGGTTAGAAATAATATTAAAAGTTTACTCACAATATTTTAATCGGCAAAAACGTTAAAAATATGACGTTTCGGTTATCTGTCCACACTAACCTATAGATAGATTTGCGTATTTTAAGTTTGTATAACATCTTTCAAAACTTTTTGTGGGAATTTTAACATATATTATAAAACAACTATAATTGTATTCTTTTACGTCTATTAAAAAAAGTAGGCGCCCCGAGGGCCGCAGTTCAAGGGCGGCAAAATCAGACATGTCATATATGTTAACATTGAAAATAGAGGGATCTGGGCTCTTATAAATAAACCTCATATTTAATTTTTATAAAGGTAGGTTAGAAGTAATATTAAAAGTTTACTCACAATTTGTGTGAATTTGGAAGATATCCGAAGATCACTTACCTAAAACAAAAGAATAAATGTTAGATCAAAAATTTTGTATTATAATAATAAGTAAACAAGAAAAAGAAATGCCTAAGTAATGTAGGTGCATACAAAGAAACATAAAAATTAAGCGTGTCCCACTTAATGGGTTCGCACAAACCCGAAAACAATGATAACAATAATAAGAGCTCAGCTGACTCATTTCGCTCTTTTAAGAACATTCTTTACTAACCGTACATCTTACAGCAAATAATCCTCTCTTAACATATTAGTGATCGATTTTCGATAGGGAAACACCACATCCGGACGCATATTCGTCAAGAGCGCACGTTATAGCGACTTCGGATTGCACGATTCGGGAATGGATCGACCGAACGTAATATCAAAGTTACTCGCTATAACGCACGCTCGCTACAAGTACTCGTGTTCGTTTTGCATTATCTAGTTATAGTATAGAGCTGAGGTTTTTAAGAGTGTTTGTATTGTAAATATGAATGGGGTCATACCAAAAAAAAATATATATTGATTTTTTTTATATAATTAAAAAAATTACATAATTTTATACATATATACATGAAAAATATTTAATATTCTTATACTTTTCATTCATGATTTTCTTTTTAAACATTTTGAGTCTTATTTTGTGACGTCATGGGTTTGTACACACATACAATGATAGTCACGCACACATGTACTCGTGCACGTACTGTACATAAATGTCAGCGCAGCGCAGAGCTGTCACATTTTTCGAACATAACCAACATTTTCAAAGTAAATATCTTTGCAACAAGTTGTTTTTGTTTAAATGTAAGTACAAATAACGAAAAGTTCTAATAAATATAAATAAATACAAATTATGTGTGATTTAGATATTAAAATGGTTGTATAATATTGTCTGTGCCGTCTTGCGAGAACATCTCGTTGAGAAGCAAAAATAAAGTTTTTGTTTGTATTCCTAAACCTCGAGATATTAGGGAAAGATGGTACATGTACAATGCAATAAATACTCCAAAAATTTTGTAGGGTAGTCTTGCTTATGTTTGTGAAGATCATTTCAACGTAAGTAGAACTTAATAAAAAAACAATTTTCGTTGATATACATTTGTTTATTTTATTCAATAGCTGGACGAAGATGCCGAAAATCAATTTTCTGCAAATTATTTGAATTCGCTTCTTCAAAATTAATTTCCATAATCAAATTATTCAATATACAATAAAAACAAAAGCAGGAGTACAAAATAACTTGCTGTCACGTTTGCTTTCAAGTCAAATAACATAAACGTCAAACGTAGTTCCATTTTTATTCGATAGGAGGGACTACGGTCACGGTCGCAAACCCATGACGTCATTTAAAATTTAATCAGTGAACTCTATTCTACGTACATGGAATGGAAACGTGTATACCTATAGCATTGTAAGGGGCTGGTCATGCAAACTGTCACAAATTCCACCAGTTCCACCAGTTTGACGCATGCGCAGAGCACAGCTCATGATTTTCCAGAGGTTTTAATATATTTCGGAATGGGTACTTTTACTAATTATTCACTGAACAGTGGTTATGAAAACATCGTTCCTTGAACAGTTTGGTTGTACTTTGCGTTCGTTTTAATTTTTTTGGAAAAATCTACTCGTACTTCGGGTTGCGTAGAAATTTGAGGTACCACGCCAGCAACGTTCGTTTCCGTTCCATAGTAGTATAGAGTTCACTGAATTTAATATAAACTTAAAAAAATTATTTCTGTAAAACTAGAAACTTATGTGACATAAAATATATATTTCTGTAAGTGGTTTTATGTATACTTTCAGGAATAAAATAAATTGGAAAATGTGGTACGACCTCATTTGTGGGCAGTTGGATGGGCAGGTTGCGTGTGCAGTTTGAGTAGGCATGTTGGGTTTATAATTGTTTGGCAAATTCATATTTACAATATAAATACTCTTAAAAACCTCAGCTCTATACTATAACAAGATAATGCAAAACGAACACGAGTACTTGTATCGAGCGCTCGTTGTAGCGAGTAACTTTGATATTAAGTCAGCTCTATCCATTCCCGAATCGTACAATCGAAGTCGTTATAACTTGCGCTCGTTACGAATATGCCATCCAGACCACTATAATAGTTATTCGCCACACATTGCTGTCCAAACATACTTCTTTCGCTTCATCCACATTCATCATTACATTCATACATAAAAGCTCAACCGAGTCACTACTACTCTCTTAAGAACATTCTTACTAACAAAACTTCATACCACAATAGTTACGAAACAATCATCCTTCGCCACACACATTTCTTCCCCCTCGGCCACATTCATAATCGTATTCATACCTGCTCTTCTTCTCTTCCCACTCGGCAAATTTCGCGCCTTTAGCACATTGCCAACCACATCCTCAACTTCACGAACATACAGGGTTAAAACGTCACAAAATTGATACTTTTTACTTAAGAAAAAAATTATTTACAGATTTGAGTTCGTAATGACAGCATTTGATAAAATCAAGTGTGAAAAACAACATCTTTCATGTGGTGTCCGTTATCATTAATGAATTTCTAGAGGCGTTCTACGAAGTTTGCAAACACTATTTCCAATATCGCTCTCTCAATTTGGGCGACTTCTATGCTAATTAGCTTCTTTTAGTTTTTTCAATGTGTGGGGTTTGTGTATGTACGTATCTTGAGGTGACCTCACAAGAAAAAATCGCATATAATAATAATAATAATAATAATAATAATAATAATAATAATAAGTTTATTTGCCCAACAGTATACACCATATAAAGGACAAAATATGATACATAATTACACAAAAAAAAAAATATTTTGATGGAACATAATAAATCGTAATATGAAAGAATATTTAATACCCACAAAAATTAATGTAAAAAATACTTACTTACTATACATTTTTAACTAAATTGATTGTAGAAATCAGAGACGCAGTAAAGATATCTATATCATTTATAATTAAATTTACTTTGTTACACATATTATAAATTGGTGACCTGGTTTGCATATTTGTTCTGGCCCTGGGACATTCAAAATATAATTGTTGTCTTGATGCAAACCGAGGTACATGAATGTTAATTTTTTCTAACAGTGAAGGACAGTCAATTTTATTTTGCAACATTTTTGCTAGAAACATGATTGAATGACAGGTTCGTCTTGTTTCGATTGACGTAAAATTAAAACGATCTAATAACATATAATCACAACCTCGTTGTGGATAGACTTGATCACACTTGTAGATCAAATATTTCAAAAAACGTCTCTTTACATTTTCTATTCTAACGTTATATCGATCATAAATAGGAAACCTTATTATTGATCCGTACTCTAATTTAGAGCGAACGTAACTATTAAAAAGTATGATCAAGGTATTCACATCATGAAATAACCTGCAATTTCGATATATAAATCCTAATGTTTTTGAAGCTGACTTAACTAAGTCAGTAATGTGGTTTACGAAGGTCATTTCAGGGTCGAAAATAATCCCTAAATCTCTAAAATACGGTGGTCTTTCAAGTACATAATTATGAAGGTGATAATTGAAAAGTATAGGTTTCCTCGTTTTACAATATGAAATGATTTTACATTTATTTGGATTGGGTTTTAAATTGTGTGAACTACACCATTCCTGGATTTTATTCAGTTGACTTTGAAACTCACAGCTATCAGTAACATCAGAAATAGAACCATAAATTTTTAGGTCGTCAGCGTAAAATAAATGATTACAATTAGTGAACTGGGATCGTTAATAAATATTATAATTAAGAACGGTCCTAGTACCGATCCTTGTGGTACTGAGGTTGTAGGGACAAAGTAATCTGACTGAAAACCATTATATTTTACAAATTGTTTTCTATTGGTTAGGTATGACTGGAACATACGTATTAAATTAAAATGTAATCCTAAGTTGTTTAGTTTTTGCAATAATATTCCATGGACAAAGGGGACCGAGGTGGCCAATGAATGTCACAAAACCTGGAAATGAGGTGATCGGGAAAAAGAGGACAAATAACGTCCATTGATGTTCTGGCTATGTGGGCTGTCGTCCCATCCTCTTGAAACCACACACATAGAATAGGGACATGATTTCTTCGTAATTCAGGCAAAAAGAAGTTGTGTATCATCTCGATATAGTGCTCCGAATTCACGGTAACAGCCAGTCCCATTATCGCCATCGAAAAAAGAAGGGCCGATTACGACAGTTTTGCTCGCAGCGCACCAAACTATTACCTTGGGGCTATACAGCGGTCTTTCGTGCGGTCCTCTCGGATTTTCAAAAGCTATTCGCGTAGAAGTTGCCCAAATTGACAGTGTTGTTGGAAAGAGTGTTTGCAAACTTCGTAGAACGCCTTCAGAAATTCATTAATGATAACGGACACTATACACAAGATGTTTTTTACACTCGATTTTGTCAAATGCTATGTCATTACGAACTCAAATCTGTCAATACATTTTCTCTTAAGCAAAAAGTATCAATGGGGGATTACACCATTTTTTTTTTTATAATTTCATCTGAAAATATTAGGAAAACTAAGACTATTGATGAAAATCCGGTGAAAAAAATCCTATTAATAAGCGAGTTATGGTCTCCCGAATTTTGAAAAGATTGACGTGACGTCACTTTTATGTGTTTTTATATCAAACTGTTTTCATCATGGACCTAAATGTTCTTGAAATATATGCTATTTTAAGTTATATTTACATAAAAATAAATGAATATTATAACACTGTATAAGTATACATACTTTATAATTACAGGTGTATTTAAATTATTAAGTTTAATGCAAGAAATTTATGTTAAAATAGTAGTACAGGAATGTTAGCCCCTCCTTTCGAATTTGAATTTCTTAACTTCCATTGGTAGTAATCCCACCTCCTAACACGCTATTTGTAATGCATATATAGGCGGTTTCTCGGTCGCCAATCAAAATATTTTCATATTAGTGTCGAAGCGTTATAACAAAAAACCCTTTATTTCCGAAATATCTCAATTATACCATTTCATTTTTTTATTAATATTCGTTACTCAGCATATACATTCGTATTTTTTTACTATTTTCCTTTAATTCGATTGAGCCGTAATCCCCCATTTTGTGACTTTTTAAAAACGTCCGTCTTTTCTACTGAACCCTGTATATACGCTTTACAAGCCGTTCACTCGTCATTATCTCCGCATGACCAAACCATCGCAACTGACTCACTCCAACTCTCTTAACAACATTCGTCCTAACCATACATTCTTCATACACCGAATTATTTCTCACGCAAAGTTCTAGAAATGTAAATAATTCATGTCTGAATTGAATGTAAAACCCTGCATCTCAGGAACCAATTTGTCGGCGATAATAACGTTTACTGATGTGATGAGAAAGAAAGTAGAAACGTAATAATTGTCAAAGCTGCACTACAGAATCCCCAGCAAGCTCTCCATGTAAATCAGTTGTTGCATTGTACTCACTATTCATTAATCAAACTTTAAATTGCATTTTTTGCGCCAGAAGCAAACGGTGTTCGCGGAATTTCATTCCGCACTATGTAATAGTTTTTGCATCCAATTTCGATCTTGTTTTCTTTATTAATATTAAGTTAAAACAAATCTAAACATCTCCGTCGCTATGCATCTCCGACTCGCCATCGCCAACAACGAGCGATGGAAATTTAAATGAAGTATAAGTTTGTTCGTTCGAGACGAATACGTTTATTCAGATAAACTTTACAAGCGAGACACTCACTACAAACTTTACTAGTTTTCTTTATTAATTGTGAATCGCAATATCTCTAACACAACCTGCAGAAAAAACTCATTTCACTCAAATTACAAAAGATTGCAAAGACTTTCAAGCATAAATCTACCGACTATCACAATGCAAATTTCACGATTCATTTTAATTCAAATGAAATTTTTCTTGTTTATTAAAATGTGCTTATTTCTTATTCACTCAAATCGCATGATTACTATACGTTTCTTATTAAAGATGATGAGAGGTAAAAACTGGAGAGACCATGCTACCATGCTTCTTGTACATATAGTGATAGTGATGTCATGAAATCTCGTATTTTCTACATCTCCTTAAAAGATATTTTTTCACGATTTATGTTATTATAAAAATTAAATATAGTTGAATTTTCTACAGGACTGCATTAATACTTTTTCAATATACAGGGTGTATCAGGACTAGTGTAAAAAAAAATTAATAGCATATTCCTGACATAATTTTGAGTAAAAAATGTCATATGAAGGTATGTCCGGAAACTTCTCGTTACAGAGTTACAGAAACAGAAACGAAACAATGAAATTCACACAAATTCATTCTTTGATGTCCACGTAGATATTCTCTGGACTACGACAACCATTAATTTTACAATATCTATAAATAAACACCATATCTACATATACACCAACACTAACATTTTACACTTTTTTTTTAATTTGCAAAAAAATTACTAATATTGAAAATAAGATAATTAAACAATAGTTATATACAGATTTTGTATCGCTTTTCATTTTGTTCTATTTTCTATGGTAAATTGATTGATTTTTAATTGTTAACTAACTATTTTGGGAACCTGACATTTTCTAAAAGTTAAAATATCTCAAAAACTACCGCGTTTATCAATTTTTATCAAAAATACATTTTTGTGTATTTTAAAATTTTATATAAAGTATTACACTTTATATTTAAAAATCAAAAAATGTTAATAGGTAAAAAGATAAGGGTAAAAACCTTCATGACTTCCCCATATGAGACACCTCTGGTTGAGATACAGAAACAAAAGAAATATTAAATATGCATCTCAATAAGTAGTATCCTCATATCAAGTTTCAAAATTTTAGTGCAACTAGTATCAGAGTTATTAATAAAAATATGTCAGATGAGGTGCACTTTTAAAGGCCTGTATCTCTGTAACGAAAAGTTTCCAGACATACCTTCATATGACATTTTTTGCTCAAAATTAGCTCAGGAATATGCTATTAATTTTTTTACACTAGTCCTGATACACCCTGTATATTATAGATAGATTTATAAAATAATCTATTTTATAAATCCCGAAGCCTATGACCTATGTTTTAAAGATAAGCCCATTTCCTTAGTTATACAGTTCAGATATCAAATGCATGTAAATGAGAGATAAATGTCATTTTCAAATTTTAATTTTCAAAAGAAAATTGTAATAGTAAATAAAATAATAGTTAATATATTATTCAAATGCAAAGGAACATATAGTGCTGGCCACAACAAATTTTTTAAAATATATCTTCTATAAATCTTATACAGTATCTTAGCGTAAAGCATGTTTCAAAAATATATGTATTTGTTCATTTTTAAATCTCTTTTGTGTATTTTAGGTGGGTGAGGTCATTCTTATCATTTTATTTTATGTAAATTATGATGAACAAAAGTATAAAAGTCACGGAGGCTGGTCATATTTTACGACTCGTCATGAAACAAAATTTATTTTTGCCCAAAAAGCACACAACGTTCTGCTTGGCATAACGCGTAATTGGCAGAATGAAATATGTAAAACCGTGTAATCTGATATTTTTCCTCCAGTACGTTTTGCTTTGTAATGAAACTTGTTTTTGATATAATTAATTCGAATTACCGTTAGATTACTCATAGACGATAGTTGGTAATAATATAAAATTAGTGTATTTTTGTTGAATGCAGAGTATAGGCGACGCTGAAGAGGAAATGAAGCATCATTTCGTGATTACAGTCATCAGGTCGGCTTCTTATCGAGTAATCGCAAATTACTTCAACGGCTACCGACGTTTACATTTTTAATCAGTTTATTTAATAACTACTTATCACAATATCTGTACATGCTAAACACTTAAAAAATAAAAAGCGTGATGGTATGTGCAGCTACATACAACAAAAACCATGAAGATGCCTGCCATTTTTCAACGAAATACTGTGGGCTGGAAACGTTAGTTAAAAATAAGTAATAGTCGATCTCCTTCTTTCCTATATTATTAATAATAATAATAATAATTAGTTGAGGCCTTTATGCACTAGTCACTTTTGTCACTAGGAACTGTAAGATCTATTGTAACATGGCATCTTAGTTTTCCAGTTTAGGCAGTTAAGATGGATTTGTAACTAACACAGAACATAACATAATTTAGCACAATTAATTTAGCATAGAAAACAGAATTTTGTAAGGGGGTTTTATAATGTCACACAAAACATGGTGAAAATAAGAAGTAAAAGAAGAAGTACATGCCATTTTCAAATAATAATAGGAAAAACATATGTTTGTCTTTGACTATGATTTTTTTTTTTTAATTTTGTCAGATTTGATTTCGAGTTCGTGTTATTATTTGGTTTTTTATTTATGATTAAATTTATACAATAGCTATTTGTGTATTAAGAGCGCAAAATGCGACATTGTCGATTGAGAGGTTGTTGCCGCGCGACGAAGGAGCGCGGCATTCTCTTGAAATCGACAATGTCCATTTGCGCTCGAAACACACACAAGATTTTTTTCTACAGTCGCCACAATGGGGTCCTTCACCATAACAAAAAATAATAAAATGTACACTTTATACTTACAGTACTGCTCAATAAATAACGATTGGCTAATACAAAAGATACGGTTTAATCTTAAAAATGATTATATCGTTACATTAGCCATTTATTCCATTAAAAAAAAAAAACAAAATTAGAGCGTGGAAGCAAGGATTTGTGATGATTTGATGAGTTTTTGTAGTAAAATGTGTGGTTAGTTGTCACGCCTGTCACACTGAAAAAATTAACAAATATTTCAAGGAATTTGTGATTATATAGACATGTATGTGCATTGACTGACTTCTCGCAATTATTTAAGTAACGAAATAACTAATAATTTTATTGTAATCAAAATAAATAGTTAACTAGAGATCAGATGTCAGTACGACTCGCAACTATCCTACCGCCATCTGTGTACAATCATTCCTATTACTAAACATAACTATTCACACAATTTATTTTATATTTAATTTTATTTTATCGTTATTTTCTATTCTTCTTGAGTTTTTATTCAATCTAATCTAAGCATTTTATACTTTCGTTTTTGTAAATGAATGCCCTATTTCATTTTCACAGCAGTGTGGCATTTTGTTAGGTTATGTTAAATACCGACAGAACATATGTCAAATTGACTTGTGAACGTGATAAATGTGTAATTACAGTGCCATTAGTTCCTAACTAAACATTTTCATTAAGAATGTAGACAAGTGACATTTCTCAACATTGTATACTTAAAAATTTGGACAGCGAGCGTTTTTCTACTTTGTCGCGCATGAGCGGCAAAGTGACATTTTGCGTTGACAAAAGAGAGCGCAAATGGCTACTTTCTATAGTAACTGTAGAAAAATAAGTTTTATGTCGTCTGTTTCACTCTTGTAGCGGCAATTACAAATATTTATTCGAACTACCATGAAATGTTACGAAGATGCACGAAAAACATAGGGCGCACAGCGCAGACATAGAAAATTGAACATTGATCAATTCCTATGCTATGCTGAATTATGTTCTGTGAGCTGTGTCTCTTATAAATGGATATATTATTTTGCATATAACCAAATTGTATGTTTTGTATGCTAAATTATGTTCTGTGTTTTGCGTCAGTTATAAATCCACCTTTACTGCTCCAGGAGTTATTTACCATGAGGTTTTTTTTATCTAACATATGTCACATAAATTTTCGGAAAAAATTTGAATGGACGATACTGTGGTTTAAGGAAAGTATATTGAATCCGCTTTTTACGACATTTAACATAGCTTAAACTTTAACACTCATATTTAATAAAAAGCTAGTAACCCGTTTTCTGCTATACAACGAAGATTAGTTCTAATGTGCCCCATGAATTTTCGACAAGTTTTAAAATTTATTTTGCGTACTTTTTAAAAATGCTTCTCCTTAATTTTTATTTTGGGGATCCTACAGATTGTTATACAGTGTCTCTAAAATAGGGAGACATGGCTTAACCACAGATTTCTGAGGCTAAAATAATACGATTTAACTAAACTCACGTTATCGGCGTTTCTATGAAAAAGTTACGGTCTAATCAATGTTGGGGCACCTAAGTTTCATACACTAGTGGTTCACTAATAATATCATTTCAAAAGACGACTTATAACCATATGAACTGTTGTACCAAATTTCATCCAAATCGGATAAAGCATTCTGTTATTATACGCAAAATGAATTTTTTTTTTGAAGAACTTTGAAGCACAATACTGTCTAAATGGTACACTTTCCGGTAGAAGCAAGTTTAGTTAAATCGCCTTATTTTGTCTTAGGAAGCTATGGTTAAGCCATGTCCCCCTATTTATAGACATCTGTATATCTTTCTTGTAAGTAACGCCCAAAAAGTTTTTCAAAAGGTACGCAAAATAAATTTTGAAACTCGCCAAAGACTCATAGGGCAATTCAGAACTAATATTCATGGCATAGAAGAAAACAGGTCACTAGCTTTATATTAAATATGAATGTTAAAGCTTACGCTATGTTAATTGTTGTAGTAATAATAGTCCAGTCAATAGAGATTTTTACCCTACAAAAGGTGGAGAAAAAATGATTTTAGCATATGTTGTTTGGGTCGAGATGAGGATGAAAAATTCAAATTTGTGACCTTGGGGAGACTCGGCGTGAGCCGCCATCTTGGATCAAAGGTGCAAAAAATAAGTTTTTTGCTATTATCTCGAAAACAGTGGCTCATATCAAAATTTTACAAGAATACAAAATAAAAGCTCGGAACTTTTTGTACAAAAAGAGTTCTAGCATTTTTTACCTAGGATGAGCTTTCAAATATGTTTAAAAATAGGTAACCAGAACAACAATTTATGAAAGAAAATTTAATCACTCAAAATATACACAATATTAAATTTTTAATACGTAGTCTAATAGATTTTCTTTGTAACAGTTTACATTTGTCGTGGCATCAAAAGAAGTAAATTATCGATGATTTTTAAATAATTTTTGTCAACTCTTTTCCACAAATTCATCAACCACTCTGACTCGGTTAAAGATACGGTACTCCGGTTTAAAAATTTTAATTCAGCTTGGAATTCTCCTTCATGTTATGTTACACGATTTTTGCTCCGATGAGCGGTTAACGAATTATTAAAAATTTAAACTTATATGAAATTTCTCTAAAATCTGAAATATCTGCAAATCGGCTTGGTTTCCTTTTTTTCTTCCTAAATTTCGACACGTATTAAATGCACAATAATGTTTATCTTTAATCGTAAACTTTTAAATGCCGGTGGTGCAACTGAGCGATAGTCTTGTTACGGCCACAGCTGGACATTCACATAAAATATGTTCCGAAATTTCTTGGTCCTCTTCGCGGAGCGACAAATAGTGTTCTGTTTTCAACTATACCAATCTTACATAGATGGTATTCAGATAGTGACCAGTAAAGACCTATCATAATGCTAAGAGCTAATGGCTATTTGGCGTTTGTCGACAAGGCTGATGTAATGTTCACTACAAAACATTTTTTATAAGCTTATCAGATGTATCTGTTATTTACTTCTTCAGCTATTTAAATCCAACTCAAATCTCTGAATTTATTGGAGAAAGTTCTGGGATGATTAGTGCGCTATTCATACAGACTTTAATGTGCAACCATTCTAAATTGATTATATGATACACCGTTGTGTGTGGTTGTAATTTATGCCTATACATTTCTACTTGACACCAGGTTGATTTAAGAGGATTCACAATGAGTTTGCTAACGGTATCTGTCGTACCGTTTGTCAAACTTCTTTTACAAATTTTTAACAATAGGCCACAACGAGAATACGAAAATTTTGTAATGGTACAACTTTCAATTTTGTAGTTGAAGAAACATAATTATGAAAATATGAACATGTATTATAATGTACATGAAACAATATTTAGTACTTAGTTTTAAATTTCAGTACACACTAAATATAAAAATTTAATGTTAAACTATAAACTACTTTATACCCGAGACACACTACAATAATTAATGATCACTAACGGTTAGTTATAGTATGCACACGTGAAGTTGGGACTGATGACATGTCAAAATTAGATCTATTAACAAACCAGAAAATATTGAATGTAGAAAGCACGTTCTACGTACTGTATTGTACTCGTACAGGGAATTTTCACAATGAAAAACTACATATTTATCAACACTTATTTTATGAAAAATATACCTCTTTCTATAAAAGTAATAAACCAAATTTAAATTGTACGCCATTTCAAAATAGTTATTTATGTATTAAGAGGGTAAGGAGGCTTTTATTATGGCCTGCGGCGGGATTTTGAGCCCGAGGCGTAAGCCGAGGAATAAAAACACGTCAAAGGCCATAAAAGCAAGTTACGCTCGTGGTACATATAAAACTTTATGCACGGACGAAAATTTTCAAATTATGAGTGTTAGACAAATTGTATCGAAAATAATTTGTCCTCGTACATCCAGTATCTAGTGTTGCTATGAAAGCGGAGAACAACAATTTATTGTTTGTTTATTATTATGTTGCCTGTTTAAATTGTTTATATTGTAGGTTATAATTCGGTTTGACGGCAGGCTATAATGAGGCCCGCGGGCTATAAAATGACGTTTATGTCAAAGAAATTCGTGTATAATTGTCAAATTATGATACGTCCGTGCATAAAAAGGTTTTAAGTCAGTTTTGACAATCAGCATTTTTTTCCAGAGAACACATTGATTTCTATTTTTATATTATTTTATCAAAATTTTTAACTGTGACGTAGCTTCTTAGTCAGTTTTAAATGTGCAGAAAGAAATGCATACAATTGTTTCAATTTTTAAAAAACAAAATCATTCAATAATCATCGACTTACTTTAATGAAACATATCAATTAAAAAATCTCATTTTGGTAATGATTATTGACGAATTTAATATTTTTTTTTTTTCATATATGTTTTTCTCGTAGTGGTTTTAATTCCTGGTGAATGCTGTCCACATTGCCAGATTTACGACGCGATATCCACAGAAGTCCAAGTTGAAATACAGCTTAATGGGCACATGCAACAATGTTTGTTTTGCTTTAATGTCCTCTATAAATTTCGTAAAACTGAACTTTGCATTTTTATAGCAGCTTATAAATGTGTCATGTCTACGTCATTACGCGATTGTAGCGCCACTATAAAGCCGTGAGTGGAGAACTAACTTCAACAAAGACTGGGCGACGTTATTTTGTAAAGAACTCGGGCTGATATATTACCGTGATTATTAACTATTAAAGCTATTTGTCATTAGGTTTATGGCTATAATCTAAGAACTTTAAAACTTAGTTTTGAATTTTTCCAGACATCAGACATGCAAAAAGAAATATACAAATCACTTTTATATGTTGGAGAACTTCTAGTAGTTAGGTTTACTTCGATTAAACATCAAATGAATAATAATTTAATTATAATTTGTTAATAGAAATTCCCAAAAACATATATAGTTTGTACAGAAATCTATCATTATAACCCACTGAACAGGGCTACTGTTCGGGATTGAAGCTTGATTTATGGCGAGGAAAGGACAGGTACGTATTAACTGTTTTCTTATTTTATTTTACTTTATTTTGTAATAATGAATAATAAAACTCCTTTAATATTAATGAAATACGTGGCCGCGTGCCTGAGTGTCTGGTCGCGAACCTTGGAGAACCGGGTGGTGCACTCTCCTCACCAACTATGAGTGCCCGTGAAGTGTCGCCTGGTAAGCGCCCACACGGTAAAATATATCGTCATCATTACCGATGTCTACATGTGTTGCAGATACTGGCACACCCAGAAATGGGTAATATGCCGTGATGATATATTTATATTTATATTTTATTTATAATATATAAAAAATAAAACTTGAGACAATATAGCAAAAAATCTGATGTGGACAGCACATTTCCTCCCGTCAATTCTATGTATTTTGAACAAATCCCTTGCCGAAAGTTTCTTGGAAGATTCTATATATCCAGTAAAATTGTAACTATTTTCTACAAATTTCATACCGAAAATTCCTAAAAAAAGATTCTATATATCCAATAGATTATAACACGAACATACACTATGTAAATTGCACATATGTCAATTAGAATATTTGAATACTTTTAACACCAGTTTCCATTGTTAAAGTTGATTTATGAAAGTTAATCTCTTTAAAATTCTTTAACTCTATATCTATTGAATATGAAGGAAAATGTATAATCAAACCGTATAAACAATCAAATGTTCCTCCCATATTTATAAAATAAAATCTCAAAAAATTATATTTAACTGCCTTTTTTTATTTTTTCTTAAATTGTAACAATGGTCAAAGATGTAATTTGATTTTGCGAATCCATTAAATATCAATTTTAAAATATGACATGCATACAGAGATTTACGAATTTAAATTTTTTGCAGTCCGACCCTAAGCGACAGGTAGTACTACCCCCAGCTGTGCCCGGTCTACCACAGGCTTAGTAAGTCAAAGCCATAAAGGCAGATTTCTGTACAAACTATATATTAGTGGTTTTTGCATTGTACCATTTAATAAGTAATAAATGATTGATATATTTTTAATTCTCGATGTGAATTCGTGCTACAAATCGCATATCCAAATTTTAGTGAATAAGCACGTTTTAAAGTCCCTAGTATGGATGATGGAAGGACGATTACTAAAAAACTGTAAGACTTAAGACCTGTTTAACTTATTCCTCAATCTGACATTAATGGGAAAAACTGAAAAGGTTTTGGTAACAATTGGACAACCGCAAGTAGTAGTATCTCAAATGTCCAAACTACACCAAGGAAACCAATAAATTCAAATATTACTAAAATCTTTTTCTGAGAAATACATTTAATCTGTCATATTACTTTATTTAATTTAAATATATAAAATTATACATATATCCATAAGAAATACCACCAATCTTCTTGATAATGAATTGGAAGAAAATATGACATTTGGGAACTTTCTCAAAGAATGAAAGAATATATATATATATATACAGTATGTCCCCGGATTGAGTTTACAAGAGGAAAATAATTTTTATTTTTGATTTTACGAAAAAGGCCGTGAGTGCCTGAGTGTCTGGTCGCGAACCTGGGGGAACCGGGTTCGATCCCGACCGGCGCCAAATATTTCGAATTTTAAATGGCACAAAAGTGACCCCTGTGGTGCACTCTCCACGCCAGCAATGAGTGCCCGTGAGGTGACGCCTGGTAAGCGCCCACACGGTAAAATATATCGTCATCATTACCGATATCTGCGATAAAGCAGATTGGCACACCCAGAAATGGGTAATATGCCGTGATGATATATTTATTTATTTATTTATTTATTTTACGAAAAAATGCCAAGGGAAGAAAAATTTTTGCTTGAATTAAAACGCATATTTCAGTTATTAAAACTTTTAATTAATGTAAGGTTCTTTTATTATAACGTTTCTTCGTAATTTGTCCTCCTAATAATACAGTTATTACATTGAATCTAACATGATTTTAGTTAGCTTTGAAATATTGACAAATGATTATTAATTGCGTTTTAATTCAAGCAAAAATTTTTCTTCCCTTGATATTTTTTCGTAAAATCAAAAATAAATTTTTTTTTCCTATTGTAAACACAATCCGGGGACATACTGTATATACACATATAATTTTTTTTTTTTGTGTAGGTACACAAGAAATGTTAAATACAATACTTATATAAAATAAAATGGATATGGGTAGAGGTATTACGCTGGCCACAACAGATTTTTTTGTCTGGAACAAATTGGCACATCAAATCTTGAATAAGAATACCTGATGATTATTTCTATTTATAAAAAGTGGAAAGAAAGATTTTGGGATACAAGAGCAATTAAAGTTTGCACCGTTGTATGTGTGTGTAGGTGAAATAATAGGAAGGTGTTTTTGGGCGTTGTATGTGCGATTGTTTTCGCCGAGAAAGTGGATTTGGCGGAATCCGTTTGTTCTTGCAGTTCTGTCGGAGTTTTTCGCAGGGGAGCCATATTGTTCGGATTAGTTTTCAGTGGTGTTGCCGGGCCGCCAGTCTACTGTGTTCAAAATAATAAAAATCTGTCGGGAATCGAACTCAACACCAACACACCAAGACTTCAACAGTTAATACCAGCACCAGCATCGAAGCAGCGAGAAAGCTTTAATTAGAAAAAACTGGGAATTTAGCTACCTTAGGACTTAAGCTTTTTATTTATTTTATACTCTTTCTTCGGAAATACTTTCCGAGAAGGAGTTTCCAAAGTATTTCAACATTAAATTTATATTGCAAGTAAAAATAAACGACTGCAGGCTACACTTTTTGTACTATATATTCCAGCAGCGTACAGCCTCTGAACAAAATAAATGCTGCACTGTCCTAAAACACAATTTTCACTCTGTATTTTTCTCTAGTTTGATTTCGCTTTTTATCCAACTTACAACTCTTCTATAAATAATCAATATCACCACATGTCCATGTTACAGCTAATGAATAATAAGAGTACTGAAAACTTTATTACGTTTTCTCAAAATATTTCCCATTACAGTCAATACATTTTTGCATTCGTAGGAAACAACAACTTTCAACACATTTTTCGATGTTTATTTTGAAAACATCGATAACTTCATTGATCGAAGAAAAACGCATTGGATGGAATTCAGTGGGTTGTATTAAGGTCTGTATTAAAACTTGTAATGAGTATATGGCAACATTGTAATATTTTCCACATCTAGCAATAAGATTCAATTGTAATTTAGAAATTTTACCAGAGGGAAAAGTAATACACAGATATCCTTTAGTCAAATGAGCAAGTATTATTGTAAATGGAAGGTTTATAAGGAAACTCATTATTGCAAAATTAGGTTAGAAATATGTCAAATTTTATGTGTCAAATTTATATATTTCATATCTAAATGTTAATGAATTTTAAAATATCTCAACCCCCGTTTTGATCAGTTTTGGCATTTGTTCTTTTTTACCGTAATTGTATGGCTTTTTTACTTCTGTTAATAATATTTTTTTCTTTATTTGATCCTTTGGTCTCTCATTTTTTCCGACAGGTATTACAAAGTTGCCAAAATATTTTTGACAAAGGACTGTTTTAGCTTAAAACACGCTAATACAACCCACTGAATCTCACCCATTGTATTTTATATTTGACCTGTAGAAGTAAAAAATCTGATGTGGCCAGCACATTACCTTCTGTCAATTCTATGTATTTTGTACAAATTCCATACCAAAAGTTCCTTGGAAAAGATTCTATATATTCAGTAAAATTGTAACACAAACATATATTATTTTCTACAAATTCCACACCGAAAGTTCCTTAGAAAAGATTATATAAATACATTATGTAAATTACACTTAACACTGATATCTATCAAATAGAATTATTAGTTAATCCCTTTTTAATTCTTTAACTCTATATCTATTGAATATGAAGAAAAATGTATAATCAAACCGTATAGAAAAATGATATTTAACTGCGTTTTTTCAAGAAAAACTGTTAAGAACTTCAAATAAGGGAACTTCTGATTGACGAATTACAACCAAAATCTAATCAGCTCTTCATATGGATTCAAGAATTATAATTTTTAGAATTGTAGTATTGGAGTTTTCGTCGGAGAAATTTTTGTCACACACAGGCATACACACACATGCAGACATCATCGTAAAACTAGTAAAATCGTCTTCTGTGGACCCTAAAACGTGCTTATTCATTAAAAACTCACCACCGAATTTTGTGACCAAAGACAATGGCCCGTATTCTCACCTCTTGAAGAATCGCTACTTCCGAAGTAGCGCTATTTCGATTTTTAAAATTTTATTTTATTATATGAATAGACAAGAATAGGTTTCATATTTTTGTAAATGAAACCTATAATATTTGAAATAAGTGGCATTTATAATTTAATTTATTTTTATTTCTTTTATTTTTAATATTAAAGTTGACATTTGACACTTGAAGTAGCGATTTTTCGGAAGAAGCGCTACTTCAAGATGTCAGAATACGGGCCAATATCTTCCTTACCTAAAGGTGACGGAATGTAAAAATAATCGTTGGGCACAAGTAAGACGCTACTGCAGCGTTTCTCAACAAATGTTCAAGGAACAAAGTCTTGCGATTTTTTAGGTTTTACTTTCCGGATAAAATCGAACAAATTTTTGCAACCATACTATGTATAGTTCTCGTCACCAAAAATCGAGGGACGCTTATAAACTGCTTAACCGACCATCACTTAAGTTCACAAAGAAACCTAAAACTTCTGCCCGTCATAAATAATAAGACTGAATACTGCCACTGTTTTGCACACAAAACTAAAGCAATTTGCGGTGTACCATGCTAAACTATTCCATTCTAGTTTAATAGTATAGGGGCGGTTAAGCTGTTTATGACTGCCTCTCAATATTTGGTGACGAGAACTATATTTACGCAGATGCACGTAACAAGCCATGCGGCCATGTTGCTTCCGAAGTGCAGTCGAATATCATTTTTACTCAGGCTGCTGATTATCCTGTTCTAGCGAAGAAAACAATGAAGTACTGATCGCATTTGTAACTAGGCATATGGTATATGTGTGAAATAGTATATTATGTGGCAAGTGTGTGAAGCTGAAATTTTTATATGAGGGTGGAGATTGCGACACGAGCCGAAGGCGAGTGTTGTAAACCACCCGAATGTAAAATAGGCTTCACACACGTGTTACATACTATACTTTTTCTACGACCTTGCAATAAAATATATTTTTCTACTCCCATGCGTGAAGTGTGTACTTCACGTATCAATTTTTATGTGTGAAGTTTGATTTTTTGTACACAGTGCGTGAAGTGTTACTTCACGCACCGTTCATTATTTTAAATATTACAAACTGAATTGTAACAAAGCTGTTAAACCCCCGTAATGATGGTAACCATGGTTACACAAGTCGATAATACAGAGGCTTTGCGTTAAAAGAATGACAAAGTGAAGAAAAAATTAAATTTTATTGCAAGGTCGTAGCAAAAGTATAGTATGTAACACGTGTGTGAAGCCTATTTTTCATTCGGGTGGTTTGCAAAACTCGCCTTCGGCTCGTGTCGCAATCACCACCCTCATGTAAAAATTTCAGCTTCACACACTTGCCACATAATATACTATTTTTCTTCACATTGTAATTCTGTTAACGTAAAGCCTCTGTATTATCGACTTGTGTAACCATGGTTACCAACATTACGGGTGTTTAACAGCTCTGTTTTTATTAAAATACAATTCAGTTTGTAATATTTAAAATAATGAACAGTGTGCAAAAAATCAAACTTCACACATAAAAATTTATACGTAAAGTACTCACTTCACGCATGGGAGTAGAAAAAAGCGTTTTCTGTACTAGTTCATACGAAACACAAATATAGGTAAAGACTGAAAAATGTCGATTATGATCTCAGAATACAACGATCTACTATTACATTTGATATTAACAAGCTGATTAGTGAGACACGTCATAACGGTTCCAATTAATTTTTTGTGAACTACTCGTATTCCATAATTATTTTATTCTTACAGTAGCCCTGTCTTTTGTTAAATAGGTATCGTGTTCCCCTCTTCAATTATTCTCCTTTTATAAAGTTTTAAGAAAAAAAGTTTTATTTCCACACAATACTATACTTGCCGTCAAATAAGTATGGACAGGAGATTTCTCCACCGTTGCCAATTCAGGGGCAATGTTGAAAATACTAAATTATGAAGAAGCGACAACACCGCAGGGCAAAGGGGCAAGGTGCGGAAAAGGGAAAAAATGAAATGTGAAACACACAAAATTAAACTACTTAAAATACTGAATTAGATGAATATTTTTTTTGTGTAAATTATGTATGTGTATATTGTTAATAATAAATAGCTCTAATTATAAATTTTATATACAGGGAATTTATTTTAACATGCAACAAATGATCAATCATTTCCATGGTTACTCACTATTGTCAAAAAATGACAGCAATGTAATATTTGTCCATTTTAAAATGCAACATACAAAATTTGTAATTTTGTATTATCAAAACTAATTTTCAATAAATTAGCCTACATACGATGAACAAATAATCAAAACATGAATGTTGCGCATCTCAACAAACTTTAGCTTACAAAAATTCATAACTTTCATGTAATAAATGTTAAAGAATACCCCCATTCACACTGAGACAATAATCTAGTCGGTCGTAATAAGAATTGACACCATTTGTGATGTGTTCTAGAGGTATCTCCTGTGCTGCAATACTATTTATAATGTTGCATTTTAAAATGGACAAATATTACATTGCTGTCATTTTTTGACAATAGTAACCATGGAAGTGATGAACCATAATGTTGCATTTTAAAATAAATTCTCTGTATATACAAAATAACAATTGACAGCAACGCTGTAAATAAATATTGTTGTAACAGGTTAAAAAGTTGTTTAATTTAATTCCTATTTCTTATATTTGTTAGGACAGAGTCCAACTCTGCAAAACTTGAGAAACCAGAGACAGTGTTTACAAAATTTAAGGTTTCTTTGTATATGAGGGATGTTTAAATGGTTTATAACGATCCCTCGAGTTCTGGTGACATACTATACTGTAATCATCCAGGGCTATATTTGCAACATGCTCGTTAATACCAAAAAAAGTAACAACAAGTTTTTTTCACGAACAACTGTTGTTGGAGCAAATTCATTTTGGAAGACCCAAACAACCGACTACTTTTTTTTGGCATCATCCGAAAAGATACAACTTTCATCGCCTGTCATCTTTATAAACCAGGAGGAGTTATTTGTTTTGAGAACCATTCTTCCATATTTTGACCAGTTTTAAAACTATCTACTTATCTTCTTCGTTTTATAATTTCCGTGAGACATGTGCAATAGGTACCCCGCGATAAATTGTGTAGATCTTGTGTAATTATTTACGAGTTTGGCAACAATTTGCTGGCATAAATCAATGATAAAGGATATGCATGCACATTGCGCGCAGTGTAACTAATAACATCCCTTCGCGTAATCTCGAGTTGGTGAAACACACAAATGGTGAGAAATTTCTACAAAATTCTTTTGACTACTTTGAATATAGACTTAAAACTTACAAAAATGTTATTATTACTAAAAGCGATGTAACCTAATATTAAATGGCGTAATTATTGATTAACATTCAGTTTTTGTAAGTTTAAAATCTATATTTTAATATTTTACTGACATGTCCAGTGCCTACATTGGTTTCTATTGCAATAAATATTTTTTGTTCATTGGATGTCGATTCCTTTACAGTTAATAAATTTATAAATTTGAAATGAAAATATATATGTAAAAAAATATTATATAAAGTTTATCTTGCCTTAAGGTCAGAGTTTAAACTTGCCAACTTAAAATTTATTCAAATAAACATTTTTAAAATAATATTCCAAGTTTTTAAAATGTTTTGCGTGATATTAAATAAAACTTTTTAAATCGTGCAATTTGTGTCTCTCGTCTTGTAATGTAACATAACAGACTTGTTCATACCAAAAATCTTGAAGCTGCTTTTTTTTGTTAAATCAATTTTATTCTGTCGAGCAGGAATTATCCGGAAGTTTAAATGTAATATATTTATGTAGGAAATGGAAAACACATGTTTGGCGGTATTTTATGAATTATTTTAAAACAATTTATATTACCTATATTTGAAATATGTAGTACCGTCAAATAATATTTTTTATGTCTTACTAGTATGTTATTGTTTTATAACAACCTCAACATTAGGTCCGTTATTGAGTAAATAATGCCCTAGGGCGTATTAAGTTGATATGGTAATGTTGACAACAAACTGAGGTTAATAATACTGATACTAACATAAAGTGCAGTTAAGGTTAAGAAGCATTGCGAATTGTAGTCGTTTATAATCATATTTGTTTCATCCCAAATACAAACCAGCATACTTCTTATTCTTAGCAATAACATTGCTCGTCCATATTGACAGAAAAATACCATAAGAAATATATTTTTTGTTTGAAAAAATGCTTTGTTTACAGAAACAAAATATTACCTCAATACCTCATTCACAGGCTACTTTGTAAGTTGTATTAAAATTTTGTGATTTATTATTTTTGTTTGATAAATTCTAGTCAGACAAAATGTTTAATAAGAATTTCTAGTAAGACATAAAACGTTGAAGGCACCACGGGTGTTAAACGACAATAATGCCTTCGGCCAAGGTACTCGCCTCGGGCCAGAGGCCCTCGACAGTACACTATTGACCTCAAGCATTATTGTCCTTATAACAACCCTTGGTACCTTAATTACTATTCGTAATACCATACTGTTACTATGATATAACAGGACTAAAAACAAAAGTGAAAAGATGAAAATTACGGCCGGCGGCAATTATTTTTTATAACAGTCGCCTACAGTTAAGGATCAAGTGTTCCTAGAAAAATAACAGGATCTTGATGGACCGTTGTCAGAGAGAATTTATAAATCAACAAAAAAGTTGTTCAGCGTGACAGAAAGAAAAGATTTATAATTATTTTATTATACCTAAATGTTTAAATTTTATATTATTACGACAAATTTTGAACGCCACACGGCTAATATGCAAATAACGAACTCTACTGATTATAAACCTCAGCTTCGTCCGTTATTTGTCTCATATGACGTTAATAACTATTACGGCACTGTACTGCCGTACTAAACAAGAATGTGGTAACTATATTAATTATAGTTTTGAGTTATAGAGGTTTTTAAATTTTATTTGTTTTTTCTTTTACTTCTCGCACTTCTTGAATACAAAATTTAAGAATGCAGTTAAGAATTAATGAGAAAATGTACTTACGACTATTTTTGGCAATTTTCTTTGAGTTACTACAAAAATCGAATATTATGATCCTAAATATAGACATACGACTTAAACCTAGTGCAAAAGATAGCAAAATATATCCTGCGTGTACATACATACAACTGATTTGATTTTGGATGAAAATTTCAGATACGACTTTTTTGCTCAGCACCTCAGTGTACTTTGTATAAATCGCATGTTTTCAACTAGATTTGAAGTTGTTTAGTTAATATAGTGTTTGAGTAGATTGTATATACTGTATAAAGTTGTATTGTACATCCTGGTCACAAATAGCGTGCAAGACAAACAGCGAAACAGTAGCGTAGATTGCAACGGGAGTCTTGATGGTCCGGTGTAATTGATACATGTAGCCGCGAGCTAAAATCCCAAATTGTTATTTGTAGTGCAAATACAGGCGTCGCGACGGCAGCGGTGCGGGCGGCGTCTAATGTATCGCGGAGACTAGCTAGTGCAGCTGCACACAACTCCAAATGAGAACTTCAGGAGTTATTGTACGACCATCCGAACGATACTTACAGGCAAAATTGAGAGAGCTTCTTCATTTGCAGAATTTATACTCAACAATATACTACTGTTTACATAGCTTTTATTTACTTTGTCGCCATGGATATTTTAAACATTTTATTATAAAATGTGCATCCACATTTTACTAGGTGTTTTAATTATTCGTTTTTGAATGAGTTCATTTTTACCTTCATTCACCTTTGGCAGTGGCGGATTTAAACTGTTCGAGGCCCCTGGCGGTAGCAAAAAGTGAGGCCCTTTGTCCATCAAATTTATATATATATATATATATATATATATATATATATATATATATAACAATTACACAAGTTATGGCTAATATACATAATATTTCGTCAAATATAAATTCTTATTTATTCTGACTATTGTATTTCTGCATAATGTACAATATTAACCTAGAAGTTCTCCTATAATGCATTATGTACAAACAGTACATTTAGGTTCAGAATGAAGTACTGGTCAAATAAATTAAACTCGGACAAAAATGAAGTGCACACATCCCTTTTATTTTAAATCATAGTAGTGACAATTCTAAAAAATGCAAGAAAAATAATTGTAAATAGCCTATATATACTTTATATATTTCTTTTTCGTGCTTTGATTTTTGAGAATCTATCAATTATTACGTTGCAGTCAATATTATTTAATACATCGGATTCCATATACAATAATGCCATACTGTTTAATCGTTCTTCTTTCATTGAATTTCTCAGGTAATTTTTTACCCCTTTTAAAGTTGAAAAAGACCGTTCCCCTTAAGCGTTTGAAATCGGCATCAGCAGCGTGAACAAAATTCTTAGCAAAATTTCAACATTAAGAAATGTAGTTTTCATATTTAATACGGTGGTGTACATATTACTCAATGACGGTATTTTATTCGTGTTTTTTTTTTCCTTAATAAAGAATAAAAATTGTTCCAATTCTTCCGGAAAATTAGTTGGATCAATGTCTTTTTCATATGTTTTAATCAAATTATTTATATTATTTTGTCTTACATTTTCTTCCAAATCAGAACAAACTGTAGGTACTGGACTACTGAACTGTTAGCTGCTCAGTTGTCGCCGACAACTTGTCATTGAAGATAAAAATATTACTGTATGCATTGTTGCACCCCGAGATACAACAGCGTATTCCAACTATGATTTTAGTAAAGACAAAAACATTTCTTATTTGTTAAATTTGGTAATCTGAGATGACAGACTGACACAAACAACTAAGAAGTTAGCTGACCATATCTTCAACGACAAGTAAATAATTTCACAGGGCAGTTGTTCGGGTCTCTCACTCTAATCATACGCATAAGACCAGTGAAAAAGAAAATGGTCCATTATGTCGATGGTGTATACAAATGTACGAATGTTCATTGAAATTTTTAAAATGTCAATATTTTTGTACATACTTCTTGGAGCCCCCCCTAAATCCGAGGCCCCTGGCTTCCGCCAGATGCGACACCCCTTAAATCCGCCACTGACCTTTGGTAAGGAAGGTATTGCCCTTGGTCAAAAATGTCGGTGGGGCGTTTTTAATGAATAAGCACGTTTTATGTTCCCTAGAATATAATTTTACTAGTTTTACGATGATGTCTGTATGTGTATATGTGTGTGTGTGTGTGTGTGTGAGAGAGAGAGAGAGAAAGAGAAAAAAAATTCTCCGACGATAACTCCAGTACTACAATTCTAAAAATTATAATTCTTCTTTAATTCTATAAGAAAAACTGATTAAATTTTGGTTATAATAAACCGAAAGTTCTTATTTGAAGTTTATAAGTTTTTCTTGAAAACCGGAGTTAAATATCATTTTTAACATTTTATGTGATTATCAGTAGGGAAGAATATCTTATTGTCTATGGTTTGATTATATATTTTCCTTCATATTAATTAAATACAGAGTTAAAGTATTATAAAGAGATTATTTTTCATAAATCAGCCATCGTTGCTATAAATGGGAACAGCTGATATTTTCAAATTCTAATTAACAGATGTCAGTGTCAAATGCAATTGACATGGTTATGTTCGTATTATAATTTTAATGGATATATACATAAAATCTTTTCCAATGAACTTTTGGTATTGGATTTGTACAAAATACATAGCATTGACGGAAGGTAATGTGCTGGCCACATCAGATTTTTTAGGCTGTTTAGCTTCCTGGCGCAGTAGTGGTAGCACGCACTTTAGAATTCTATCATAGAAAGCAGCCGAATGCGATTTTTCTTTTACGAATCTTAATAGCATACACTTTAGAATTTTATATTCACTTTTTGTTTAGGAATTTATTGGATTATATACTATTATAATAAAAAATATTATGACATTTGTACTCGTATATAATAAATGTATATAAATTGGCTTTGAATAGAATTGTAGGCGAATATTTTGAGTCACGTGCTATCAAACTCGCTTCATGGCGAAAACCGAAAACAAATGCCTCATTTGATACATATCTAAAGTGCGTGATGTCACTACAGGTATCCGTATTAATTCCACTTTTGTAATGACATCACATAATAGTACACAATAGCCAGATAATTAAACCTTCGTTGACTTAGCTAGCCATGATTTATATCTGGCTGGTCGTGTAAACTTGGCTTGTATATTTCTCTAATAACAAGAATCTCACTCAACGCACAAAACTCATCCCGAGTTTTCTAAGAGTATGTTTTTTGCGTTACGTGAAGTTATTGTTGTTATATTTAGAGAAATTGCAAGCGAAAATAATAGCCATCCCATATTACAAAGTGTCATGGCTGTAATAGTTGTTTGTATTACTTAGTTCAGTTTTGCGACTGTGATTATATTTTTACAGACCGAACAACAGGCGAGGCCTTTAAATACGAGCACTCGCAAAACAGTTCCTGGACATGTAATACACAAGATTTTTTGTGCCAATTTTTCCATATTTTTATCGCAAGTTTACTTATAAATCCCTTCATTTGAGCTTAAAATGTGTAATACTTATTGAAAATATATGATACAAACACATTAATTATATTTACTTTCGCATGTTTTCTATACTACTTTATAGTGTAGTGAAATTAGCTGTAGTTTGTAGTTATAACACAAGCTAGTCTAAAATTTGGAGCTTATAATTAACCAATACAAGATAACAGTATATTATTCACAACAAAATGCAATCATTCGTTACAATAATTAAAGATTTAGTCCTAAAATTTGTACACATTTTGCTAATTCTTGTGTTGAAAATAGTCGTAAATTGACATGTCACCAGAACAGTAATGCCAACTTCTTTTGCCATCCTAGCCTTGTAAATAAGCGTTTCCAGACGATTTAGATTTCTGTAATACTACTTATACCGGACCGAGGCATAAAAAAATTATGTGCATACCTATTTTTTTGTTTCCTCTGTAGTAAAGTTTCTACCTTTTGTAATTACTGAGTATTTCGTAGCGTCCTGTAATTAGTTTCTACCGCCCAGGGCAGTATTTAAAGTCAATTCTCCTATTCTCTAAGTTAGTCTTCATATTGGTTTTGTTTTACCTGCTTCTAGTTTGATAAGAAATGAAGTTAGAGTTCAGACTCAAACTCATTTTCTCACAGTTGCTTTCTAATAAAAATCTGAAAAGTTTTTAGTTACTAAACCAGTCATTTTATTTCAAGCACATCAGATTAAATTAGAGATTTAATTCATTGTTTCGTCAAGGATTAAGAGGATAATATAATTCGAAATCTTTACTAAATGCAACAACTGCTACGGGAAAGAGGTAGTACAATATTTTAAAAGATTTAGTGGCCTCGAGTATAATTCCTTAGTAAATTAGAGCGTTATTCGTTGCAAATGCTTTCCTTATCCTATGTTAGTGTAAAATGAACACCTTCTATGCGGAGAACATAAGTTCAGTTCCAGCACAAATGGCGATAAGGAATAGGTGTGTTCTGTAACATAACTTAATTCTCCGGGCATGTGGAATTTTCCTTGGTGTGAATAACTACCGCCGTTGGTATTATTCATACACCCAGCCCACTGTGCAGAGAGAACCGACGCAGGTATGCGGCGGCGGTGCTGAAAACGACGTCGACAGCACAGACACATAACTTTTATTTACTCCCCGCGTGCGACATTATAGAAAAAATATTACCCAGATATTTCACACAATTTCGGGGAGATTCAGCCGGAGAAAAAATTATTTTTAAACTGGGATATTATTTTTCATGAAACCTATAATATTATGTAAAGCTTATGACTGTTTGTAGTTATTATCTATTTTGATGCTTCCACCATAATATCTGGCGTCCCTTTTGGGTAATATCATACACTAATTAAAGCACACATTTGACACAGAAATAGTTTTGAGTAAAACGCAAAAACTCTACCAAGACAAAAGCTAGCCAATCAACTTGCCGTTTTCATAGAAATTTTCTGATTATTATTTTAATAAAGTAGGCTTTTTATTCAGGAATGTCTGATTTATTACAAAAAAGGTATTTTGGTCTGGTTATGCGTCTCTATATTAATGGTACAAACACCAAAAAGTTTGATCTAGAAAAATCTTCTGTAAATTTAGAGATAAAAACACTATAATATATATAATGGGGTCCCGCGGCCGCGTGCCTGAGTGTCTGGTCGCGAACCTGGGGGAACCGGGTTCGATCCCGACATACGCCAAATATTTCCAATTTTAAATGGCACAAAAATGACCCCTGTGGTGCACTCTCCACACCAGCTATGAGTGCCCGTGAGGTGACGCCTGGTAAGCGCCCACACGGTAAAATATATCGTCATCATTACCGATGTCTACATGTGTTGTAGATACTGGCACACCCAGAAATGGGTAATATGCCGTGATGATATATTTATTTATTTATTATATATAATGGGATATAATATGTCGGACAGGCTATACTAAACCAAGGAAACCAGTTGACAAATTCAAATGTTTGTTACATTGTTTGTAAATGACAGCAGATAAATGTTAGTGTCAAAAATCAACAGTTTAATATTTAAAATTTTAGGTAAAATGGATATATGTATAACAAATACCGCCAATCTTGATAATGAAATGGAAGAATCTCTGACATTTAGGAACTTCCTTGTACAATGAAAAATAAATATAATTAGAATTATATGTGTGATTGTGTGCACAAGACATGTTGAATAGAATAAAACACAATATTTGGGTACAGTTCTGTATTTTTTTTTTTTTTATAAAACGACGTTTCGACAGCGAAGTGTAATACACTACTTATATAACATAAAAAGGAAATGGCGAGAGGTATTGTGCTGGCCACAACATATTTTTATTATTATTATTATTATTATTATTATTATTATTATTATTATTTATGAATCTCTACAGTAAGCAGAAAAAATTAACAGACCTAATACATCGTCTTCATTATCCGACAAAACAACCATGTCATCCTCATCAGGCGGATTTTCTTCTGAATGGGGGATTACGCCATTTTTTAAAAAATTTCATCTGAAAATATTAGGAAAACTGAGACTATTGATGAAAATCCGGTGAAAAAATTCCTATTAATAAGCGAGTTATGGTCTCCCGAATTTTGAAAAGATTGACGTGACGTCACATTTATGTGTTTTTATATCAAACTGTTTTCATCATTGACCTAAATGTTTTTGAAATATATGCTATTTTAAGTTATATTTACATAAAAATAAATGAATATTATAAGACTGTATAAGTATACATACTTTATAATTACAGGTGTATTTAAATTATTAAGTTTAATGCAAGAAATTTATGTTAAAATAAAAACTGTTTGAAAACTGTAGTACAGGAATGTTAGTCCCTCCTTTCGAATTTGAATTTCTTAACTTCCATTGGTAGTAACCCCCACCTCCTAACACGCTATTTGTAATGCATTTATAGGCGGTTTCTCGGTCGCCAATCAAAATATTTTCATATTAGTGTCGAAGCGTTATAACAAAAAACCCTTTATTTCCAATATATCTCAATTATACCATTTCATTTTTTTATTAATATTCGTTACTCAGCATATACATTCGTATTTTTTTACTATTTTCCTTTAATTCGATTGAGCCGTAATCCCCCATTAGCTGTTTTTATTTCAATAGCGTTTCGGTCTTCCATTAAAAAATAAATAAATATATCATTGCGACATATTACCCATTTCTGAATGTTCCAATCTGCTTTGTACGCAGTAGGTAATGATGATATTTGTACCGTGCGGGCGTTTACCAGGCGTAACCTAACGGGCACTCATTGCTGGCGTGTACAGCGCACCACAGTGGCCACTTTTGTACCATTCAAAATTCGAACTATTTCTTTTTCATGTCGGTCGGGATCGGACCCGGTTCTTCAGATTCTCGATCAAACACTCTGACACGCGGGTCCATAATGTAAACAACATGATCACGAGAATCGTCCAAAGACAAATGTCTGCTTTTGCAATTGCATGCCATACCAAATGTCTGCTTTTGCATCTAAGGCTAAATTTTAGACACCAATAACAGTTTGATATATAAGTTTATGCTCCTGAAAGTCAAAAATTCGTATTCTTCATCCATTTATCATAAGAATACATGGCTAACTCATTTCATTACAAAAAGTCAAATGTCTGCTTTTGCATTTATTCGCTTCAATTGATAAATATTGGTATAGGGGAGGCTTGGGATTAAAATTACTACTTGTTCTGAATTATTGTATAATTAAATCTATTTATTAATTATTAATAACAAAATGAAAAGTTTGTTAAAGCAATAAAAACGTAAAACGTGGCATTTACCGTGTGTAGAAAAGTTTAATTTTGTGCCACACCAACCAGCAACAATAACTCTCGGACAAAGTGAGTAGAGTAAAAATGAACGCGTTGCAAAGCGCAAAAAGCTTAGTTCCCGGAATTGGCCTTTGTCAGCCGTATGCTATAAATTGAATTGCTGCTATGCTGCTTGCTGCTACCGGGAATTCCGCAGTCAAAGGTTATTCAAAGATCAGCCATAGCAATACCTACATCAATACACATTTATAAGCCAATTTCAACAAAACACACTAATACGAGGGATGAATTCATACGCTAATATCACACAAATACTAATCATTAGATTACTGTGTGCTCTATACCTTTTAGATCTTCTGGGTCAATGCAATATGTACAACAAAAATTTGCCAAGGGCTGCAAATAGAATTTAATATTTAATTCATCATAAATCATGTCTATATTTAAATAAATAAATATATCATCACGGCACATTACCCATTTATGGGTGTGCCAACCTGCATTATCCAATGACATCCATGGGTTTGTATGCCAACACTTTAAAACAACAAAAGTAACAACAAGAGTAAATGTTAATATTAATTATATAGAAGCTAAGAAGCTATTCTTTGACAAATTATAGTAACGATCATGATTTGTTCATTAGTGCGCGTCAACTTCACGGCATAGTGTGCTCCTGCAAAACCAGTAGCGTAACTAAGGGGGGGTTAGGTGGGTGCGCTCACCCCCCTGTGAAGATTTTCAAGATACAGGCGCCTTTTTCAAAAATGTAATTAAAATCATTAATATTTTTTTTAAAATTTGAATTTATAAATAAAAAAAATTATTAATACAATCTGAAATCCTTTTCATCCTAATATTTTAATATACCTATTAATTTTAACATAAATAATTAAATAATAAGTTTAATTAGTTTTATTTGTTGAATACTATTTTCTTTTTCACATCGCCACATCAACAAGACCCAAGTTGCAAATGCAGGTGTCTGGCGTGTTTTCTATGCTACTGTCAACTGTGTATTATCTTCTATGCAGTTTTATTAAGTTCAAAATATCATTTTAATAATGAGTTCAATTAAGAAAAAGATGTCCGGATGGCAGAGAAAAAAAGTAAATGCATTAAAACAGAGTACAAAAGGTGTTCTTGAAATAAATACTGTTTTTACCAGTAATAATTCAGACAATTCGAAAGTTTGTAAAAGTACAACATCGGATACAGCCTAAGACGTCCGTCTTTTGAATAACGTTTCTGGTAACAACAAAGTTTTTGTTGCCTAGCAAAGAGCGAATAACGTAACATTAATTTTAATAATACGTCTTGTTAAAACTCTCTATTAAAAAAAAAAGAAAATATTGCGGATTAACGAATAACAATAAAGACTTCCTAAAACTACAAATAGCTTTCAGTTTAGATGAGTTTCATTAAAAATAATAATAATAATAACAATAATAATAATGGAGAACCCTATTGAACAGGGCATGATCATAAAGTACCGAATAATTTTCATTAGGCACTACAACTTATATATCAAGTACGTATCGATCTGATCGCTAGGCAACAAATAAACAACCTCATGATTATACGCCCAGTATCACAGACAACTCTGGGTGGGTCTAGTACAGTGTTAGAGCACTGAGAAGCTTAACTACTACCGTATTACAAACTGAGTAAGCTTCAAGAGCAAGGATGACCACTGCACCACCACCACCACCGCCCCCGCCGAAAGCCAAGCCGAGTGCAGTGCAGAAAGACGGGGTATTGTAAGTGGATGGAATTCACAAGTTACATGGAACTTGTAAGATGGCAGTAGAATAGTTGTGTGCGATGCATGGTAGATCTTAATTTGGTGTACTGTAAATAGTTTCTAATAGGGGTAAATTCTCGACTGTTGGTGTAGATTAAGTGTTAACAACTCGAAATCTCAGACAAAGCATTTATTCTTACTAAACCGACGGTTCGGTTTACACCTACACCTATCTTCATCAGGGTTCTTTCTTCACGTAAGAATGGCATTGCGCAATAAAAAGTGTATAATTATTGAAGATATACAGTCATATCTACATATTATACGAAAACAAGCTATCAAAAACAAAATATATTTAATATATTTTTAATGCAAAATTAATAGCATTGTTGCGTTATTATACAGGGTGTTATGTAAGTAAGTGTACCACGCTTAAGCCATGATAGAACTAACCCCATAAATAGTAAATCTGGCAATAATTTTTGTTTAACATGCTTTCTGCAAAAACTGGAGGCCTTTAAAACTGACCAATTACGTCATAGTTCAAAATTTTGTAAAAAAAAAAGTAAAAATCAATGTATTCTCTGGAAAAAATGTCACACCTGTCACAAATGACATATAAGATCATTGATATATGTCTATTTGGAAATAACTGTCTGCACCGTCTTGCAGCAGCACGACGATTTTGTAATGTCTCGCCATAAACCATATGCATGTTTGCATACTTTTGATTGGTTAAGGTAAATGGCATTTTGGGAAAATCAAAGAAATAGAATATAAGTTGTATACAGAGAATTTATTTTAACATGCAACATATGGTGAATCACTTCGATGGTTACTCACTATTGTCAAAAAATGACAGCAATGTAATATTTGTCCATTTTAAAATGCAACATACACAATTTGTAGTTTTGTATTATCAAAACTAATTTCCAATAAATTAGCCTACATACGATTAACAAAGAATCAAAACATGAATGTTGTACATCTTAACAAAGTTTATCTTACAAAATGTTTAACTTTCATGTAATAAATGTTAAAAAATACCCCCAATCACACTGAGGCAATATTCTAGTCGGCGGTAATAAGAATTGGCACCATTTGTGATATGTTCTGGAGGTATCTCCTGTGCTGCAATACTATTTATAATGTTGCATTTTAAAATGGACAAATATTACATTGCTGTCATTTTTGGACAATAGTGAGTAACCATGGAAGTGATGAACTATAATGTTGCATTTTAAAATAAATTCTCTGGATATATATGCAAAAAACTTTTGTCAGTTTTGACAATCAATATTTTTTCCAGAGAACACACACAAAATTTTAAACTATGACGTGATTGGTCAGTTTTAAAGGCCTCCAGTTCTTATAGAAAGCATGTTAAACAAAAATTATTGCTAAATTTACTATCTATGGGGTTAGTTCCACCACGGGTTAAGCGTTACACACTTACTTACATAACACCCTGTATAGAAATAAATAATATAGTTATTTTATTTATATTGCGGGGTAAACATTGAAGTTATTTCTAATTCATGACAAAAAAAGTTTCCGTTCGATAACCAAAACATTTAAATAGTAAACCATTTGTTTATATTTTATAAAAAAATATAATATTTTGATGGGTTTCCTTCGGTTTTTCCAATAGTAACTGAACGACGAGTTATTGGATCTACTAAATTTTTAGTCACCGATGGCATTAGCCTCCCATTCTTTTTGTAATTTATTGTTATATTCTTTTTTGGTACATATTCTTATTTCTTTGAAGAATTTTCCACAAATTCCCAACCTAGTTAAAGTCCGTAGAGTGTGGGGATGAGTAAGCCTTTTTTTAATATTTTACAATAGCTATTCTAGTGCACGTTTCCAATAATTTTTGAATTGTTCTAATGCGTGAAATTAAAATTTTATGCTAAGCCATATTTTTAAGCACTTTACTTTAAATTTGCTTTTAAAATATCGAGGTAATCTTTGTTTTTTGCTATCTATGATTGTTACAATAATAACTAATTTTCGTGCTCCCACTTAGTAAATATATCCCCAAAACATAATACCGTCACCGCCGTATTTAACTGTTACTTTTAAATTCCTTAAATTTCTGGCTTTCTCCAAATTTTTTGCCTTCTATGTAATCTGTATGTAGTACATTATCAGAAAACCGAATAAAGATTAAAAGTAGAAAATTTAAGACATTTAAAAAACAGTTAAATAGGCGGAGGCAGCATTATGTTTTGATGATATATTTAGTTAGCGGGAGAACAAAAATTATAATAATAGGCTATTCCACAGTAATCAAAAATAGTAAAAGTTTATTGAAAATAAGAAAGATAATAGGTAAAGGATAAGGAAAACCATATTTCTTTTATTATAAATTATTCCTTCTAGAAGACTCGGGGAGTTTTGCTTTTGATGATGCAGGACATGTGTACGAGTGTTTGAGCAAATAGGATCCAAGTACGACCTCCAATTTTGAGAAGCCCCGCCTTAACTAAGAATATACTTCTTCAGGTGTCGGATCTGTTCGGGTGACGTTCTAATTTCTTTATTTTTATAAAATGAGAAAAAAAGTGAAATAAATTAAGTGAAATAATTTATTTTATGTCTCTAATAACGAATTATAATATTACAATTTAAATATACATTATTTTGTAATTTGTTTAACAATTTTTCGTGGTTTGTGAACCACTGTTTGTTTACTTCTGGTATATCCACATTACCTACGTCACAAAGCAGATTTAAAATTCGGACCTTAATATCTCGCTTATTTGGAGGAATTTTTAACTCGGACTTTCACATGTGGTCTTATCTTTTTATGAATTTGAAGAAAAAAATTTAAAAAAAACGTCGTGGAATAGCCTACTGTTGCAACAGTAATGGATAGCAAAAATTACCTTTCATTTTTAAAGCAAATTTAAAGCAAATATCACAAAATATGGCTAGCAGACAATTTTATAGGTCAATTCTGAACATTCATCTGTAAAACCGTATGCATTAGAATACGACAAATAATTCGCATTTTTGTTAAAGTGCAAAATTTTCACTGAATATCACTTCAGTGAAAATTGGGAATTGGGCCCATAGTGTTATAGATCGAATTGAAATAAGTATTTAGAAGGTATATATTCTTAGAACAACTCTGTTGTATAAAAAAATCTAAAGAAGATATTATTTATTTATTCTATTTCCCCGTAGGAAGGAGCAAGTCCGCACGGAACGCGAAGCCCAGCTCCTTTGGAACAAAAAATGGAACGTAACAGAGGATTTCGAAAGGGTAATTAGTACATTGTAAGGAGGAAAATAACCCAGCCTCCATCCGTACCGTAACATCCATCTGCTCATTAAATTGTAGAATAGAGTCAATATTCTATCGGACGCGGGTGAGGTCGTGCATTACGGCCCAACCGATGTCTGCCTAGCGTCCCTTTGTGCACGCAGATCGCAGATCCAATTTGTGCACAGGATAGTGGATAGTGGTATTTTCAGCCTCATTATTTTGTTCCGATATTTCGAATTGTTTCAGAAAGGAATATTATATTATGCTCCACCGAGCGCAGAAATAAAAGAGTGAGCAATTTATTCCATAGAATTTGCAGATAATAAAATTCAAAATAGAAATATAACCTACTTTTTCTTATTTAATAATGTAATCACATTTTTCACATACGAAGATCGAATCAGGTCGAAAACTGAAGAAAATACTCTGGTTAATTCCATACTTTCACTTCCAAACGATACTTTAAAAAATTGAGTAACTAACTTAACATTATGAACTTAATTTCAAATGTTTAAAATGCAGTTTTTGTTTTCCTTGGCTTACCTGATTTTCGTTATAACGAATAACAGTTGCACCGCTAACGCTTAAATTTTAAGTGTTCCTTAAAATGACAATATCATATCGATTTGCCTTTTTCTGTTTAAGCCTAGTTAAAATTTAAGTGAGAGCGGTGCAACTCGGCATTATAATGATAAAATATAAGCAGGAAAAAATATATGTTTAATGTTTGTTTTTTGTTGTAGGTTCTTTTGGAGGAAGCAGCTAAAGAAGGATTAACCAAAGAAGATGTACAAAAATATCGAAAAACTAAACCTGGTAAAAAATCTTTAAAAGTCGAAGGATGGACATTTATTCCTTCTGAAAAAATACCTCCATTAAGTTCAGGTAGCTATAATTCTTATTAAAATAACTAAAACCAAATAACGAAATAAGATTTTGGTGAAAAATTCGTGGACTTCATTGGAACTTATATCAAAATTCAGTTTAGAAATCCTTATCATATTATGATAGCTCCGTCTGGGTTCCCACTTATCGCACTGTATTTGAATTATTAAGCTTACGTACACTGCAGACAGGGCACTATTTATGCCATATGATACCTACACCCTGCACCTTTCCTGAAGATGTTAACTTTTTGGTTTTAGTTAGTCTGTTTTATATACTCATGTCGAAAAGACATATATACAGAAAAAAAACATCAAAATTGTAGTTAAATAAATTAAACAAATCTGTAATTTTCAGCCTACTAATATGTTTTCATTAAATTATCTAAGTTGATTTAGTTAAATTTTCTAAATTTGTAATAACAAATTATAGTATAATTAAATACAAAATTAGACTAAATGACTACATTCAGTATTGAACAAAACATAAATAAAGAAATTAACTAAATATATATATATATATATATATATATATATATATATATATATATATATATTTAATTTAAATTTTCTATTTACTTACCTAATTCATTGGATAAATCACCGAAAATTGTAGAACAAAAATAAAGAAGCCAAAATATAGTAAAATGAAATAAGTAATTAAAATAACTATTTACATATTTAAATTAACGATTTTTTTACAAAATATTTATCATCTATTTCGGGTTAGTTAAAATGCTAAATTAAGATTTGTAAATTATACTAAATTATTAGACATATTGCCTAATAAAATAATATCTAATTATAATTAGACAAAATTTCAATTATTTTTCTTCTGTGTAGTGGCTAAACGCTAGCACGCAGAGTTACAATATATAGTATATTTATTCTGTTTCTACATTTTTAACATAACGTACCATGTACATATATGGGGTCGCGTGGCCGTATGTGTATAGTGTATATAGTCATCATTATCGATATGTCTACATGTGGTGTACATACTGGTACGCCCAGTAATAGGTAATATGCCGTGAATATATATATATATATATATATATATATATATATATATATATATATATATATATATATATTAATTTATTTATTTACTATGTACATTATGTGCATCTCAACCAGGGAGCTGATATAAAAATTTATTATTGAAACAAATGATATTTAATGACCAAAATATTTTTTGCCACAATACAATAATAAATGTAACTAAAATAAAATACTATATTGAAAAACTAAATAAATTTTTGAACTAAAAATAAGACATTTAATGAAAAATAACCAAAAATATAAAATTTTAGGGGTAAAACAAATTTAAAACAATAACTAATATCATTGGCAAAAAAAATATATTTTTTAAAGTAAAAATCCAATATGGCACCTATTTGAAATAAGAAAGGTTCTAACATTTTGAAAACGGCCATTTTGAATTTAATTCTCACATCACTTTTAAGTTTGTTTTATTAAATCATGTAACTTTTATATGAAACATATTTTACATCTTTTATAATAACTGAGTTATTTGAAAATCGTTATTTGAAGTTTTTTTTTTAATAACTGAAACGGTTCGCAATTTTATATTTTTCTCAACGGAACCTGAATCAGCACTTAAAATTGCACAGCAATGCCCATTTAACCTAATGCTAAGCCACTTTAATATGGGACATCATGTACTTATAAATAGGTCATAGGACATTGTAATAACTTTAAGTTGATATTCTACATCGTTAAGTATTAAAATATTGAATAAATATTTAAAAACCGTTTGGTCCGAGTCATTAATTTAATGTGTTCCCAATTGATTTTCCGCGAAAATAAAATGTGTTGAGGAACAAATTTGGACAGATTGATGTATTTATTTATTGATATCGTTTGGGTGTGCATGTATCGAATCGAACGGGGTCTCATCTCAATCAATCAATGTTGTTGGAATCGCGGCAGGCAAACGCCAAAACTTAAACAGCAATTAAGCACCGAGAACACGTTCATTACAAGTCGTCTGCTTTGCTATCGGATCTCTCCTGCAAGACGTGCGCAGCAGGGAAAAACAAAAGCAGCGCAGCGCAACGCGAACAACAAAACAACAGACGAATGAAACCGAACAAAACAGAAGAAAAACGACGTTACGAACAGTTGAAAGGTAATAAAACACGTGAGAGAAATACAGTGGAAACGTCTCGGAAAAGAATATTTATTGCGACAAGCGTACGGTGAGCGCGCCACCGCAATTTATGTAATCATATACAGTTCCCGTTCAACCGCAAAACTGGCTCACTTATTTTAATTAGCACCGGCGCTAGCTGAAGCTGTAGCTGACGCTATGGCGTCCTCGCCACCCCGACGACACTCCGGCAACGGAGTAATGAGGTCCGGATCTTAATTAACCGGAGATGAATTCTGATCATAGGGTTAATGCCGAAAATCAAAGCAAGGCAAGAAGAAATACATTAATTATTCTCGTCTTATATTTCATAAATTTTCTGAAGACGCCTTTATTACAAAAATCAAAACATCAAAAGTACCTAAACTTATTTAGCGCGCACAGAGATATTTATTCTTTCTGAATGGGGTCCGGTAGTAATAAAATGATGAATTTTAAGATTTCGTAGACTTTCCAAATATGTATGGGTATTGTTATATACAGGTGTTATGTAAGTATACAACGCTTAACCCATGGTAGAACTGACCCCATAGATAATATACCTGGCAATAATTTTTGTTTAACATGCTTTATATAACAACCAGAGGCCTTTAAAACTGACCAATCACCTCATAGTTCAAAATTTTGTAAAAAGCAAAAAATCAATGTGTTCTCTGGTTTATGGCGAGACGTTACAAAATAGTCGTGCTGCTGCAAGACGGTACAGTAGGGTTGCCAACTTTACAAAATTACAGAAAAGGACAATTTTCGGCTTTATTTTTTTTATTGTGTGTAGGATTTAAAACTTGAGGAAAAATGAAAATTTTCAAGGTCAAAGGTGTTTTAATGCAAGAAAATACAGAGTTTCTTTACAATAAAGCAAATTTAATAAATTTAATAAAAATTAAAATCAATATTTTATGAAGAAAACAATAAAACACAATAAGATATCTAACCTTAAAATGTTAACTGCCAATATCTAATTTTACATTTTAATTTTTTTATTCAATTTTGACGTTTTAAACTGTCATTATTAACTCCATAGCAACAATTATAAGTAACACTTTTTTCACAAGTGAATTAAATTTTTTTAAATCACTCTCACATTTTTTTTAATTCACCCTGCAACAAATAATGCATTTAAAATAACATCAGACACGAAATTAACACTTACCATAGTATTTATCAGATATTATCAGCCATTTTCATTATTTTTCACGGCACAAATGACAGACAATAAATCTTTTTAAATAGATGTTTTGACATCTATCATCGACAATTGTCATGCACAGTCTACTAACTGATTAGTGTTTTGTTTTGTCAAAATTAAATATTATAATGGTTTTTATTACTATTTCGTCAAAATTGAATAAAATATTGTACAAACCAAGTGAGCTAAGGATGTTTATTCACTCAAAGAAATTAACTTTCTTCTCATGAATAAATATTACCTTAGCTCACTTGGTGTGTAAATATCTATAAACTGGCAAAGCAGTTATTTAGCGCTAATTAATTATAATAAAATAATAACAAGGAGGAGAGCAACAATTAACAAATTTGACAAGTCCTTTCCTGGTTTAAAAAAGGACAAGGACAAAATATGCTCAAAAAAGGACTGTCTTTTCAAACAGGGTCAGTTGGCAACCCTAACCCAGTACAGAGAGTTATTTCCAAAAAGACGTATGCCAATGGTCTTATATGTCATTTGTGACAGGTATGACATTTTTCCCGTATACAGAATGTTATGTAACATGTCATAAGTTACCACTTAATAAACACGTTTGCAATGTATTATAATCTGTAATAATTTCTTTTCTAATGAGCTTGTGCAATTATGAAAACACTTCAAGATGAACCAATAACAATTATTTATTCGAATAAAGAATTATTTAAAAATCACAGTTGGTTGTTTGAAGTGAACAACTAAAATCGGTTTGATGCGGAACATGGATCATGGATAACACTTTTTTGCGAAAGTTTTGTTTTGGCGCATTTCTCCGTACACCAAATACCAAATGCATGTCGGTGTATTCTTCATTAGTGAAAATAACAGACATTTCTAAATATCTAAGTACTACACGCCACTTAATGCAAATTCAACATCTTTTATGACAACCAAAAAATATTGTTTTTTTTTTAAAAACTGAATTTTTAATTTCAATATATAAAATATAAAAACTAACCACTGTAGCTTCTCATCATAATAATAAATTACTTTGTAACAATATTGTTATTAGCAATTTAGTGTTTTGGAGAAGGGATATGTGACGTCATCATGATAGGATCGTGGAAGAATATAGATGATAGGGATGATAGACAGCAAGGGAAAATAGTTATAGATCAGCGTCACGATTATGTTGTGGTAGGATATGGCATGGTGACAGCTAATTATCTTTTACCAACCCAATTCTTCCACGATTCTACCATGGTGACGTCACATATCCCTTTCCCAAATTTTTAATAATTATTTTCTCGTAACCTACGAATAATAAATCAATTCAAAAAAGGGGGTATTTTACTTTTTTGTCTATTATCATATATATACCTATATATAGAAATCAAAATTTGATCACATACCCCATTGATTAACTTTGCAGTCCCACATCTTTTACAACTTAACAGATTGTGCAGAATATATTTCAGTTTTCTTTATCATACCATGAACAAAGGCACATTACTGACATAAAATCTGTATACATATATATATATATATTTAATTTCATTGAATTTCAACTTGCATAATATCAGATTTATATGTGCGCCACCTGGTGAACTATAGTTGTTTATTATTTACATCTGCCAACACTGTCATACAACCACGCGTATACATTAAAAATTTCTTTGAGTACTTCAATAAAAAATCTGATGTGGCCAACACAATACCTTCCGTCAGTTCTACGTTTCTTCTACAAATTCCATACAGAAAGTTTATTGTAAAAAATTCTATATTTCCAATAAAGCTATAAAACAACGATACTATATAAAATGCGCTTGACACTGACATCTGTCAGTACTATATTGAGATATAGTATCTGCGTCTATGGTTTTAGCGTAGCTGGCTGATTTATGAAATTTAATTTCTATATAATGTTTTAACTCTATATCCATTCAATATGAAGTACAAAATGCAATCAAATCGTATAGAGAATAGAATATATGTATATCAAAAAATGATATTTAACGGGGTTTTTCAAAAAAAACTATTAAAATCTTCAAATAAAGGTACCTACTTAGGATTGACCAATAATAACCAAAATCTAATCAAGTCTTCATATGAATGTAAGAATTAGGAATACGTAGAAATTGTAATTTTTAGAAGTTGTAGTATTGGAGTTATCGCGGCCGAAATTATCACACACATCATTGTAAAAATAGTGAAATCGTATTAATAATAATAATAATAATAATAATAATAATAATTATTATTATTATTATTATTTGCCATAAGATTCACATGGTAATACATAGTAATACAATTGGCTTGTCAATGAAGTAGGATAAATACATATATAAATATAAAGGTACACAAGACAGTAAATAAATAACAAGTAATTAATAGAGAAAATATTTACATAATAAAAACATAAAGCAAATAAATTTGTACATAAAAAATTTATATAAAATAAATGTGGCATGAAGATATTTAATTATTGAAAAACTCGTCTATAGAATAAAAACACTTTTCGATCAAAAATTTTTTTAGTTTTAATTTGAAAGAAAATATGCTAGTAATAGCTTTCAGATCCTGTGGCAAATTATTATAAATTTTAATTGGCATATAAGAAATATTGTCATGAAAGTTACTTGTTCTAAATTTTGGAATGTATAAATTATTAATATTACGAGTATTGTACAATCCAGTAGCCTGTTTGACTGTAAGAAAAGACGAAGGATTTTTTTTATGAAAAGAGCACACTCGTAAATATATATGCAAGGAAGGGTAAGTAATCCAAGATGTGGGAAGATATCTCTGCACGATGTACGAAGGTAAAAAACAAAGTGTAAAGAAACATGGGTGTATTATTTTGAACGGTAACCGACGTACACAGAAAAAAAATAATTGAAATTTTGTCTAATTATAATTAGATATTATATTATTAGGCAATATGTCTAATAATTTAGTGTAATTTACTAATCTTAATTATAATTTTAACTAACCCGAAATAGATAATAAATATTTTGTAAAAATCGTTAATTTAAATATGTAAATAGTTATTTTATTTAATTTTCCTATATTTTGGATTCATTATTTTTTTCCTACAATTTTCGGTGATTTATCTAACGAATTGGGTAAGTAGTAAGTAAATAGGAAATTTAAATATATTTAGTTAATTTCTTTATTTATCTTTAGTTCAATACTAAATGTAGTCATTTAATATAATTTTGTATTTAATTTTAATATAATTTGTTATTACAAATTTAGAAAATTTAACTAAATCAACTTAGATAATTTAATGAAAACATATTAGCAGGCTGAAAATTACAGATTTGTTTAGTTAATTTAACTACAATTTAGATGGTTTTTTTTCTGTGTAGGTATATTTTATTTGTAAGTTCGTGACATATTCTGGTGAAATCAATTTGAATATCAGAAGTTTACAATTGTACCGAGGGTTGTACCTATCTATTCCATTCAATGTTGGTGTCATGAGACTTGCATGGGGTAATTAAGTCAATTACAGTCTGAGCCTGGACGCCGCACGCCGCAATTCATGTTTCCATTCCACATTTCAATATTTCATGCACGCATTCAGCCCCAGACAACAACACAACACGCGTTCATTTCATTATTGCATCAATAATTCTACTTTTCTCCCTTTCCCATTCAATGAAGATGCATTGCCATTGCACATTGCACCCTGTTGCTTTCATACCAATCATAAAAAGTGCACGGCTTCATTTTTAATTAACTATATTGTGATCTGCAATTACTATTTCAAAAACAGGAATATTTAATAGTAGTGGTAAACTGAGACGTATAGGAATGGGATAAAATTTTTCACAATGTATGAACCAGATATAAAAGAACGCTAACCGCAAGTACCTATATAGTATATTAACATAGATAAGTAGTTGTAGGTACTAGTAATAATAATAACGTATGTGGACGTTGTGAACGAAGTATGTTTGTACAGGAATGTGTGGCGAAAGATGATTTTTTTTTATCCCTTTCCCTATTGTTAATATATTTTTTTCGGGTTTTTGCTAACCCACTAAGTGGGATACGTGTGATTTTATGTATGTATGTATGTAACTTAAGACAAGACATAAAACTGATTTCAGAATTAATAGAAGAGTGCGTACACTTTAACTTCTTTGATTTTACTTTGTAGTTTCTACTGATGATGAGAACTTAGTTCTCAAAATACGTATATAGTTTTTAAATTATTGTTAAGGTTAAGGGGTTTTTTCTTTAGTTATAATATTTGACACTTAATAACACGCACTTATTCACAGCTGTTTGGTTTTTAGTGCTGCAAACATATCAAATTTATATAGGATCATTCTGTACATCTAATATTTATGTATGATGGAAAATATATTATTTTTACTAACCTTAATTTCATTAGACTCAATACAATCTCCTTAACACGGTTTCATTATTAATTTTAATGTAATTGCTTCCTGACAGTGACATCTGTTTAAATATGTCAAAATTGGTATTAAAATATTATGTTTTTGTTTGACGTATAGGCAAGATGATGTACAAAAATAAATTATTTTTTCTTCAAACGTCATAAAAATGGCATCTTTTGTGACTTGATTCACAAGGTTGAAGTTTCATTTCTACGCCGCCGGAGTAAAAATGAAATAAATAAATATCCATAGCAACTATATAAAATGAGCGAATAAGAAGTGACTAATAAAATAGAAACCTGTAATATCACCCCAAGTTGCACTAGATAACCTAAGAATAAAGTTAGTAAAAACCTCCAACAGCTGTCAAATTTGAATTGATAATATACAAATTGAAATATAAACAGTTTATATTTAACGAAATAACATATTATAAAATAGCAGACTTACATATTGGTAATGACGATAAGAATACTTAGAATTAAAGTGATAAAAAAGTTCATATTGTTCAAATTTCAAATTCCTATATAAAACTGCACATAAGAAGAATATAAAACTGCATAGTTTTTATTTAAACGTTAAAACGTGAAAATTTTCACTTGAATATTTATAACAAAAAGTGAACAACCACGAATGTATCCATAGCAACAGAGCAATTAAAATCAGCAAACGTCCTTTACGTAAAATATTTATAATTATTGTAACGTCAAGTTGTAAATATTTTATTTAAATACGTAAGTTTGAAGAAAAAATATAATGTGTCATTCGGAGTAACTTTTACTCCTAACAACACAATACACTATTATAATTTAATATTTAAAGTTATTTCAAGTTATTTACTAAGGACCGGTTTTTCAATCTTTTGTTAAAATTTTAACTTCTAGTTAAGTAAACAATATTGCACAGTTTTGTTGTCAGCAATGGTAAATCTGTCATTAGACAGTTCACTTCATTTCAATTTTGTTTGTTTAACTCGTAGTTAAAATTTTAACCAGATATTGAAAAACCGGCCCTAAATCTATTATCATAGAATTGAAGATTGTACCATTATATCTGAATTTTTATTAGTAAAAGTTGCTAAAAAATTATATTCAATGATTTTTTACAAGAAAAACTGTTAAAAGATTGTATAAATGATATTTCCGATTATCCGATATACACTAAAAACTAATGAGCTCTTCCCTCATTAGTGTAGAATGGGTATACAAAATTTCAAATTTTTCTGATTGATAGTATTTGAGTAATCGTGTCCACAGTATCCGCACACACATACATAGCCACAGACATCATTATATAAATGTTAAAATCGGATTCTGGGGACATCAAAACATGCTTATTCACTAAAATCTCTATATGCGATTTTTAGAACGATCCCTATACCTCCCTTACCTAGAGTAGCGGGAGGTAAAAAAATCACGACAATATTATATTGTCCATTGTAACTTCGTAAGTACGCGAAGTTTTTGGTCGGTCGGAAAAAATGAACTTAAATAAAAGCTTGTAAAATCAGATTGGTATGTAATGATATTTATGTATTTGTTTACAATTTCGTTGTCTACTGTTATTTAAAATTTAGACTTTCTCGTCTTGCGTCATACGTGACATGTAAGGTTATTGACTGAACACCTGTTGAAAACAAGTGATTGAATTTTGTGGTGGCAGCGGCAGGAGACGCCGCCATTTATTTACATTTCATTACTGCACTGGGACTTTTTACTTCTCTGCAAAAACTTCAGGCATTCAGCCTGAAAGCTCTGACGTAGACACCTGCGTCCGTTCACGTAGAAACATTTGTTAACAAAAACAAAGTAATTGTTAACAGAGAAATAATTAGCAGAAGAAAATGAAATGCATTTGTTTGGGTTTTCATAGACTACAATAAAAACTGCATAAAAAATTGTAGAGTGATCAAAAATGGCTGAAGGTCACGTGACAACCATTTTGCAATATGAAAAAAAAAACACAAAATAAATTCATACTTTGAGATTCACTCACAAACTACACGCAAAAATAGATTAGGTTACAGTAAAATGACAAATCCCCCCTTCCGCATATCTTCCGATCACAGCATGCTATGCGTTGGCATAGGGAAGATTCCATATATGATAAATGATGTCAAGTGCATGACATTTGATTAATATCATTGCCGGGCGTTGGTTCAATTAATATTTGTTTCGCATACTCTTCGTGAAAAATCTTTAAGTAATTTCTGTTCATCACGGCTTTTAATGAACAGCGTGACAAATTTCTTCTTGAAGCATATTTTCATTCGAATGAAGGTAAAGAAGACGGTGCTTAGGATTATTCTTATAACAGCTAACAAAATTTGAAAGATACGCCCTTGGAAATAGTAATGCTGTCATACTAAGTAAGCGGCAAAAGTTAATGGTGCGCTACACTTCAGCCATTTTTTATCCCTCTGTATAAATAAAAGTAGGCGATAGTTTGTAACGTGTTAAGCTGTATAAACTTTGACGTCACATTCTGTTTCAAATCACGTGACTTTTTAAATACTCAAATTTCAATAATTAATTGTAAAATATCTAACGGATAATTCATAATATTTTGAAATTTCAAGCTATTTAAAGTATATTCTTTTTAAATTTAATACTTGAAGACATAGGCCCGTATTCTGACATTTTGAAATAGCGCTACTTCCGAAACATCACTACTTCAACTGTCAAATGTCAACTTTAATATTAAAAATAGAAGAAATAAAAATAAATTAAATTATAAATGCCTCTTAATTCAAATATTATAGGTTTAATTTACAAAAATATGAAACCTATTCTTATCTATTCATAAAATAAAATTTAAAAAATCGAAATAGCACTACTTCGGAAGTAGCGCTACTTCAAGAGGTGAGAATATGGGCCATAGAATTCTTGCAACAACCCTATTTAAAATGTTAATTTATTTTCATTTCTTTCAGCTATGGTGGGTTGGAGAAGCTCAAAACTTGAATGTTCATTGGAGAGATTTGGACCGTTGTATGAAAGTCCCAGGTTCACTATCCGTCCGCCGGATCGACCACCAACTCCTCCACAGAGGTTTATTATACTCGGTTAAATATATATGATTATATTATAGGTGTAGGATTTGTGATATATGTAGGTATGGATGATTAAACTGGGTATAATAAAAGATTAAAACTAAATTGAAAAATTATTTACTATAAAAACAATGTTTAACATAATATTTAAAAATAAATACATGCTTTCATCAAGATACCTTGATCCCATGATGATGGTAAAATCCTGCAAAAATATAGTCACTATATTTTAATTTAAAATAATACTTAATACAAAAATTAAATCAAGCAGGAATAGTAGCAAGATTATAGGAATTCTACGGGAACAAATTCGAAAGAAATTAAAATGCAGGATTATTAGTAATTGTAATTATTCATTAATTCTAAGCAGTTAATAATAACCTGTTACTATCAACGTGTTAAAAGATTATTTTACCTTACACATTTTTTCTTTGAGTAATTGTACTGTGAAATAATGAAATAATTTTGATAATTAATTGGGATGGTGTTTAGAAGTCTGTTTTGTAATAAAACATTTCCGATGTTTAAAAAGTAGAGCCAATTGCACAAAACCATAAGAAAATTTTGAGGAAATAGCCAGGTAAAACTTAAAAAACGACAATCTTACAACAAATACAGAGCACGTACAAAGAATGAAATCATAATTGACAATATTTAAATTGTGTTCGTGTAAACCGCGCTTGACTACAGCGGCGCATAGTAACCAGGGCATTGAACACGAACCTGAACCGAACCAAACAATAACATTTTAGCGAACCCAAATCCAGAACCGAACCTCAGATATATTTTTCAATTGAACCCAAGTCGGAACCGAACCGGTTATTAAAATTCGTGTGCAGGGTTCAACTCCGGTTCCGATTCAGGGTTCAACTTCGGTTCTGGTTCATTTTCAGTTCAATGTAGGAAGCGTAATTGTAATATATCCGATTATCGACTCCGGCGTCTGCGTTGCTACCTGTGTTGACTTTTCGTGAAAATTGTGTTCGTTTCTTGTCTTGCGTGAATTCCGGCTTGCATTTTAAATTATTTCTATAATAAATATTGTTGTTCATAAAATATTAATTCAATTTTCATTAAGTCGAACCGAACCTCAAACAATACCTGAACCCGGAACAAAACCGCAAATTTTATTAATGTTTGGATCAGAACCGTACACGAAACTCTTAAAAAACAAATTAACCGAACCCAGTTTTTAGCGGGTTCGATGCCCTGATAACCAATAAAATCAATTCTAGAATTTTTTTACAAAACCGGTACTTGGAAACAATTTAGCCAACTTTTTATACATTGTTGGACAAAGTATTTCATTCGTATGAAATTTACGTAAATTTTTTGACATCATTACAACGACAAAATATATAAATTACGTCACATCAATATTATGTTTCCTAACAAAATATTTTGAGGTTTATACTTATGTTGGTATTACTGTACTGATGTTGTCAATTTAAGCCAAATTTTGATGTTACAAGCTGTCAAGTCTGTCTTACAGGAAACATAAAACTAATTCATATGTTTTATGTGTGTAAAACGGGCTAGATCCGCAGCGCCACTGGAACTGGAATAGAGTAGTGTCGAATATCAACCAGAATAAGTATGATGTAAAACCGGCTTTAATTTTTCTTTTATTCTAATTATTTTTTTATAAATCTAAATAAAGATGTTTAGGAAGAAAATTAGTTCAAAGCAACAGTTTTACGATTAATATATCAAACGCTAACAACGACGTAAAAGTTACATAAAACTATTTTTATTTTCACTCCTCCGTAACTATCTTTCATCTAGATTCTAGTAAATTTTCGTCTGATTTATTAATAAGTAAATTACGTTCTTGAATCAAAAAGCGAGAAAAGTTTTATAAGTTGGGCTGTGGAAATGATATGCCTTGAAGGAGCAAAAACTCCGTTTCTTTTTGATCTAGGTAATAAATCTGGCATGAGCTGACGCCGCGTTATTTTGAATTATACGCGCAGCGGACACGCTTAAAAAGCCTTTTAGTGTTCCGTTAAATATACGTTTACCGAGGAAATGTATCTTCCACTCTCACACCTGTGATTACTACCAAGAGAGAAACACTCTCAACAAATACAACAAAAAAATGCGCGACACAAATTATTATGAATTTCAAAAGCAGTTTGCTATATGCATTTTTAATAATATGTTTCTCTATGCATTTTTAATAATATACTGAGAAGATAAAATTTGGTTTTATTTTAAAAAAAGATTAAGCAACTCCAAAAACGAAAAATAACCCGAGAATGCTTTTAAAATAACCCCAAAAAGTTCATATTTAAACAGTCATTAACAAAATCTGCGAACAAAAGCAGATTGGCACACCCAGAAATGGCTAATATGCCATAATTCTCAAAAATAGTATTGGATGTTCTTAGACTTCTTGATTGGAAATATGATAAGTAAATTAAAATTCCTGGAAATCAGTCAATGCTTGAAAAATATATTTTCGGCCTCTACTAGTTTCAGCACCACATGTGCCTTCTTTAAGAGCTACAAAGATTTTTTCTACTCCCGTGCGTGAAGTGAGTACTTCACGTATCAATTTTTATGTGTGAAGTTTGATTTTTTGCACACAGTGCGTGAAGTAACATTTCACGCACCGTTCATTATTTTGAATATTACAAACTGAATTGTATTTTAATAAAACAAAGCTGTTAAACACCGGTAACGTTGGTAACCATGGTTACACAAGTCGATAATACAGAGGCAGAGGTCGTAGAAAAAGTATAGTATGTAACACGTGTGTGAAGCTTATTTCACATTCGGGTGGTTTGCAACACTCGCCTTTGGCTCGTGTCGCAATCTCCACCCTCATGTAAAAATTTCAGCTTCACACACTTGCCACATAATTAGGCTGACCATATGTACTTATTTTAATAGGACAGTACTTTCTTTTTGAATGATGTCCTACTGTACTTAAAAGGTTCATTAAGTACACGTAAATGTACTTTTTTTTAGAACAATAGTTTGATCGAGTCAAACTTAACGTAATTAGCTATGTATTTGTAAATATATATCTTGCGTCTTACACTGGTCAGATTCGGCGTCGATCGAGAAAGTATTTTCGTTCTTCCCCCTTATCACCAAATATTAGTTCTAACATTAATTATTTAAGTAATTTATTCATTATTCTTGTTTAAAAGTTTAAAGCAACAAAAAAAAATTGTTTTAACATGTCAGTGTCTCGACGAAAGTTTTATTTCAATCTAGAGTTCATTTTTTGTTTACCTGGGACAAGCGCATCAAATGCATAAATACTGAAATGTTCTATTTACTTCAGAGCAGTCCTCAAATTTTAAAGGCGATTTTAAATTCCCAAAAATACTGGTATCAAAAGATTGGTACAAACATTATGCTGAACGTAATAGGATTTTTTTTGTACCAATCAATTTTTGTATTATTTTGTTATATTTTATGAAATATTATGTTTTAGTTGACTTATATGTGCTTATTAATTACTTTTCACATCAAAATTGAACTAAAACTAAATAAATTTCTCATTTTTATTTTCAATTCTGCCTCTGATATTTTTGTACTTTTTTTTCCAAAAAAATTATGGTCACTCTACACATAATATACTATTATAATGATGCTTTCGATAAATTTGATAAAAAACAGGTTTTAACTTATGTGAAAATTTTTAACAAATATTGAAATTTTTATGTCACAATATCAATATTTGTTAAAATGTTTCATGTAAGTTAAAACCTGTTTTTTATCAAATTTATCTACAGCATCATTGTAAAAATCTTTGTAGCTCCTGAAGAAGGCACATGTGGTGCCAAAACTAGTAGAAGCCGAAAATATATTTTTCAACCATTGACTGATTTCCAGCAGTTTTCATTTACCTACCATAATGTTGGATACTCCTTGTTTAGTTTGTATAGTTCATGGCAAATTACACCGCCCCTGACTTCACTATACCCTCACAGCTGGAAAGTTGTAGAGAATATAAGGGTAAGAAAACCAGGTTGTACTGGTGACAGAATTATGAAATCTGATTGGCTCTGAACTTGATTCAAAACAATTCTTAGTGTATGTCATTTTAAGGGACATGGTACAAAACTATAAGCATGTTTAAAGTACAAAAAGCACTGAATTTGATGTTCTTTCTACTAGCCATGGTACAAAAAAATACCAGGAAACCGAATTTGACTATACTTATTTTTTTCAAAAAGTTGACTTGGTACATTCCAATAATCAGCCGACGAATTAATAAGATTTATTTACGGAACAAAACATATTTATATATGCAAACTAAAAAATAATAGTATACAAAATTAAATATTATTTATAATTTCACCAGAATCACCTTCAGTAATCTCGTCAGTTGAATCAGTTGGTAACATTAATAACAAGATTTTGTACAATATTGTTTACATTGAGATATTGTTCTTCAATATCCATAATATATCTAACTCCAAATTCTCTTTTTTCTATCACTTTTGATCAATCGTAAAACATATTCACAATTGATTGGAAAACTATTATTTCTAATGGTTGATTTGATTTGCCCCCAAATTAACTCATTTGGATCAGATTTAGCGTTAAAAACATTTAAATTAATATGCTATACATCTGACGACAAGTGCATTCTTTTTTTAAACACTCGTCTTCATCTTCAGAAACAGTATTTGCACACCACGGTTTCCACAAATTCATACTTCCTGTGTTTAGTAATTGCAGTTAATATTTTACAAATACCTTTTGTTTTTCTCGTGAAATAGATAATTTAGATGTTTCTAGCAAACAGCAAAAATTCCAAAGCTACCCACTGCTACAGCGACATACCTTAACTAGTACGTCAAGGGCGGTATAAAATGGCAAGAACTATAACTATATAGCAATACTTCAAATGTTACTATAATACCTTACTACACAAGTAATACTTTACTTATTAATTCATTACATGTTAAAATATTAGCAACTTCATGCACAAAGTTAAAATATGTTAAACATAACCAACAAATTCTTCACCACTCACCTTATTTCGTCCCAAACTTCTTCTTCTCGTACCCAATTGGTAGTTTCTTCACCAAAGTCAAGGGGCTAACTTCCACAGACACCATTTCACCTTCTGCTAACCATCCAAAGTACACTAAATGCTGAAAAATTCACAAAATGTAAGTAATAAAGACACTCACTTTCGTCCATCAAACTAACATTATACAACTGGCAAAACACGTGACAAAATAGCTAACTAGATAACTAGTGGCAGTTGTGGTATAGTAGCCAACCATCGCACAGGCGCAAAAAAATAAATTAAAAGTTGAAAAAACAGGGATGATTGATAAATTAATGATTGTAAAAAATGAAAACGTACTTTGCTTTTTTTGACTATGTGAAAAGCGTGGGATGATAAAGATGTACATGTACTGACGTCTACGGCGGTAGAACCGAGTTTTGGTATTTTGGAATTGGCAGTTGGTAGATTCTGTAACAAAAAAATAAATATAATTAAAGCATTTAATTTCGAAAAGGTCTAGTGCCCATTTGCACCGCTGACGTTGACACTTGCTAGACTTTAACAAAAAGATGCAAATCGAAATTTGGTAGCAATATTCAATTTCTCATATAACATTTCGTTTCGATACGATATTGTCAATTTGAGGGACACTTAAAATTTAAGCGTCAGTGCTGCAATCGGACATAAATTCCATTTTTATATTTAAAAGTGTTGAACGAAACAATTAATACATATAGCTGCAACTTTTTTTTATTCATATTCTTAAGGCCAGTTTTACAATATCTGGTTAAAATTTTGTCAGTTAAATAAACAAAATTAAAACGAAATGAACTGTTAAATGACAAATTGATCACTGCTGTCAATAATCCAATTCAATTGGGGTAATCCACTCAATTTTTTTTATTATTTTAAATAAAACTTCATTCAGTTTTGAAGCAATTCATAGTATTAAAAAATCTTAATTGTTCCTAGTTTAACAGTATTTTATTTTCGAGAAATCAGTGTAACGTCACATTTCCCCTATACTTGTCTTTCTCACACACAGCTTTGAGTACGCTGCGAGAGAAAGATAACAATTTTATGACGTCAATTTTCCCTTTTAGCAAATGTGAAATATCTCGTAAAGTAATTATTTAAAAAACGTTTTCATTGTTTTAACTATTATTTATTGAGCCATACTTTATGTTAAATTGATTTTTTAAAATTTTTTTGTTATGGTGAAATACCCCAAATTGTTATATTTAGATATTATAAGATTCATCAATAGAATGCATGAAATATATTGGCTGGTAGCACGAGCCTTATTTTAACTAAAACGCTGTTTAAAAAATGTCATATTTCATTATTTAATAATTTGTAATAATCCTACAAAGTTTCTGCTGTAGTTTCCAAGCCGGTGAAATTCTTAATGCAATTCCTCAAATAAAATATTTTTCCATTTAACTTTTAACTGTTCTGTATTTATTAGAAACGCTGGTAAATACTGACTTTCTATCCGTATTTTTGGGTATGACAACTCTATGATAAACCATTTTTCGTAGGTACAATAAAAAATGATACCAGTAACCAGTACCTACAGCGCGTCTCAATTTCGATGTTTTTTAGGGTATCTCGGGAAATATTAATGATAGAACAAAATCGTTTGCACATTTCAGGGCCAACTTTTTGAGAAAAGTTTAATAGTTACTAAAGAAAGTTTCGATCTTCTTTTGTTTCTGAGCTATAGGCAAAAACTCGTTTTTCGCTCATTTCGAAAATATCTCATATCTTATTTATTATTGTAGTTAGAGAAAAAAAAATTACCGCTTTTAGGAAAAATAAAATGGCGCAATTAGATTTTTAGAAAACTTAATAATTCTCGAGATATAACAAATTAATGATTTTTTTAAATAGTGACCTATGTTGAAAATATTAACATTTTTTGTTTATTTTATTTATTATACCAAAGCTTTTTCTATGGTATATAATAAGTCTACATTCTTTTGTTGTACATATGAATAAGAGTTGAATTATTATTTTTTTTTTTGGGCTAAAAAATTTAAAATTATTAAAAAACAAATGAAAAAATCTATTACTGTTCATTATTTGTTTATTTTGTCTTCCTTAATTATGTTCTCAAAATTATTCTAAACCATGTATTTCCGGATTAGTTAAATTATTATTTATGTCGTCCCAGTTGACTGACACAATTCGAAAAATTTGGTTTAATATGCTTTTGAAGTAAATAAATTGAAAATATGAGTAAAACTGAAACAAATAATATTATGTTTCACCCCAAACAATTAATAATTCATCTTTTATTCATGTGTAATACTAAAGAATGTAGACTTATTATATCATTGAAAAGCTTAGAAAATAAGAAAAAATATGATACTATTTTCAAAATAGGTTGCCTTTTAAAAAATCATAAGTTTGTTATATCTCGAGAATCTAATTACGTCATTTTATTCTACCTAAAAAACGGTACTAAATTTGTTAAAACAATTTTTCTTTAACTATCATAATAAATAAGATATGAGATATTTTCAAAATGAGCGAAAAACGAGTTTTTACCTGTAGCTCAGAAACAAAAGAAAGTCGAAAATTCCTGTGGTGACTATTAAACTTTTCTCAAAAATTTGACCCTGGAATGTGCAAACGATTTGCTGTATCATTAATATTACCCAAGATACCTTTACAAAAAAACATCGAAAAATGAAACATCCTGTACAAGATTTTATAATATTTATAACCAAAAAATTCAGACTGGAGAAGTACCAATTCATCAAATTACACGCATACACCCATCATATTTCACCCTATTTTCCTCTCTTGTGTCGTCAAAAAAATCCTCTATCCCTGTCATCGAGCGTCATAAAGAGAAATATTTATCACGCATCATGTCCAGCGAGCAGCTGAAGTCCAGCAGCCTTCCAACCCTCAATGACGACCAACGGGCACTGATTGATACCATCACCCCGTTATGAATGTCAAACGCGTCACCAGAGCATTGATTTGCATACAAGTGAATAGTGTATGAAGGATGCTGTATGGAGGATGAATGTCTTTGTGATGCGTGTGAAACCGACCGTTAGTGCTAGTGGACGCTGAGAAGGAATGAAAAATTAGGAAGAATAGAAAAAATAGTTGTCCACTGGGTGTGAGCCTGCTTAATTTTAAGTAGGATATTGTACTAAATTCAAATTACTTTTAAAAGGTTTTCTGTCACGTGATCTCTATTTTTTATGGTAAAGGGCATCTATACTGACTTTGCTAAGGCGTTTAACAGAAGATATCATGGTATCATGGAGTAAGCTTGAATCCTTCTCACTTTCCCTGTCCTTACGTTCCCTTCTTTTCTCATAACTACATCAACAACAAATGTATGTTCATTGTAAAGGTTATAACTCTACCTCTTTTGTTCCAACCTCGGGTGTACCTCAAGGCTCAAATTTAGGTCCTCTACTGTTTTTAATGTTTATTAATAGACTTAGTACTACTTTATCAATGTGTTCAATTAATAAATTATACTACTGTACAGAATGGAACAAATTCGAGTTCCTTATATAAAAAACTTTTTTATTAAACACGCTACAAAAAATTGAGGGTCTAACTTTTTGAGACAACTTTAATAGGCACCACAGGAATTTGCCATCATCTTTTGTTTTTGAGCTACAAGCTATTTTCGCTTATTTTAAAATTATCTCATCTCGCTTATTACGAGTTACAAAAAAAAAATTTTAGATAATTTTTATACTGTTTTTTTTTTACGTAGAAGAACCTGGTGTAATTAGATTTTTTCAAAACTTAATAATTCTCGAGATGTAACACAATATTTTTTAAATGAGAACATAATGTTGAAAATAGTATCATCTTTTTACTTTAACATGAATAAAACTTCAAATATTAATTTTTTGGGGTGAAATTTATTCCGAAACAAATGAAAAAATCAATTATAGGTCATCATTTTTTTATTTTTAATGTTATTTTCATTACTTTTACTTATTTTCCATATTTTTGGAATCGTGGCAAAGCTAACCACAACGCCGATAAAAATAAATTAACTAATCCGAAAATAATTGATTAAAATTTTTTATAATATAATGAATAGATATATAACCAAAATAAACAAATGATGACCTGAAATTGATTTTTTCATTTGTTTCTTAATAAATTTCATTTTTTCACCCCAAAAAATTAATAATTCAAGTTTCATTCATGTTTAAAACGAAAGAATATTGAAAAGCTTACAAAATAAGGAAAAAGAGAAGACTATTTTTAACAGATGTTCCCATTTAAAAAATATTATATTTTGAGTTATATCTTGCGAATTATTATTTTGAAAAAATCTAATTTCATCACATTATTCTATGTAAAAAAATTGTATAAAAATAAACTTAACATTTTTTCTGTATCTCTCATAATAAGCGAGATAAAAAGTATTTTCAAAATAAGCGAAATTTTCCAAAATTATATGCAAACTATAATAAGACCTGTATCTTTATTCAATATTTATTATTTTCCTACCCTTAATTTCGGCTAAGCCTGTTGGGTAGATGTATCAATAAATAAATAAATAAATAAATAAATAAATATTGATGTCTAAGAAGAAACAAGTCCTGTTAAGTCCACGACCTGTTGAATGAACTACAGCGCACGGACGCGCAATGCTTCAGGATTACGACGCCGCCTTCGATGTCGAAGGCAAGAGGCTTAGCTTGATGAATAGGATGAAATATTCAAAATACAAATTGTTTCTATCCACAAATCTTACATTATGTGCCGCAAGATTTATTTTGAGAGAAAGTGTATTATTTACAAAATATCACATAGAATTTCAACAAATCGCGCGTCTAGAATAACAAGGTAAGTAGTATAACTGCAAATTTTTGGAAAATGGGATTTTTGCATAACTTGATTTTATCTGCCATACTTTATCTCCTTCTGATATTAGATTTTAAATATTGCGGCCCTTTTTCTAGATAGTACAGAAACAAAGTTCTAAAAAGAGATTTAGAACTTAGCGTCGAGAAGCGGAATGCTTTGAAAACAATGCTGGTATAGTAATGACTGAGTAAAACCAAATATGGATAGTACATCAAATTAAATTATTTTGCAAATGAAAAATTTATTATTATTATTTGTAGCGCTTAAATTTATTATTTTCATGTTTTACTAATAAAAATAAATAATGATTTTCTGTAGTAATGAGTTGTTTTTAACTTCCGTCACCTTCAGGTAAGAAAGGTATTGTCTTTGGTCAAAAAAAAAAAAAAAATAAGCGGTGAGTTTTTAATGAACAAGCACGCTTTAGGGTCCCTAGAAGAAGATTTCACTAGTTTTACTATGGTGTCTATACAGGGTGTCTCAGGACGAGCTTACGCTATCTATATTTTAAATACTATTTAATATAATTTAACGAAATTTGGTATCTAGGAATAATCCAACATGTCTGTTTCAATAAAATATTTTCAAAGCAGTAGCACTTCCGGTTTGACCGGAAATTAACCTCAACTTTCTTATTTTAAATGCAATACGCTATATTTTATTTTACCACTGAATGCAGCGTAAAATTTTACATATGAAGCAATAAAAACATTTTACTCATGATCAACTACTTCCGGCGTTATTCAACTTTTTTTGATTTTTTGTCTAAAATCCGGCACATTTTCAAAACTCTGTATATCGGGAACGAGATCGAATTTTTATAATCTGAAAAAAGGTTTTTATAAAGGAGACTTTAAGCTACATTATGCATAAGAATTCTCGATTATTTATAAAAATGTGACGGGTACGTTACACCAAAATTACAGTTGACAAACTTCAAAAGAGACAATTTTTTTAAATGGAACCCCTCCTTTTTTATTACATAAATGCGTACTACGACAAAAAATAAGGGTACTTTATGTAATATGTCCTATGTTGAAAGTTGATAGAATTTCAGTAAATTAGAAAAACATGTAATCTGGCTATAATTATTTTATTAAGCTCGTCCTGAGACACCCTGTATATATATTCAGTTTCCTTCATATTCAATAGATATAGAGTTAAATAATTCTAATTGACAGATGTCAGTGTCAAGTAAAATTTTCGTAATGTATGTTCGTGTTATAATTTTATTGGATTTGTAGAATCTCTTCCAAGATACTTTCGATATGGAATTTGTAGAAAATAGTATATGTTCATGTTACAATTTTACTGGATATATAGAATCTTTTCTAAGGAACTTTTGGTATGGAATTTGTACAAAATACATAGAATTAACGGAAGGTAATGTACTGGCCACATCAAATTTTTTTTTAAATATGCGAGATAGAACTTTGATCCCATAAAAGAAGTGTAAAATTTGAGGTATATACATAGTTCTTAGTGCATAATTTTCTAATATTTTTTCAGTAACTAAGCATACCATTGTAATTTTTCTTCCATATTCCTGTAATAGAATTAAAACCATTACAGATTTAAAAAATGGTAATTCAATAACAACAGCGAGTTTGCAATTTTATTTTCTTGCAGCTACAACCTTGTTATTCTAGACCCGCATAATATTTATTTTGTGATAAAAAAAAAAACTTATAAGAAAACGTTTAGCATTAATGTACCCTAATTTATTTGCAAATTTATTTGTCGTATAAACACATTAAGTTGGGGTTGGGAATTCCCATTGCTGCTAGATAAATATTCAATTATTTTATGTGTCCCCAAGTGACAGTATTAAGGAAAGAGCAGATCCGTCCCTCGTGCGGTGTTTGTTTTACGTTCACGGCCGCCTATTCTCATGGTAATATATTATTCTGCGATATTGTTTACCCAGGTTCAGGTTCTACGCGGCAACGCGACGGTTCACCTACCAAAGTATTTTTCTATTCGGAAACATGTTTTGCTCAGCCAACCATACGCAAGAAACGGTGAGATTTTTTACAGAAATGTAAAGAGAAAGAATATTTAAAGACAAATAATAGTAGCAGAAAGGTTTAGAGACAAACTCGAATCTATTATACCCTGATATTTTTGTAATTGTTTTTTATATGAGTACGTATTAATAGTAAATTGAAGTACCGCATGGTTTTTCTAAGGGTATCCACCACGATTTAAAATATAGGTACTGTTTGTGCCACTCTCCTATAGGATATTTGTTAAATCCCATCAAAAATGTTTATAACATATATTGAAGTATATATTTTCATTTTATAATACTTCGGTATTATAAACCCTGATCAAAATGAATATAAATTTTAACACATGTTAAAATTCATTCTTTTCTTATATTTTGTTTGTTAAACGTAAACTAAAATTGGGACGTTGTCACGTAGTGCATCTAGCGGATATTAAAGAAAGCACATATCACTGAGAACCTCAAAAACAATTAAATCAGTGGCATTTACATACCTATGTACGTATTTACTAATACTGCAAACTATATTAAGTTCCTTTGCATATACTATTGCTTAATTTACTATTTTCTTTTTAAAATGTCACCATTACTAATTTGAAATGATTAACTTTTTGCAGTGACATTTGTCTGTCAGTTACATACATTTGAAATATGAACTGTGTAACAAAGGAACTGTGTTTATCTTTAAAACATAGGCTTCGGGATTTATAAAAATAAATATTTTTTAAATTTATCTGTAAAATACATAGAAAAAGTACTAATGTATACCTACCTGTAGAAAATTCAATAATCTTTAATTTTTACAATGACATAAAATGCGAAAAAATAATTTTTGATGAAAAACCATCACGAGCTTCAAGTAAAGTGCCGTTTCCGGTTATCCGATTTTACACCAAAATCTTCTTTCCATATTAGAATAGATTCAAAATACAAGGTTTCAGAATTTTCTGAATGATAGTATTTGAGTTAGAACGTTGACAAAATCCATACACACACAGACATCATGATACAAATATTAAAATCGGATTCTAGGGACCTTAAAAAGGCGATTTTTAGCACGATCCCTATACCTCCCTTACCAAGGGTAGCGGGAGGTAAAAACGGTGGATTGTAGTCGATGCGCGTGGATTAATGGATGTTGATCGATGCAGTGTGATCTTTACCTAATGCGTATCGAACTATAATTTTCCTTCAAGCATATTATAATATTCATATTTTGCAATTACATATACGACATACAAGTTAATCATTTTGTTACTATAGTGTATTAATAAAAAATATTATTTTACTGCGTACAATAATATAATAGTTATTTATGATATAAGTGTTAAAAGTGACATTTTATGAGTGAGTGGGGAAGTTTGTGAAACGAGGCGAAGCCGAGTAAAACAAACCCCACGAACGAAATAAAATCACTTTTAACACGAATATCATACACTATTTTTCCTATGACCCTAGTTATGTATTAGTAAAAACTAAAAATTATAGAATGACATTTATGACAGGTCATGATGTATTTGCTATAAACAACTGAAAATTGTTTATTCTAACCGCTACTTCCAACAATACTGTTTTAAATTCCAATTCTTCAAGCGTCTTGCAAGGAATTACTATAAACAATTGTGATAATTGTACTTAACAATAAACGTTTCAAAATAATGTGTACTTCTAATAAAATAGCTATATAAATAATTTCAGTACAAAAGTAAATATAAAATGAAAATGACACTACATCACTACATTTACTTATGGACACTAAATGTAACTAGATTTAGTTATATTTTTAACACTAAATGTAACTAGATTCAGTTCTTTTTTAACACTAGTGTTAAAAGTAAATTGGTTTTTTACTTTTAATCCGTTGTCAATGACAACGATTTAAAAGTATTCATTGTGTTATAAATTGTTATTTCTAACTCGCTAAGCACAGTGGTCGTAGGAAAATATTATTTTACGGCATACAATAATGTTAATTGTTTCATATTCCACTAGTGGCAGCACCTACAACAGCAGTTCTGGCGAATGACAGTTGTATTGCGTAGTTCAGTCAATTTTTATTGTACAAAATGGCAGAAGAAACCTCTGAAATGACATATTTACATTTTATATACATCAAGTTTACTTCGGAATGCTTGAAATAAAAATAGTATATGTCACTTTAGCTTCAATAAAAACTTTAGTAACTTATTTTGATAAGTTATATAATATAAAGTTGCCAAAGACTTCCCTAAAATTTGAGAAAATAAACGCCATGGATGGAGTTGAACATTCTTTTTGTCTTTCCCTCAATTTGCAAAAAGACCTGTTTCAACTCCTAGTAACTTAATATATTATTTTCTAGAAGTGAACAAATGGATATTTTATTAATTTATAGGGAATGCAGAAAAAATGCTAGACAGTTTTTTTTTTTTTGTATGACACATCAATGTATTGAGAATTTAACGTAGAATTCAAAATTTTAAAAATATTGTCATTTGACAATACACAACGAAACCTAAGAAAAAATCTGTTGTGGCCAGCACAAGACCTCTCGCCATTTCCATATTAGGCTATATAAATATTGTATTGCACTTTGCTATCGAAACGTCGTTTTATAACAAAATATTATAGAACTTTACCCAAATATTGTTTTTTGTTGTATTTAACATGTCTTCTGCACACATATAATTCTAATTACATCTATTTTTCATTGTATGAGGAAGTTCCTGATTGTCAGAAATTCTTCCAATTCATTAACCAGATTGGCGGTATTTCTGATGGATATATACATTTTACCTATAATTTCAAATATTTAATTAATAAAACAATAAGAAAGATTAAATATACTTCCCAGAAAAAGCTATCAGAATGACACTAAAACTGTTGATTTTTGACATTGACATTAGTATATGTCATTTACAAACTATGTTATAGACATTTGAATTTGTCAACTGGTTTTCTTAGTGTAGTTTCGCCTACTCGACTTATTATATCCCGATATTTTATATATTATAGCGTCTATGTTCTTCAAAATTAGTAATATCAAAAATTTTCAAAAAATAATATTTAGAAGATTTTTTTAAAAAAACTACTACTTCCGGTTGTTCAATTGTTACCAAAACCTTTTCAGCTCTTCCCAGGAATGTCAGATTGAGGAAGACATAGTTAAACAGGTCTTACGTCTTATAGTTTTTGAGCAATCGTCCGTCCAACATCCAGCCATACACACACACACACACACACACACACACACACACACACACACACACACACACACACACACACACACACACACAGAGAGAGAGAGAGAGAGAGAGAGAGAGAGAGAGAGAGACATCATTGTAAAAATGTTAAAATCGGACTCTAGTGACCTTGAAACGTGCTTATTCATTAAAATCTGGATATGTGATTTTTAGCATGATTCCAATACCTCTCTTAGCGAGAGGTAAAAAATATATGAAAACAATAAATTTTGAAATTCGTTTGAAAATAAATGTGTGGAGGTCTTATCAAAAACACCACACCTCTCTGGCGGACACTATATTCCGCAAAATTAAAAAATTGTGAATCCTCTGATCCCTCTTGCTAAAACCTCTCCATAACTCATGTATTCATCTCACTGAGTGTATCTCTATCTCTCCCTCTATTCAAATTCAGTCCATTTCGGTTAGAGTCATGCTCACATGCATGGTGCACTATGATTAATTAAGTTAATACTTGTAACTGTCAACACGTGAATGGGCATTGTGCGCTGGACAGTGGACAGACAGGGACACTACCCCTTGCATCTATTATTTATCTAGCAATCAGTCCACCACTCGCCTGTTCACACAAGGTGTACGGGATTAAGATAGAAGATGGATGGTGCAAGAACAAAAACCACCAAAGAATAAAAGAGAACAACAGTGGATGTAAAAAAGTTGGATACCTATCCAATTTTGCGAAGATAAATGTATTAGGATCATAAATGCGTATTACAAAGACTGTCAAATTGAATAATTTTTGTATTTTCGTATTATAAGCAGTATTTTATCCAAACTATTAACAATAATTTATTGATTCTTTCTATACAGAATAATTCCTTTGAAACAACCAGCGCGATTTTGGGCTAACTAATAACTTTAGAGAAAAATGTTATATACAAAAACTGATCAAGAATAAGGGACTAATTTATCAGTAATAAGAAACAGAGAATTTAACCAGAGGTCCATTAGATAGCGATTTTTTTCTAATTGCAACAATAAAGGGGTGTATAACAATTATTTTGAGAAAAATTGAATTAAAAATTAGAAATAATCTTAAAGCCATTTTTATTACATTATTTATAATTTTAATGTCATTTTTTTCGAAATATTTGTTATACAAGCCTATGTAACATACATACATGTCGTTGATATCAGAAAAAAAAAAATCTAAAAAAAATCTAATGGAAAATGGATTAAAAGATATTTTCGTGCAAAACGTCGTAACCCTCCAAATATTCAAAAATTCGATTTTGGTGCCAATTGAAGCATTGGGTTACACTGCACATTCTGGCCAATCATCGTAAGCAACACCCGCCTTAAAAATTCATTTTACGCGCTAAAACAAAATGTCGTATCAACAGAATGAGTTATTTGATATGTAAAACGTCGTAAGCCAGATTTTGACATTGTGTTTATAAATTAAATATGATTTTGGAAAATGTTACAAACAATTCAACGTAATCATAAAATACTGAAATGCTGATTTACAGAAAGTTCTTTTAAAACCAGAATGTTTTTTGTTTGTCCTGAATAATTATGATTATTGGAGATACGACGTTTTGCACTTAAGCCATCGTTATATAGGGTACCATTTAAAAAAATATAATTTTGTTATACCGTTTGTGAACCACTGGTTGAATTTTCGTTTTGTTATTAATGTTATATTAGCCTTTTATCTTTCTCATTTTTTGTATAAAACAAATTTCTATAGTCATTAGTTCTCCCAAAAGGGCACTGGTTGATTTAAAGAAAATACCCCGTATTCATAGAAACATAAATACATATATTCAATTGGCTAAAGTTCCGTCATATACATACGATATTTAAGTCAAAAGAATAAAACCAAAGTTTCATTAGATATATTTTTTTTTTCAAATTGGCTCTATTTTGATTGGTACTCGCGGGCAATCAGCCGTTTACAGTTATTCAGCTGTTATTAAAAAATAACAAACAATAACGAGAAAAGTTTGTATTAGTTTAGTGATACTAGTAATTTAGTGAATAATTTGTATAAATTTGTGAATAAATTCAGTAATTACATTTTTAATTAATATATAAACCATTTGAGAAAAGTGCAGAGGTCATTTTATGCCTAACGGTAAATAAAATACTTCTTTATTTGTAATAAATATTGTATAATATTCTTCACGTGAAAATGGCATAGCGCAATAATACACCTACTAGGAAACTATCTTTTTCTGCATCAAGAAAGGCACAAGCAAGCAAAACCATTATTCTAGCCCTTTTTGATGGTACTTTTTGGCATTATTGAAATATCACGTACATCAACATCAGCACGAGAAACAAAAATGCTAAAATACACGCCAATGTATACGAATACTTGTTATTACGCAATGCCATTCTTACGGTAAGAATACTATACAGCCAATTTATTTGAAATTAATTTTATAGAAGTAATTTAAAGTTCTATTGTTTCAATATAAAAAATATTATTTATAAATAACTAATCTTTATTAAAATACGTAATTTTGATAGAATTAAACTATTTAAACTTCTTTTTTAAAATATCGTAGCGTAACAAAATATTTCACGCGAACACAACAAATATTACTTGTGTAACAATAACAGAAAAGTTTGCCGTCCCCGCATTGAAAACTTTCCTTGCCACTGGCGTAAATAACAAATATATTTTCCATACATTTCCACACCATTACCCACCGTTTGTCCTGAAGGGTTCGAACCCCCAAATTTACAACCTCCAGCCTCTGTATGATTTAGGGGAGGATGGACCACAAATAGCACTAGTTAATAACCAACCAGTTCTAGTAGAACCTGCTCTATTTCTCCCCATTCCTATGGAATAGATTATAACGTCTCATCCTGCGATTGACACCTTTGTTTGCAAAGAATGCTGACTTAATTCATTTGCATTGATGATTAATCCTGTTTTGAAGCTTTGGGAAACCGACATTTAGCGAATAAAGGAACCTGTCCCGAAATCATTATTTAGATGTAGAGAGAAATCGTATTGTTGCTATGCACCCTATTTTTCTTTGTAATAACCTTTTTACTGGAAATTTAACAAGTTGCACAAAAGAGGACATTTGAATGATGGTCATTTATTATTTATCTTATGTTTGAGAACGTTTAAGGTGTTTGGGAAAAATAAATTGATCCACGAGGGAAGGAACTAGTTTTAGTGGACAAAGAAATAGAAAAAACTATTTTTCAAAGGAAGAAATTAATGAAATTGTAACTGGAATACAGCATATTTTAACATATACTTAACAGATTACATTCATATATACCGTATTTAATTGTTATAGCCAAAAATGCAAAATATATAGCAATATTACAAATTTTCTTACGAAATTATTGGTCGCGTTCAGCACCTCTCATCGCTGGCATCGCTGACCTCCGAAGTTTGACGAACACAATGAATGGACGAATGTAATTGGTCCAGCAATTGCATTCGGCAATCATCGGCACGCAGCGGTGCTCATCGCTGCCAGCGCTGTCGGGGTGCTGAACGCGCCCAATGATTTTATTATTGATTTTAATCCAAAATGATACGTGCCGTGCCATCTATGATCAATTGCCAAACTAAGCACTCTCATATTTTATAGGGAAAAAAATTAGTGGCGGCTCGTGACTTTATTAAATTAGGGGCTGCAAATAAGAATACATACATACATACATGCATACCTATTAATATTAACAGCACAAGACCTCTCGCCATTTCCATATTAGGCTATATAAGTACATATTGTATTTCACATTTCTGGTACACACACACACACACACCCACACACACACACACAAAAAAAAAATTCTAATTACATACATCTATTATTAATATATTTTTAAATTTCCAAAAAATAATATTTAGAAATTTTTTTTAAAGAAATTACTACTTCCGGTTGTACAACTTTTACCAAAACCTTTTCAGCTCCTCCCATTAATGTCAGATTAAGGAATACTTAGTTAAATTGCTCTTTTAGTCTTATATAATTTGAGAAACCGTCCTTCCAACATCCAGACACACACACCATTGTAAAAATGTTAAAATCGGATTCTAGTTACCTTAAAACAAGTTTATTCACTAAAATCTAGATATGCGATTTTTAGCATGAATCCAATACCTCTCTCAGCGAGAGGTAAAAAAATAACAATAAAAACAACATAATACAGACTGTCTCTGAAATAGGGAGACATGGCTTAATCACGGATTCCTGGGCCCAAAATAAGACGATTTAACTAAACTTACTCATACCTATGCAAAAATGCACCATTTAGCCAGCATTCTGTTTCACAGTTCTTAAAAAAAAAATAACGGAATGCTTCGTCCGATTTGAATGAAATTTGGTATGACAATTCATATGGATATAGTTCATCTTTTAATATGATATTTGTTACTGTTAGTTTAGGTGTATGAAATTTGGGTGTCGCGACCATGATTAGACCTTAACTTTTTAATGACAACGTCAATAACGTAAAATTATTGTTTTTCAGAAAGATACATTGAATAGTAAACTTTTCTGTCTGCGTAAATTGTGATATTTATAATGATTCAGACAGAAAAAATAAAATGTAAATTACTACGCCGTGTAATTTTTAAATTTTAAATTTTATCCAGCAGTCTTATTTTTTCTTAATTTCGCAATATTTTTTTTGTCTGTATAAAAAAAAATGTAATCTGTTTGGTAACAAAAAATTACGAATTTTTATACCTAATTATTTAATAATATATACAGAATAAAAAAATATTTCAATAAAAATAATTTCTAATATTTTTCAATTATCTTACTTTTCTCGATTTTTTTCATATTTCTGATATACAAATTTTTAGATCGCTAAATAGAAAAAAAAATGATGGTTTATATTTTAGTGAAATAATTATAGGTTGCTATTTAAAAAATAAAAGTTGATAGTCGTATCTTGGAAACCTACCTAATTTTATAAAAAATATCTACATCTGCCATCAAGAATTTAAAATAATAAATATTTTATATGAGCCATTTTGGTTCTTCCTAGACTCACTTGTATTCAAGAAAATCTGTTCAGAGCTTCAAGAAAAGTATCACTTTCGGTTTATCAATTTTAGCTAAAATCTAATATGTTGTTCCCATTGATATAAAAGTCTTAAATACTAAAATTGATAAGTTTTGGATTATAATTTAAATTTTTCATAAAAAGCTGTTATGGGTTTTAAGTAAAGTACCACTTCCGGTTGTCCAATTTTACCCAAATTCTAATCAACTCTTTATATGAATGCAGAAAGCTTAATTCGGTAAAATATAAATTTTTGGAAGTTTGATAAGTTATCATGGACGAAAAAATCGTCACACATATACACACAGATAGAGAGACATCATTATAAAAATAGGAAAAACGTGTAGTTAGTTAAAATAACTTATTTATTTTAAAATTTGTATTAATGAACATCCGAATATTTAATTAAAAATATCCCAATAGAATCGGCACTACTTCATACGGATGTAAAATTCTCGAACCTACGTGTCGCTCCGCCTGACGTTCAAGATGTGATTTATATCACAAAGCAACAAAACTTGCCATCAGATGACGGAATATGGTTTTGTAAAACTATCTTCATTTTAATTTTTGATACAGCATAATTTTCATTTTTAATTCTTCAAATAATTTCCAAATTCTTAACCCCCAGAGCACGCACTAAATTTTGAAAAATTCATGAATCTTACTGGGATTTGAACCCAGAACCTTCCGATACCTAGTCAGACGCTCTACCAACTGAGCTATATCCCCTTAAAATCCCTAAATTTTTCACACGTTGCAAACCAGGGATTTGTTAACTACTGGATGGAGCAAGTGTATATCGATATATGTATTTCTTGTGTACCCGGCTAGATTAAGAGAGAACACAGGAAGTGTGAGTGAGAAAGATATAGATAATTCCACTTTAGACAAGTGAAATTGATACTCATATCTGTCATATCCACATCTGTCAAATTCAAGTCAAAAATTAATTGTGTTTAAGTATATTTGATCACGAAACGTGAAATAAGTACGAATACAACCAATGAAACGCTAAATTAGAACACATATAAGAATATGTCATGTTTATTTGTCAAATTATTTTTTAGAAGAAATCATAATTTAACAAATCCCTGTTGCAAACACTTGGAATATCGTTACCCGCACAACACCGCAACAACACCTGTGGTAGTGTAATGGCACTACAGTATTTAATATACAAATGTAAAGAAGTTTAGATGTATTTCAACAGTAAATTTCTGTAACTTAGTTACCGTGAACTTGTGTTAAGAGTTCAAATTAAAGAGTATAAATAACGAAGCCAGATTTGAGAAAAATTCATGAATCTCACTAAATGAGAGCTGTCAGTGGGATTTTGATGAACTAATGGCGCCACTCCAGCAATAGCTCTCTGCGATTCAGCAATGAAATGTGCATGTGAGCAAGGAAGCGCTAGTACAAAATTTGTCTACAATTACACATTCTGGTATCAAATCTGACAACCAACAGCGCTCATAAGAAGTATAACCTTAATTTCTTCTTTTAAATTATTAATGGGCCATAAATTATAATTATTTTCCATAATGTGTATTTACCCACAAATAATGCACACTGAAAAATACTGTCGGATGACTCACTACTGTCACCGTCAAATTTTGACAATTTGATTTTATTGTTAAGGATTTACGATTGCAATAAAAGTATTGCAAAATTATTGTTAAATTGTGTACAATGTTTCTTATGTATTTTTATCTAATTATTTTTGCATCAAAATATTCGTAATAACCGCCATTATTTTCCCCGCTTTTAAATCATTCAAATCGCTTTTACTGGAGTGCTGCCATCTGCGATAGCTTTGCCTGACAGCCCCATTATATATCGTTAGACGCAGAATATTATATTATTTAAAAATCTTACCTTTTTCTTGTCGAATACGCAGATATTGGCATCATCATGCAGAAAAATTACGTCATCAGCCCTCGGATCAAAAGTTATATTGATGACGGGAAAAGAACGACTAAGCCATTGACCAGGAATTTTCTCGTTGAGATCTCGAGAAAAAACCGTAAACTTAATATTTTCTAAATTGTATTCGACGATCTACAAAATACATTTTTTACAATTTTATTCCAAATATAACGATTTTAAAATCATACCTTATGGTCGATGTAAACAACGACCAAATTATTAGTTTTGGGATGAATTCCTAGTGCAGTAGGGGGATATTTATACCGCGGAAGAGTGCTGTAGTATTTGTAGTTTTCTGTTTGGAGGCTCCAAACGGCTATGTTGCTCTTTGGATCAGCAGCGACGATAAATTTACCGCAATGAGAGATTTGTAAGAATGTTATGGTGTCTTTTAAATCTATAAATATTATCAATTAATATATTGCAATATCAGGTGTAAGAAATGAACCTACAATTTTCTGTGGCAATGGTTTGGGAAACAAATATATCGTCTGATAATTTTAAGACTACAATTCCGCCAGTATAAGGAGCAAATATTAATTTTTTGTTGTCTGAGGTAAATTCTGCTCGTACACAAGGCGTACACTCTTCAGGCAAATTATCTACGGTTATTAATTCTGGATTTCCATCGTTCTGTAAGAAAAAAACAACAAATAAAACAAATTCAATTTGTATTTTATGGGAATTTATTACAATATTAAAATGGAAAAGTCTGAAACGAGTTGAAGTGCTGTAAAACAACATTTGTCCATTGTTTGAAATTGCGGAACAAGACAGGCCTTCCTCTCCTTTTGGTTGAAGTTCCAGCAGTTTTTTCGGTTGTTCTTTTAATTTTAAAGGGCCTTTAGCGTTTGATTCCGCTTCCTGTCCTAACTGCCAAACTTCAACAGTTGTCGGATATTGCATCAAAATATATTTCGGTTCACGAGCGATTGAAATACAAGGATTTTGTAATAAAGGCGGATATTTATTTAAAGTTTTTGGAGGATAATAACTACAAGCTAAATACCCATCCACACCTCCAGAATATAATTTATCATCACAAACAACCAAATTTCTAACGTCGTGTTCATGAATTTTTCTATGAACACTTTTCACCCACTTTTCATTATTTCCCTTCATGGAAATTCGTTCATAACTCATGATCAAAGGATCAACTCCTGCACAATATATTGTTTTACCATTTTCTGATAAACAGATACTTAAAACTGCTGCTGAATGAGATTGATAACTTTCAATTTGTGAACCAGTTTCGCCGTCCCAAAATGTAATATACCCTCTTGAATCGCCGCTAACGATTGTAAAGTTATTAGTTATCAATAAACACCAAACTAAAGTCTCAGTGTTGTTAAAAATGCGAGGAATACTCATTTTATGGATAGCATGTCCAGAAGTAACGCTCCAAATTCGAACAGTATCCACGCTTCCAGAAGCGATATACTGTCCAGTTTGATCGAATTTCAAACAAAGAATTCTGCCTTCTTGTTTATCCATAATCTTTACATACTCAACACCAGAATCGGTGATTTGATATAAGTTTAAATATCCTTGTTCTGTACCAATAGCAATCATTTTTTCATGAATATCCATACACCAACCAGCACCACCGGTTATTGGAATTGCATATTTTTCTGTTAGTGTTTTTAAATCATGCTCTATAAGTTGTGCGCCTAAACCCACACTAAATAATCGATCTTCAAACCAACATAAAGCTTCAATACTAGCTTTAGATTTAGGTGGAATTGTTTTTTCGACGTAGGGTGTGTGAGAAATGTCCCATATTTGAATAGTAGCATTAGATCTGTACAAAATAACATCAAATTTATATTTGTTTATACATTTTATAACCTTATAATCTTTTATACCTTGAAATAGCTAATTTTTGACGCGTTTTTTCTACTACCATGCAATTTATGCCTGATGCATCTAATTGGTAAAATTTAACATTATGCACTTTGCAAGCCATTGTTAATATTTTTAAATATCAGACAAATATAATTTACATGTCAAAAGTAGACATTTCAAAACACGTGCGAAATACAGTGAAAATCCCTGTTAAAATATTTTATAGGGTGCGTTCCAAAACTTATACACCAAGTAGAGCAAAGGAGTAGAGAAATACACTATACTGCATTTCACGAAAGAAAATAGCGTTGGTTTAGATAGGGATGTAAATTCAGCCCTTTGATTGGTCAGAATGCTAACCTAGTTCACAAAAGCGAAAAAAATATTACGTGTCAGCTGTCAATTATAAAATAAAATCGACAGAATTAAGTGATATTTAATCATGTTTTATTGTATGTGATAAAACATCAAGTATGTTCGATCAGAAAATAATAAGTTGAATGTTTTGCTTATAAATGATAATAAAAAGTGTTTATTTCGTTTATAAACAAAACATTCAACTTGTTATTATTTTCTGATCGAACATACTTGATGTTTTATCATTTCTAGATTGCTAGATCATAACATATGTATTTATGTAATACATTTAAAAACTATTGGCTCTCAAGCGCCATCTGCTATTTTCTTTCGTGAAATGAAGTATACACGATTACGTGAGTATAACTTATTTTTATACTAGCATTTTATAACAACTTTTTGATTGTCATTCAGCAACGAATATATGAACTTGACGTCTGCCTACTTTTTAATTTTGAAAAATTCAAAATGTTGATATTTGGGAATAAATGATCTGTTTTAAAACGCTATTATAAAAAAATCTTGTATGTAATACATTGCGAAATGAGTGTTTTATGCACTTGTTTTCTTTTTAACTCAAAATTTATATAACGAGTAAAATTCGCTCGCGGTCCCTTGAAATTCGAGTTAAAAGGTCAGTATTAATATCAATATTGGATATTGGTTTGAATTACTAAAATGGCACAAAATTGTCAGAGTATGTTCAAACCTTCTTCGTTAAAAAGAGTATTTCAACATAAAAGAAATAGAGTATACTGGAGAAGTATAATGCGTATTGTGTAGTTATGGAACGCACCCCAAGCAAGTTTCCGTGCGAGTAAAAGTTTGATCGAAAATTTGTACAAGTTTTGGAAGAGTAATGGAAATTTATGTGAAATTGTAAGTATTTCTGTATTTATTAAACATATAGGATTATTTAAAACAATTATTTGTTAGGTATTAGTAACAATTTTCCTGGAAAAATGTATATAAAATATTCCTTCCCGCCATTTTTAAAGTCATCAACGAAATCGTATTCCTGTCATTCTAACCATAACCTAAAATGATTCGCTAGCTGTTGTAACTACGTCTAATAAAATTTTCATAAACAAAGTGATTTTTATTGTGATATTTATAACAATTAACCAGGTATGTACTCAAACAATCCCTTATTTTATAAAATAAACAGTTTTTAATTATTGCACAACATTAGTAATGGGGCCACCAAAAAAATATAAACGGGACGCAAACAGCAGCGGTAGTAGCAAAACTGAAAAATTCAAGAAAAAACGTAAGGAAGATGAAGAACCAGCGTGGATGATGGAAGAAGAAGACACAAATGAATCGGAAGGAGCCGCTGTACCTAGTGCAGCAGGAAGAAACGCAGAAAATAATGACCAAGGAGTGCAAGAAGATGAGTTTGGAGCCAAAGACTACAGATCACAAATGATTTTAAAACCGGATCATGATTCTCGCCCCTTATGGGTAGCCCCAAACGGTCATATTTTCCTCGAATCTTTTTCTCCAGTTTATAAACACGCTCACGATTTCCTCATCGCTATTTCTGAACCAGTATGTCGTCCAGAATTCATCCACGAATACAAACTTACCGCTTATTCTTTATACGCTGCGGTAAGTGTCGGTCTTCAAACTCACGACATCATTGAATATTTAAAACGATTAAGCAAAACCAGTATTCCTGAAGGTATCATCCAGTTTATCAGTATGTGTACATTATCATACGGAAAAGTAAAATTAGTTTTGAAACATAATAAATATTTTGTTGAAAGTCCGTTTCCAGAAGTTTTACAAAAAATATTAAAAGATCCAGTTATTCAAGAATGTCGATTGCGCAGAACCACGGAAGAAGCCGATAAGGATGGATTTACAACTGGAGTTCTCGACAAAAAAAATATTCCATCGTTTGGTACTAAACCAGCAGTTGAAGGAACCCCAGAGGGTACAGCAGTTCCGGATGATATAACAAATTTTTACGACAAAATCGACAACGATGAGGAAGAAGAAGACGAATCAGCCCTGAAAACCGTTTCATTCGAAGTCAATCAAGAAAAAATCGAAGTCATCCAGAAAAGATGCATCGAACTCGAACATCCACTTCTCGCCGAGTATGATTTCCGCAACGATACAGTCAATCCAGACATCAACATTGATTTAAAACCATCCGCAGTCTTGCGCCCTTATCAGGAAAAAAGTCTCCGCAAAATGTTTGGAAACGGTCGGGCGCGTTCGGGAGTTATCGTCCTCCCTTGCGGTGCGGGAAAATCCTTAGTAGGAGTTACTGCTTGCTGTACAGTGCGCAAAAGAGCTTTAGTTTTATGCAATTCTGGCGTTTCTGTCGAACAATGGAAACAACAGTTCAAAATGTGGTCTACTGCTGATGATAGCATGATTTGTAGATTTACTTCCGAGGCTAAAGACAAACCAATGGGTTGTGGAATTCTTGTTACGACTTATTCGATGATTACCCACACCCAAAGACGATCTTGGGAAGCGGAACAAACCATGAAATGGTTACAAGAACAGGAATGGGGTATTATGGTTTTGGATGAAGTACATACTATTCCGGCTAAAATGTTTAGGAGAGTTTTAACACTTGTTCAATCGCATTGTAAATTGGGTCTGACTGCAACATTGTTGCGCGAAGACGACAAAATTGCCGATTTAAATTTTTTAATTGGGCCGAAATTATACGAAGCTAATTGGTTGGAACTGCAAAAAAAAGGTTTTATTGCTAGAGTTCAGTGCGCTGAAGTTTGGTGCCCAATGACACCCGAATTTTACAGAGAGTATCTCACGTGTAAAACCAGTAAGCGTTTATTATTATATGTTATGAATCCCAGTAAATTCAGAGCTTGTCAATATCTGATCCGATACCACGAAAGAAGAGGCGACAAAACAATTGTATTTTCAGATAATGTATTTGCTTTAAAACATTACGCGATTACTATGAATAAACCATACATTTACGGCCCTACATCCCAAGGAGAAAGAATTCAAATCTTACAAAATTTCAAATTTAATCCAAAAGTAAATACAATTTTTGTAAGTAAAGTCGCCGATACTTCTTTTGATTTACCAGAAGCAAACGTTTTGGTTCAAATTTCATCACATGGAGGTTCAAGAAGACAAGAAGCACAACGGTTAGGGCGTATTTTAAGAGCTAAAAAGGGAGCAATTGCTGAAGAATATAATGCGTTTTTTTTATACGCTAGTTTCGCAAGATACTATGGAGATGAATTATTCCCGAAAACGGCAAAGATTTTTGGTCAATCAAGGATACAGTTACAAAGTATATAAACGAACATTTTTTGGGAGCTTACTGAACTGTTCAGACAAAATAGCAAAAGAAAAGTAGTGAACTGTCGCACATGCGCAGAAATGGACCAGACGGAATCTAGCGGCCATTTCTCGATTCAATCCAAAAACCACTGTCTACCAAAATTTTAGCGCAAACGACTTGAAATTTTTACGTAATGATATGAATTTTTAAAGTTCAGAATTTGGTTTGTGACAAACTGTTCTAGAGGGTACAAATATTTCATTTTCGCATAGCTGAAAAGTTTTTATATATGAATATGTTATATTCATGAAGAAATTGTTACTAAGCATAAATAACAAATAAAATGCATTTTTTTTTCTAATAAATTATAGAATATTGAAACAATGCGACCATTGTTTGACAATAATGTGACTACAAACTATGGCGGCGGATGGCGCTAGTGTTTGTCCATAGATGTTTTCTCAGTGAGAGGGCGTAAAAGACGCGTGAATCTCGCTTTTAAAATCAGACAACTAATCATATTGCTTAGGATATGTTACATCAGTCCAATTATTAATCGACTTCAATCGCTTGTAGTTTGCGAACTACATACTTAATATTTAAATAAAAAAAAAATTACTAATTCTCATTAATGTACGTATATTGTTGTTTTCTTATTCAAGAGTTAAAATTTGACTATGGTATATTACATATTATAGTACCCCATTAGGAATTGTCAGTTTGGTATTGTTATACCACAATTGGTAGGCAGTGGTTTTTAGGTTCTGTTCGAGAAGTGGCCGCTCTGCGCATGTGCGACAGTTCACTATTTTTTATTTTTTTTCGGCTCTGACCAGTGCAGTGGAACTCCCTTTAGTTATAAAATCTAATCAATTATTTTTAGGTGATTACAAAGCTGGCAGGAATGGAAGAAGAACCAGATTTATATTACAAAACTCGCGAAGAACAAGGACAACTATTACAACAAGTATTTTTTTAATAACTTTAAAATTATTTTGAATTATCATTGCAATTTTTTTAGGTTTTATCGGCTAGTGATATGGACTGTGAAGACGAAAGAATTCCGGGCGAAGGAGGCCTTAGATTAGGTTCCAGACGTGTTGGAAATATGGGTTCCATGTCTGGAGCAGACGATGGAATTTATTACGAATACAAGAAATCTTCGTCATCGGCGACAGCCAACAAACATCCCTTATTTAAAAAGTTTAGATGTTAATTATGTTTTTAATATCGTTGTGTTTTGTGTATCTTATAAATAAATGTTTGATATATAGACAGTCTTTTAATTTACCCGGAAGCAAAAATGAATGCGTGTGCCTGCGCTTTCGATAAACAACGATAATTTTCTAAACTTTAAATATGGGAAAAATAATGGAGACCTTATAGTTCCTATGATTTTTAACTATTACAGATGTTGCATGAAAATTTATTTATAAATAAATAAAATAAATATATCATCACGGCATATTACCCATTTCTGGGTGTGCCAGTATCTACAACACATGTAGACATCGGTAATGATGACGATATATTTTACCGTGTGGGCGCTTACCAGACGTCACCTCACGGGCACTCATAGCTGGTGTGGAGAGTGCATCACAGGGGTCACTTTTGTGCCATTTAAAATTGGAAATATTTGGATTCGGTGTTTCATTGTATAATATTTCAACACTGTATTTCTACTTGCTGTTTTTTATCTTTAAACTTTTTGCTGATGATGTGCTGCTAAACGAACGAAACGTCCAATTTAAAATATATAAATTTTTATGCAATAATAAAAATCAAAGCAACCATAAGGCCTCTATTATTCTTATATTACAACATGAAATTCCCAAACAATTTCAATTTTGAACTTAAAATACAAATTACATTATTTTGATTTACTTACTATTAAAATTTCTATAATGCCAATTTAGAAGGGCATAATAAATAATAGGCTGCTAGTAATAAAGTTCTTGTGGTTTTCAAAAGACATTCATTTTTCACTATAGTCTCCTAATAGTGTAATACAACACAAACTAGTGTCGAAGGCGTACTCCTCCACTTAAAAAACTTTGTCCTCTCAAGAAAACTTTTAGCCTATGGAATAAATAAAAATCAGAGTGAGCCAAATCCGGCGAATAAGCTGGATGTGTGGAAACAAATCGTTCTTTAATTCTTTGATTTTATCCTTGCACTAGTCCTTAAACACTCTGTATTTAAATTAAAAATGTATTATTTTCAGAGGCAAGGACAGCGATGAAGAAAATTGGGCAATCGTCGAATTACAAGGCGATATTCGTTCACATTCCGGAGAAATATCTGGAGCGCAATTATTAGGAGATTTGCATTTTACAAAAGATGGAACACCAGTATTAATAATTGGCCACCATTTGTTATTTGGCAAAGAAACTAAATTCGAAAAACCTTTAGCAGTAATGGAAAAACATCGAACTACGGCCAATGAAATTGAATATAGAGTTAAAGCTATTATAACTAAAAAACTATTGTTTAGAACTCGTCCGAAACCAATTATTGTATAAAAATGAAAGGTTAATAAAACCAGTATTTAATAAATTAAAAATAACACAACTTTATAAAAGACCTATCGATACACTTAAATAAATAATTGCAGTCTATGACTTATCTAGATCACTGCACTCTGCATCTTCTAGTCACCTAACATGGAACTTAAATATTACCTATTAAGTATCACAAGACTGATTGACACGTCACCGAAGATGCAAAAGTACAATTGTATTGGGAATACGCCCTAGATATTTTGTAAAATAGAAATAATCATATTATATGTTGAGAGAATCTGGCTCATCTGGATCGGCTGGAATTGTGATGCCTCCTGTATCAACTGTTTGCTCGTCAGTGAGATCGCTCAAAGACAGAAAGCAGTTTTGGGTTTCGTCGTCTTCAAGGTCGAGATTTTTCTTCATGAGCTGCAAGATTAAAATAGCAAGTTGCGAAAATTACTTCAATATGATTTTTTACCAATAACAAAACCCGATTTTTTTAAATGAAACTTTAAACTGAACGCGGTCATTTAGAAAGTCTTTATTGATATTCGTTAAGCCGTTCATGAGCTGCAAGATTAAAACAGCAAGTTGCAAAAATTACTTCAATATTTTACAATTAACAATACCCGATTTTTTTAAATGAAACTTTAAACTGAACGCGGTCGTTTAGAAAGTCTTTATTGATATTCGTTAAGCCGTAATAATTTTTGAAGTGAAACTTCTTTGCGGAGGGTGTAAACTGAAAAATTGCGTTATAGAAGTTGAAAAACTCTGAGGCAATTGAAGTGAAACGTCTTTGCCGAGGGTGTAAACTAAAAAATCGCGTTACGAAAGTAGTAATACTCTGAATGTGTTACACGAACGGTAACGCTGGCGTCTCGACTACAGCATTATAGTGCACGCGCACTTCCTCTTTCCCGTCCTCTCTTTCTCCAATAGTAAAAGTTGGGGAGTAAGCAAGCGTGTTTGTGCTAGTGATGGGTTTGATTAAGAAGTTTCACTTCAGCTGTGCAGTCTAAGCACACAATTTATTTTTTTAAATATTCTGTGAGGATTTTGTTCTCAAATATGGACTCTGCTAATAATTGGAGTCGCATAAAATTGATTTTTTTCAGCACTTATATTATTATGAAAGTTCTAAATACATATGTTAAAATAACTTTTGTGGCCAATAATTGCAAATACAAGCGCTGTTGGAAAAGAATAGTGACAGCGATTTTCTATTCAATCATAAAATACGACTTTTTTACTTACGATTCAGTTATCAATTCATACTTATATTATTTCGTTTTGTTCAAAAGATATTTTAAAAATTTCACGTTCTAATTTGTTATGATATTATTAACTAATTTATAATATGGGTTTTCAAGTTTATTTTTTTTTTTCATTTTTTAATATGTTAATCTGTACACCCGCATTGTGTATTTTCGGCGAAAAGTCTAATACGCAAGAAAAAATATATTAAAGTTTCAATAAATGAGGCCCGAGAAAATCGACGGAGCGTGTGACGTCATCTACACCTATAACATACTTTTCTAGCGCTGAGTGAGACGGATATATGACAAACGCGCGGGATACAACGTTTCGTGTCACGTCAAAACTTGCGCGTTCAAACAGCCGATAGCATTTGCCAGTGTCCAGCACGTCATAAACATGGCAGATATTGAATTTAAGTGCTTGATTTAAATGTATTAAAGTTTATATTAGGGCCGTTTTCATAATAAATTTTATCTTCACTTTGATATTTTAAATAAAAATTAAAGTTGTTTTCGTTTCCATAACTAGCACTTTAGCGAGCATTGCAACATTACTTTAGAATAAAGATAAAGTCTTCAAAGTTATTTAAATTGAAGTCTTAAAGTGAGCCCAATTATGAAAACGGCCCTTAATATTACTTGTACATGATGAAGGTTGATATCCAATTCCAATAAGTATTTAAATAACTAGTAAAAGCCGTAGACTTGGAAAGCCCTACTCCATTATTTTAAAAAAATACTTACATTTTGTCCGCATCCTGCCGTCCCTGAAAATATTTCATTTTCATTACTGCTTGACAATTCCGAATTAGAATTATTTAAAGATGTCAGCATATTAACTGTTGATTTATTTTCTGTAAAACCTGCATAAATTATTTGAAAATTTTTAAAAATAATATTCGTTTCTCACCATATTTCTTCATGTCTATTAAATTATTTCTATGATCATTCATATGGCTGATATAAGCCTCTTCATTGACCGTTCTAAACGTACATTCAGTACAGTTGTATGCCCCAGGCATACCTGGATGTTTACTAGCTAAATGTGTTTTGTAAGAATTGCTTTGTATTGCTGTGTAGTCACAATGCGGGCATTTGTATGGACGATCCTATCAAAATAATGATTAAAAAACAATTTAATAATGTTTAATCATAAATTAATTACCCCCGAATGCCGCATTTTATGCCGGCGTAATGAATTATGATCTCCAGTTTTGAATAAACATAGTGAGCAAGAGTATGGCTTCTCGCCTGTATGTTGGCGTAAGTGAATCTAAAATTATTTCATTTAATACACAAAAAATAAAATGGGTTGGATTCTAGAACCCATCCCCCTTGAAATTCCATTTTTTTGTTGCAAGGTATTCTTTTAGAGAAAATTAACGAAGAAACACAAAATTAGAGCGCAGAATTTGTTTTTTGTAAAAATAAACACAGATTTTACCTATTCTAAAGGCCGTTCTTCTAAAAATTATGACTTATTCGCTTGTAACTTTTAAAAAATAATTTAATGTAACAATAATCTAACGCACAAAACTCAATTTGACGATATTCGGGTATAAAATGTAATGTTAATGTTAATATGTGTTATCTCTGTTCAGGTGGTTGCATGAATTTCGCACCAAAATGATTATTATTTTGTGAAAAATATAACTGTTTCGCTTGCAAATTTTCAAAAAATACTTTAATGTACCGGTAATCTATCGCACAGAACTCAATTTAACAAAACTCAGATGCTTACATTCATTTTATATTATTTGAACCCTACTCCTTTTTTAGAAAAAATGCCAAAATCGCTTTAAATATTGCTTTCAGCGCACTAATTCTTGTGGACTTTAGTGTTTTTAAAGGTTTTGCAACTATAACCATAAAAAAATACCTTGAGGGGTAAATGTTCTAGACTTTAGTTATAAAATGTAATCTTCTTACTTGTAGCATGGCTTTTCGAGCGCAACTATGACCACAAACATTGCAAATGAATGGTTTTAATTTGCTGTGAACAGCCTGAATATGTTTTTTGAGACACTTTGAATCAGCGAAAATTTTTCCACATTTTTCACATTTTTTCTGCATAGACCATTTGGGTTGATTTTCTAAGTGAATTATTCGATGGTTACGAAGTTGGGCTGGTTGTTTAAACCCTCGACCACATTCAGGGCAAATGTATTCTCTTTCTTCACTGTGAATTTTTATGTGGTCTTTCAGTTTTACTAAAAGAAAAAGAATGAAATTGTTTGGGAACTTCCAGTTTTGATTTGGGAAAATAATGGAGGCCTTATAGTTCCTTTGCTTTTTATAACAACAGACGTTGCATAAAAAAAATATTTATACATACGTAGGACATTTCGGGCGCTCAAATCCACACATCATCAGCAAAAAGTTTAAAGTTAAAAACATCGAGTAGAAATACATTAGTCAAAATTTACTTAGAAATCGCCGCAATTCATTGTTTGCTACTGGCAGCAAGCGAAGTACGGATTTAAACGCACGAAACGTCCAATGTATGTATAAATAAAAAACTATAATTTTGTAACTAAACACATAAATAGCTGATCTGGATTTTATTGGGTTTTTGTGAATTTTTAAAGTGTTTTTTTTTTATTAAAACCGAAGTGGGTTTTTACCTTCCGTCACCTTTAGGAAAGGAAGGTATTACTTTGGTAAAAAAAAAACGGTGGTGACTATTTAATGAATAAGCACGTTTTAGGATCCCTACAATACGATTTTATTAGTTTTACGATGTGAGTGTGTTTATGTATATGATAAAAATTTCTCCAACGATAACTCCAATACTACAATTCTAAAAATTATAATTCTTTCATATTTCTCTTGTGATTATCAATATGAAAGAATATCTTATTCTCTATACGGTTCGATTATACATTTTCCTTCATATTCAATAGATATAGAGTTAAAGAAATATAAAAGGATTAACTTTCATAAATCAGCCAGCTTTGCTACAATCATGGAAACAGCTGATATATTCAAATAATTCTGACAGAAGTCAGTATCAAGTGCAATTTACATGATGTATACGTTCGAGTTATAATTTTATTGAATTTATAGAATCTTTTCCAAGGAACTTTCGGCATGGAATTTGTAGAAAATAGTATATGTTCGTGTTACAATTTTACTGGATATATAGAATTTTTTCCAAGGAACTTTTGGCATGGGATTTTTACAAAATACTTATATTGACGGAAGGTAATGTGCTGGCCACCGGATTTTTTTGCGTTGGGGAAAATAATACCAGCCCTGTTATAGATACAATGCGCTGATTCTAAATTTTTAAACTATAATTTAATATTACTTTCTTATTATTTATTATTCTTTAAATGATAAAAAAATGTCTTACCATATGTTGAGCCCTTGTACGTACATAAAGGGCAAGCATAAAGATCAACATCAACTTGATGGCATCTCCAAAGATGAATACTGCAAATCCTCCAAGAAATCTGCACCTCTTCACATTCTGGACATCTAAATTGCGATCTGTTGCCTTCCACATGACAATTTTCATGTCTTGCCAACAATTCTGGCCGTGCGAATCTATATGGACATCCTTTAATTGAACACCTAGAACAAAATCATTTTCATACGTCCCTAATAGTATATTAAAATAAAAGTTTCGTAAGACATGATTTTAGCGCACGTGTTGTTTTCTAAGGGACAAGTGCGCTAAAATGTCTAATGAAACGTATATTTTATACTATTTTGGTTGTTTTCTCAAAAAATATTTAAAAATATCAGTTATTTCATTTCCTATTTGGGAACCTTGATTAGGGATATTTAACTTTTTATTTGATTGTTAGTAACAGTGATTGACATTTATGTACTTACATTATTATTTCATTTCAATAGTAGGTCTTCTATACCTTTTCAACTTCAATTTCAGAAAAAGTAAATTCAATTTGCGAAAAAGTAAATTCAATTTCGGAAAAAGTATATTCAGTTTCAGAAAAAACAACTTTAATTTCAAAGCAAATTCAATTTCGGAAAAAATAAATTTAATTTCGGAAAAAGTAAATTCAATTTCAGAAAAAGTAACTTCAATTTCAAAAAAAGCAAATTCTATTTTGGAAAAATAAATTCAATTTCAGAAAAAGTAACTTCAATTTCAGAAAAAGTAAATTCAATTTCGGAAAAGTAGAATTTCGGAAACAGTAAATACAAATTCGGAAAAAGTAAATTCAATTTCGGAAAAGGTAAATTGATATTTTCATATAATTTTTTTTGAAATTGAATCTACTTTCCCTGATATTAAAATACTTTTTCTGAAATTGAATTTACTTTTTCTGAAATTAAAGTTACTATTTTTGAAATTGAAGTTGAAAAAGTATGGTAATAATATTTATTTTATAATGACAATTGTCTAGAATGTAGTTACCAACCTAACAGAAATTAGGTTTGTGTTCTTTTAAGAAGTACTTTATGACATACAAATAAGTTTCATAAAATACATATTAAACAACCAAAATAGAAAAATAATTTTGAGGCAACTCTCACTTGTGTTTTCTGGATTTTATTGTCCCTTGTCCCAAAATCTTTTCGATCAATTTCTTGTTCTTATCTTCAGTGCTTTCAGGTTCTTCTTTTTCATTTTTCGTTTCTTCAGAGTTGAAATTTACGGTTTCTGAATTTTCGACGGCGCAAAGTTTATGATCTTCAATCATATGTCGCCGACAATCTTCTACTGTTAAGAATTGTTCTGCGCATTGGCTACACAAGTATATTAACTGTTTTCCAAAATCAGGATCTGATACAGCGTTTTCATTTGGGATTAATTCGTCTTCTGGGGGAGAAATTACACTTTCTTCATTTTTAATTGGGTTTATTTCAAAAACGTAATTTGAAACATCAGGAGGGATACGTAATATGTTTATCTTTTTATTTTTCTTCTTGCGTTTCTTTACTCGCATTATTTTCTTTTCAGTTTCATCTTCACGAAGAAAAGAAACTGCTTGGAGTTCGTCGTTGCTGAAAATAAATTGCGTAGGTTGTATTTTGTTATCCTCGAGAAAATATTGCTGATTGAATTCGTCAGAAGCTTCTGGGATATTTATTTGAAAATCTTCAGCTTTTATTAAATTGGTATCGTCTAAATTTGGTTCAGTTTTTGTGATTATTCCACTGTTTAATACCGGAATTTCACCATTTGTACATAATATACTTATTGTTTGTACGTTTTCGTTATCAGGCAGTTTTAATCTTTTTGCTTTATGCTGGAAGATGGATTGACAATTTGATAACAAAATTATTTGAATTAAAACTAAAATATGTGTATAACTTACATTTAAATTTAAGTCTCTAGTTTCAAAAACATTTTGTACTTCTTCAATTGTGTTGGAAACTAAAAATTCTGGTTGCACTTCATATATTTGATTAACAACAACTGGTTGAGTCTAAAAATTACATAAATCTTAAAAAAGGTCAATTTTTGGATTTGTTAAACTTACTTGAATATGAGCATCCCTAAAATGAGTTAAAAATTGATCCCTATCATTGCACGTAAAATCACACTTCTTGCACTGGTATGCGGTAATAATCGTAGCTAAATCATTGATATCCAACGAATCCTCAGTGTCATTAGCAACTGTTGAGTCTGGTTCATCATCAACAGGCACATCTGCAGTTTCAAAATCGTCTGTTGTGCTGCCATCATAGGCTACAAGATTGGAAGTCTCGTTTGAAACACTTTTATCATTAAAGAAAGATCCATCTATGTTTAAAACTGTGGTAGAACCGTCTACATTCAAAACTTTAATTAAACTGTTTACAGAATCACTAAAAACAGAATTCTGATTACTTTCAACATCGTTTTCTAGACTGTTCACGCTCTCTATGATATCGGACACTGAGTCATATTTAGCGTTTTTTGATAAAGAATTTGTGAATGTGGTACTTATTCTACGCTTTCTTTTAGTCTTTTCCGAATAAGAATTGTTTTGAGGTTCTTGGATATTAAATAGTAAATCTGGGCAATTTAAATTTAATACTGATTGTTGGGAAATGAGCATTCCATTGATATCAATAAAGGCTTCTTGGGAAGACACATCCGATGACTGAATTACGCTTTCCGAGGATTCTTCGGATTCTTCTTTTGTAATCACTGTTTTCAATGTTTCATTATCATTACTTACTAATTCACTACTGGCAGCTACGTCCACTTCATCATTTATTACTTCATTCGTTATAAATAAACCATTGTCCGTTAGAAAATTTTTATCTGATATCTGAAAATAATACAAAAAAATAACAATGGACTTATCCACTATTTTATTTATGAAACTTCATCAACATTACATGCAATCTGTGTTATGGGGTATGTGACCAAATTTTTATTTTTACATAATAGTAAAAAAAAATACCCGTATTTTTTTAAATCGATTAATTATTTGTACTTTACGAGAAAATAATTATTAAAAATTTGGAAAAGGATCGTAAAAGAACTCTATCCATCGTTTATAGTTTATTTTAGAGAAAAAAACTTCAGATAACAGCTACAGAAAAATTAATTGTATGCAACTTTTATTTCAAGTATTTTTCTCTAAAATAAACCCGAGGCCGCTTGCCTGAGTGTCTGGTCGTGAATCTGGGGAACCGGGTTCGATCCCGACCGACGCCAAATATATCGAATTTTAAATGGCACAAAAGTGACTCCTATGGTGCACTCTCCACGCCAGCAATGAGTGCCCATCTGCCCGCACGGTACAAATATGTCATCATCTTTACCGATAAAGCAGAGTGTCACACCCAGAAATGGGTAATATGCCGTGATATGTTTTATTTTATTTATATAAACGATTGACAGAGTTAAAACACTGTTAGTCACCTTCTAATCACCATTCATGCTACCACCCAATATTATTACAAACTAATATTTAGTTTTTATTATTATAATGGGAAGCTATCCATTATTATTCGTTACGCCATAATAATTTTTTTAATATTCTATTTATATCGTAGATTTTACTTTAATTTTGTTCTCAAAAAGTGGAATTCGCTAATAATTTGAGTCACAAATTGATCTAGTTCAACATCTATAAATAAGTTAAAATAACTTTTGTAGCCAATAATTGGAAATAAGCATGAATAATAAGTAAATTAATAAAAAATCTACGTATATTTATGTTAAATAAATTGTGAAAAGATTATGTCAACCACCGGGATTTGAACCCGGGACCTTATTTTGCCGGAGTAGATGGTTAGAACGTTACTTCGGCAAAGTAAGGTCTCGGGTTCAAATCCCGGTGGATGAACAACCAATTTTCTAATTTGTTACTAAGTTACATTAGTTAATATTTAAATCGTAGAAATAGGCATTAATGATCAAGAAAATTTTAATTAACGAAGAAAGATTTTGTGAAAAATCCCAGTGAGGTCCATGAATTTTTCACAAAATCTTACTTCATTAATTAAAATTTCCTTGATCATGAAGGCCTATTTCTACGATTTAAACAATTAAATTTAATCACAAATAAATATTGTTATTAAAACAAATTATTGTTGATGTGCATTTATTAATACCACGGCTCACTGTAAATAACTAATAATTATTACTTATTGATAACCCACCTCCAAAGGGTAAACAATTTCTGTATTATCACCGCTTCCAACATTATCTTCAACAAACTGATTCTCTGAAGAACTTTGCTCCAAAATATGCTGAAGAGTTTCTTCTGGAGGCTGCATATCTTCCACAGATTCATTGCTTTGATTAACCAATAGTTGTTGGGAATCTAAAATTTAATATTAATTCTCTACCAAATATGTAATTCAGTAGTGTATTACGCACCATTCTGTCCGTTTAATAATATAGGTAGCCCTCCTAAAGTCCAAACAGTCCCTTCTAATTCAGTCAACAATAAATCATCACAAATATTCGGAACTTGAACAAATTCTTTCGACTCGTTTGTTTGGATTAATAATTGTGAAGTAATTTCTGGATTGTGTTTAAAGAGTGGCAAGTTGTTTTCTTCGGTTGATATATTCATTTTTTTATTATTACTATTACTACAAAAACGAAATATGCAAATATACACCAGTTAATTTTATATGTTCCTATATTTTCATTTTAAATCATTTAATTTATATTTTTCTGTACAAGAAAAATGTCTTTAAAACTGTAAATTGAGAGTGCCATGGAAAACAATAATAAAATCGTTTGTCACATTTCTTAGTTCATGAAAACAAATGAAGACTATACATAAAAAAATAAACTAGCACTCTCTGTGTAATGTTTTTAATTCTAAACATTTTTTGTGTTTATGCTTTTAGCCCCGGTATTTTCATCTCCGGTTAAACAGCTTCTTAATTTAACTGTCAGTTAAAAGAAAAACACAGTATCGAAATTATAGCCTAAATTGTAAAAATTACACAAGTGTCAATTATTCGATGCCTCATTGTTTTTATATCCGACAGTTTAAGAAGAAATGAAAATGTCGGGCCCTTAATTTAATTAGTAATCAACAATCGACAAATTAAATTATTAACTTTGTATTTCCCACAACATATTTCAATTCTTCATATATAATTATTAATAATTATGTACTAAAAACATATACAAACCTTAGATATTGGGTTCAATTTCAAACATTATAAATACTGTAGTGGAATAATATCGTACTGTACCAGGAAACTGTTTTTAAATTTATGTATGCAAACACATTATCAAACATTTGCTAAAAGGTTTTAATCTCACTTTAAAATACATTTGAGACACATAATCATATATGCACTAATTATTATCACTTTTGGTTAATAAAATATAGTAATTATTTGTAAATACTCTAAAATAATCTGCTATTTAATGAAAATTAATAAGATTCAAGCATTTCGACTCTTCGCCGCCATTTTGTAATCACGTGCCTGATTGATTTACACAACCGCGGGAAATTCGAAAATATTATTTTCTTTCATGGTCATAATTTTGTTTCGCTAGTTCTGGATTGAATTGCGAATTATATTTTTGTTTTATTGCAGTTTGTTCTGCAACTGGTTCTGGTTCGGGATCTCCTCTAAGTTTCGCTAATAATTTTTCTGCCTTAGCTCTTTCTTCTCGTTCTCGTTTAATTCTTTCTGCGCGTAACAATTCCAGTTGTCTTTTTTTCTTCTCTTTCGCTTCATCTTCGGAGAGAGATTCAGATAAATCTCCAGAGCTGCTGGATTTGTATTTTCTTTTGTTTGATTTGTGTTTCTTGTGCTTGTGTTTCTTCTTCTTCCGTTTACATTTTCGTTTGTGTTTTTCTTCGTCTGAGTTACTGGAAACTCTTTTGCGTTTTCTACTTGGTTGTTCTTCTACATCTACAGGTTTCGAATTGACAAATTCCTTTACAGGAATTTCTTTAGATTTAGTTTCATCTTTTTTAGGTTCCAAATATTTTTTCATAACATTTAATGGATCATTCATTTCTTTTGTTTTCGTATTAACTTCTTCTTTTTTTGCAGAACGATCTGGTATAACATTATACCAACTTTTTTTGCCAAGAGCTTCATTTGTATCTTGCCCTAAATAAGTAAGATATCCAATTTTCTTCTCATATTTTTCCTGTTCTTCTTTCTTTTCTTTTTCGTGGTCTGCGTTAACTTTTTTGTAATCTTTGTTACCTTCTTCAATATTTGAGAAGAAATTAATATGCCCACTTTCTTCCTGAATTGAAGTTGGAACGTTTTGTTCCAAATCTCCAATTTCTTGGGCAATTTTATTTGCGTCATTTCCATATTTTTGTTTGGCAAGGTTTTTTAAAACTTGCAGTCGTGCTTCCGATTCCTATAAATCAAATGTTTTGTAAGTGAAAATTTATTTGATAAAAACAAAAACATACAGCTAGTTTGCTCCGTTCTTGTTTTGTTTTCTCTTCTTCGGCAGCTTTTGCTTCATCTCTTCGTACACGAGCAATGTTCTCTTTGGTACGAACATGCCATCTAGAATTGAATAAGTATTATTACAGTATACGTTAAAAAAATAATTATTTTGTTACCTTTTCTTTGGCAAAATATTCATTTTTACGACGTTTTGCTTCGATAATTATGTCTATGAAGTTAGGCGGAGTACTAGTAAGAAAATCTGTCAAGAAATGTTTACAAACATTGACAGCTTTTGACAGAAACATTGACAAATTTTGTAGGCATTTGAAAACAAGAAAAGTTTTAAGGTAACTAAGAAAATGAACGACGAAGAGCAACTAAGGTGTCATCAATGTAAAATTGATTTATCTGATGTTGCTGCGTATTTAACTCATGATGGAACAATGGTTTGTGAAAAATGTGCTGCTCCCGATATCGCTGCTCAAAATCGAGGAACAAATGAACTCAAAATCATTCCATATAATACGTTAGAAAAGTTAAAATGTGTAAAATGTTCCAAATATTTGAGTTGTGGACCAATTTTTTGTGAAAATGATGGTTCTGTTTGTGGCTTATGTTCTACTGAAGATTTACAAATAAGAAATAAAGAATATGAAGCTTTAGCTAATCTAATGCTCTTCCCATGCAGGTAAAAAACTTTATATGTTCTTAGTTTTACACTAAAACAAACGTACGAGGGCTGCTGGAAAAAATTCTACAATCTACTAGTAAAAGCGACGATTTTCTACTTCATACATAAAATATAACATTTTTACCTCTCGCCATAACGTAGATAACGGAGGTATGTTTTCGGTCAAAAAATTCGATAATGAGTTTTCAGTAAATAAGCACGAATTAGGGTTCCCTCGCCACAACATGTTTTTACTATTTTTATAATGATGTCTGTCTGTGTATATGTGTGACGATTTTTTCGTACACTATCATTCTTATATATAACTTCCAAAAACTTCTATTTCTATTTTCCGTATTTAAGCTTTCTGCATTCATATGAAAAGTTGATTAGATTTAGAGTTAAATTGGATGACCGGAAGTGGTACTTTACTTGAAGCGCTTAACAGTTCAGTTTTTAATGAAAAAGTATATTAAAATATAATCCAAAATTTGTAAATTTATTATTTAAGACTTTTATATTAATGAGAACGACATTTTAGATTTTTGCTAAAAATGATAAACTGGGAGTGGTACTTTACTTGAAGTTCTGAACAGATTTTCTTGAAAAAACAACATATTAGATTTTGACTATATTATATGATAAACCAGATATGGCACCTTAATTTTGAGCTCTACAGATTTTCTAGGAAAAACAATAAAATATAATCCAAAATTTCGTATTGCAGACTTTTCTATTTATTGGAACAACAAATTAGATTTTGTTTACAAATGATCAACCGGAAGCGATACTTTGCTTAAAGCTCATTGCTATTTCAAACATGGAATTGGCGGAAGTTCATGTGCTGGCCACATCAAATTTTTTACTTGTGATTCGGTTATCAATTCGTACTTATATTAATTCGTTTGCTTAGGCAGCATTTAAAAAAGGTATTTTGCTAAAATATGGAAATTTCGCGTGAAAATTTTCGTGCGATTATTTTCTGTGATTTCAAACGTAATCTGACGCCGAAAAAGTGCATCAATCGACTTGATTTGGATTTTGAGGATGAAGCACTATCCAGTAGGACAGTTTATAATTATTGGTTTACCGAATACTATTCTCTGTGACTAGTTTCGTGAAGGTCGTCGATCCTCTTGTGTGGTTCCTCTAAAGTTGATGTGCGCGAAATGGTTGAGCGAGATCGGAATGTGACATACCTTGAAATTCAGACATCTTTCCGTATTGACATGAAAGGTATACACATGTTTTTGCATAATCATCAGGTACTGGATCTAGAGTGGAAAAACTGCTCTCAAAATTGGTTCGAGTGCATGCAAGAGTGCTAAAGGAGAATCTTTTGAAAAACAATAAAACCATTTATAAATTTCTTTATGTCTTCGTTTACAACGTTTGCAGAAACTTTTCCAGCAGCCCTCATAATAAACTTAATAGTTAGTCGGGAAGATAATTTCGAGTGATATTTATTATAGATTCCAAAAGTATGGTTGCAATGATTCAGTACCATTTTCGGTCAATAATGAACCTGATCATGAACTGATGTGCCTATTTCGCAAAGAATCATGCCCCGTAATGGTTTCCGACTGTCGATGGGAGGGCAGTAAAGAAGATTATGTCCAACATTGTGAAGACAAACATCCAGATAGATTAGTAGATAATCCCCTAAACTTATCATACGATGTTACCGTACCAAGCGTTTGTACATTTCTGCTCAAAGCTTTTGGCAATTTATTTATTTTTCACACTAAAGTTTGTACGAAAACAAATACTATTTACCACACTATTCAGTCTGCAGATCCATCAAATTGTAATAAATTTGATTACGCTGTCAGTATTTTTCGCAATAATAAAATAGTGAAACGTTCTGGTAAACTAACGCCGCGATGTAGATTTGATTATAAATCAAACGATTTTATTATAACTAACATAAAACATTTAGAGAAAGCTTTAGAAGGTTTGGAAAAATGTGTTGTTACTATCACAATTAATAAAATAAACCGTAGTGTTACTTGCGGTCAGTGTCAAAAGAAAACATATAAAACTTATTGGTTTAAAGATAATACTACATGGCTTTGTGAAAACTGCAGCCCGGAAAAACCCACTCATTGTAAAAATCCAGGTTGTAATCATTCAGATTTTGAGAAAAAATGTCAAAAACACGAATTATTTTTCTGTCCTTTCGGTACGTGGTGTTGGCTTTGCATAAAAGATGTTAAAAGAGGAGAATTCATGAATCATTATACTACCAAACATTTAGATATCTACAAAGAAGGCGAGCCCTGGGATGCAGCAAGAACAGGCATTTACGATAAGTTACTCTTGCTCCCAACAAAATTCGGAAACACTGTCGTTAAATATAAATTTAGCGTCACTGAATTTACAATTCAAGTTAGAACTGCGTTTTCGTCTCAACAACTGCCGGAATATTACTGTGTTATAACATTGGCGATAGATCACGACCCTCGAGCCAGTAAAACTTATTTTTTGGATACATTTTTTGATGAACTGTATGACTGGAAATTAGATCTTACTAAAGAAAAAAATATAATTCAGTGGCCTGATACAATTTCTGTTAAAATAACTATTGAGAAGGGATCAAAACCTGATAAGAAAACTGTGGAAAATGCTGTTTTCCAATAATTGTTTTTGTATTTTTCATATTTTAAATTGTAATAAAGCAAATAAATATCTACATGATAATTTCATTTCTTCTTGTCATCCGATATATAATGGGGATTCCACCATTTTTTTTTGTCATCTGAAAGCTTAGATCATATAACTTAAAATTCATTATTAAGCATATTTTCGTATTTTTTTTTTTTTACTAATTTCCCGTAATGCGATTGAGCTAGAAACTCCCGTAGTTCTCGTGTAGTAGAAAAATGTATCTTAAATATTTAAACCATATCCCGTTGTATATGTGACCGCATTTATAATGAAGACCAGTTTTAAAAATGCTTCGGTCATCATAACTGTAACGCAAAAAGTAAAACAACACAAATCGAACATAAAATTGCAAATATTATCCTAACATTCTTTTCATATTGTACCGAAGAAAACTATATTTATGTTAATTGGTTGTTGACATTAACATCGCGAGAAAGTACAAGAAGTAGATATGATTCATGGTGAAATGTTGAAGAGAAAGAATTTTTAAGATTAAGAACAGGAAGATCAGTTCTTGTTGGATCTTTCTTGAGTACAAATCTTTAAGGTTTAAGTAGCGCGTTTGTGAATTGAAATGTATAAAATATCAATAATTATTTTATTTTTAACGCACATATGTAGTGGACTAAGTATTAATAGTACAGGTAAATTACTTATTTTAAATATACTCGTATAGGGTGATGGCAGTTAGGGGTGAACATAGGAATTTAACATGATATTTTAGTTTTGTGAATTTTCCTGCTCCCTGTACATTTTATAGCAAAAACCGTTGAGTGCAAAGTTGCACAAAATTAAATATACAATTGTTTTTACAATTATTCGGTACATTATAGTTCATTTCACGTAAAAAAAATAGCGTTGATTTAGATAGGGATGTAAATTCTGCCCTTTGGTTGGTCAGAATGCTAACCTAGTTCAGAAAAGCGAAAAAAAAAATCACTTATCAGCTGTCAATTATCAAATAAAATCGACAGAATTGTGATATTTAACCATGTGTTGTAATTTTTCATATTCAGGACTCATGCATTTTCGAGATAAAAAAAAAAATGTTTTAATTATTAACAAAGTTTGGTTTAAATAATTTAAATTATTTATTTATTTATTTGGCCCTCAAGCGCCATCTGCTATTTTCTTACTTGAAATGAAGTATGGTAGCAATAGCCATGACACTTGTTTTCTTTTTTCTAGTTTTCATTTGACAGAATAGTACATTCTATAACTAGTATGGAATAGATAATTTCCACGCGAGCGAAAAGTTTGTAGGCCGGACCTTAGGCGAGGTCTACAGTTTCGCGAGCGGCGGAAAATAAATTCCATATTCGTTTGTAGCTATTTCCAACATAATATTCCTTTATAATAAAGACACGTTCCTCTTTCTAATAAACATTATTTATTTACTATAAGTTAAATTGACGTTTATAAATAATTTATGAAAACTAAAAAGTGAAAACAAGTGTCAGGGCTATAATTTATGAAAACCAAAAAGATGAAAACAAGTGTCAGGGCTATTGCTACTATAAGTCGAAATTTTAAAATTTCTTTTTAAAATTGTGAAGAAACCAAACATAATAAAAAATGTAAAAACTGTTTTATATGCAATTTTTAATGGGGGATTACGGCTCAATCGAATTAAAGGAAAATAGTAAAAAAATACGAATGTATATGCTGAATAACGAATATTAATAAAAAAAAAAAATGAAATGGTATAATTGAGATATTTCGGAAATAAAGGGTTTTTTGTTATAGCGCTTCGACACTAATATGAAAATATTTTGATTGGCGACCGAGAGACCACCTATACATGCATTACAAATAGCGTGTTAGGAGGTGGGGATTATTACCAATGGAAGTTAAGAAATTCAAATTCGAAAGGCGGGGTTAACATTCCTGTACAGCAGTTTTCAAACAGTTTTTATTTTAACATAAATTTCTTGAATTAAACTTAATAATTTAAATACACTTGTAATTATAAAGTATGTAGACTTATACAGTGTTATAATATTCATTTATTTTTATGTAAATATAACATAAAATAGCATATATTTCAAGAACATTTAGGTCCATGATGAAAACAGTTTGATATAAAAACACATAAATGTGACGTCACGCCAATCTTTTCAAAATTCGGGAGACCATAACTCGCTTATTAATAGGATTTTTTTCACCGGATTTTCATCAATAGTCTTAGTTTTCCTAATATTTTCAGATGAAATTATAAAAAAAATGGTGTAATCCCACATTCCGTACACTCTACAGTTTTTGCCATAAAATGAACAGGAGAGCAGGAAATTGCATAAAACTAAAATCCCATGTTAAATCAATATGTTCACGCCTAATCGCCACCATCTTGTATATCAAATTTTATTTGTGATTTCTTGTAGAAAACTTAGAAACAACAACTTTCCAAGCTGAAGAAACAACAATCGACCCGATACTAACATTAGAACAATTTAAAAATGTTCAAATAGAAAACAAACAATTATCTAATATAACAGCAGCACTTCCTGGTGTTGTTAATAATGTAACAACTTCTGTTACTAATATTTACAACCGTATTCCATGTTCATGTGTAAAAGGACAATGTGGTTGTTGCACAGGTTCATTTTTAGAATCTTTTAATCAAAAAGCGTGTTTAAACGTCACTTACGAACCAGACGACTTTGCATTCAACGCTGATTTATCCCTAAATGGACTCGTATTCTACAGAAGACGCATATCAGGAAGAAACCCTCCCCCGATATGTCTCCGAATTCCCAGATTAAGAGCGGTGCGAGTATGCGCCCGATTTTCAGATGTATATTTCCCGGGGGCAAATATGCACGCTTGCATTGGATTTGAAGCGAATTGGGATGATTTTCAACTTTTTGAATCACCGTTAAATTGCTTTAGAATTGGGGCGCAGGGAGTTGCAGTTGTTGCACCAGAAGATGGCGGCGGTATTGGTGGCACAACTGATGAAGATGATGACGATGATGATGATGATGATGACTTTGAAGATTATGATGACGACGCGAGAGGATTTAAATTTGGAAGGAATCTTGTTGAAATGGATGTACATTAAAAGTATGAAATTTTTATATATTTATTGCGTATTTAAATAAATTTGATTGTACATTTGAGTTTTTACAATGAAATATTTCTATTGAAAGACATTTATGATACACGGGTAAAAGTGGACGTGTGTCTTTCTTGGTCCTTACATCTAATTTAAAATAATTAAAAAAGAATGCAGGTACTCATCTATACTTAGAAACAAAATAGGAATATTCAATAGGGTATTTTACTACAATGGAATGGGGTCCGGTACTCATTTTTCAATTTATTTATTTTCTGAAAGATTGAATAAAATAATGAATTTTAGCGTTTCTTATGCCCATATTCATAAACACTCGTAAAGTTTCAAAACGGTTCGTTATAATTTTTATCCAATAAAAACAGTCGACATTGAAAGAAAAATCGAAATTTTGTTTGTCAAGTTTGATTCTATTTGTCAAAAATTATAACGAACCGTTTTGAAACTTTACGAGTGTTTATGAATACGTGCATTATACTTTCCAATTGTGTATGTTTTTCGAAATATAATTTTTTAAAAATTTTACTGAATTTTAAATTTGACGTCACGTCAGATACATACATTTGTCAGGTGTCATTCATTCGTGTGTTAGCAGTGTGAGTTGTCATTATAGGAGATATTTTGTTAATAGTGTGTTTTTTAAATAGTTTTGCAATTTATAAAACAAAGATGCCTTTGAGCGAGAAGATTTAAATCAGGGATTTGTTAACTACTGGATGGAGCGAGTGAATCTTTACCATGTACCCGGCCAGATCGACAGAGATAGTCATACATAATTCCGATTTGTTGTCTTTGTTTCCGTTACTTGTCAAATCTTTTGTTTGACAGGTTTGACAGATTTTAGATTATTCTTGATATCATTATTGAAATATAATTATTTTAATATATGAGAACGGTTCGAAGGTGTTGTGTTGAAAATTGTGTATTAAAATATGTGATGAACGGTGCTGTGTCGTTCCATTAGTAAGTTATGATTAAAATTATGATTTCTTCAAAAAAATTATTTGACAAATAAAAGACTTATATTCTTATAGGTGTTCTAATTTAGCGTTGCATTAGATGTATTTGTACTTATTTCACGTTTCATGATCAAATATACTTAAACACAATTAATTTTTGACGTAAATTTGACAGATGTGAATATGACAGATATGAATATCAAATTCACTTGTCTAAAGTGGAATTATCTATAGTTTTCTCACTCACACTTCCTGTGTTCTCTCTTAATCTAGCCGGGTACACAAGAAATACATATATCGATATACACTTGCTCCATCCAGTAGTTAACAAATCCCTGATTTAAATAATCTGACAAAAAAATTATGTCGAGATGGTTAACTGTCACTGTCAAAAAATTATAGTTGTACCACCTTGTCAAAGACTAATGTCCGTATTCATAAACATTCGTAAAAATTTTAAACGGTTCGTTATAATAATTATCCAATGAAAACAATCGACATTTGAAACTTTACGAGTGTTTATGAATATGGGCATAATTTTTTTTTTTTTTTTAATAAATAAGTGTTTCATACGTTTCCACATAATTTAGAATTATATTTAAATATATGGATTTTATTTTAACAAATTTTGAATAACGTAAAATTATATTCTTTTCGTTTAGTATTTATACTACATAGTGATCAAAAATGGCTGAAGCGTGCTACTCCATACGATTTTTACATTTGCCGCTTGTTATAACAAAATTACCATTTCCATGGGCGTACCCGGCGTACCTTCCTAATTTTGCCAACTGTCATATGAATAATGCTACGAATCGTGTTCTTTATATTCGGCCGAACGAAATTATGCGTCAAGAAAAAATTTGTCATGCTCTTCATTAAAAGCGATAATGTAAAGAAATTACTTAAAAGATTTTTCACGAAGGTATGCGATATAAAAATCAAATGAATCAACGTATGCAATGATATTAATCAAATACCATGCACCTGTCATATATGGAATATAGCACGAATATAGTTTTGAATTATTGAAAACTAAAATATAATTGTGACGTTATTTTGGAACAAAAGTTGTCACGTGACTATCAGTCTTTTTTGATCGCTGTATAACTACATTAAAGTTGTGACATTATATCGTTGTAGCGCCCATAGTTTTTATTAAAATTATGAATGAAAAGTTTTGTTCTTTAAAAAAAAATTGGTACAAAATCATTTAAAATGAGTCATATTTGCAATTTTTTTATAGTACCGGACACCATTTAAGAATATTGTACGCAAAAAATATTCAAAACTATTTTTAAGCCTGTTAAAAAAGTGTAGTTTTTTCATCAAAATGGATTCATAAAAAAATGGTTTTTTACACAATAAAAGCGTGAAAAAATTAGACGCTATGGCACTTTTTTATGCTTTTATTTTAGTTATTTATACATGAGTAAAAAATATAGTCTTATTTCACGAACAGGAAAGTTTGGGTGAGTGCGTCAAATTCTAAAAGTGAAATAAGACTTTTTAAATTGCAAAAAAAGCATGGAAAACAGTGCCATAACTTTTCATTTTTTCACCCGTTTGCGTTAAAAAGTACACATCTCGTTTAAATGAAATATAAAACAGAGATAGTTTCAGAAAGAAATAATAGAATAGTAGTAGAATACCCGATTAAAATAGGAGTACAGAATGTCTCATTTTCGATGTTTATTTAAGCAAGGATTTAAGGTATTAATGATAGAGCAAAACCGTTTACACATTTAAAGAAATAAGAAAAACTGAAAAAGTAACATTAAAAATAAACAAAAGGTGATATGTAATAGATTTTTTCGCTTGTTTCTTTTTTCAATTTTTTCATTCAAAAAAATTAATAATTCAGGTTTTAATCATGTTTAAAATAAAAGAATATAGACTTGTCATATATCACTGAAAAGCTTATAAAATAAGTAAAAAGATGGGATTATTTTCAACATAGGTTCCCATTCAAAAATCAAGTTTGCGTCTCTAGAATGATTGTTTTCAAAAAATCTAATTATCCCATTTTATTCTACTTAAAAAACGGTACAAAATTTGTTTAAACAATTTTTCTCTATAATAATAAAAATGAGATATTGGCGAAAAACTAGTTTTTGCCTGTAGCTCAAAAACAAATGAAGATAGAACATTCCTATGGTGATATTAAACTTTTCTGGAAAAATTGATCCAGGAATGTACAAATGATTTTGCTGTATCATTAATATTATCCGAGAAAACTTAAAAAAGAAAAAGAAAATGAGACTGTACTATGAAAAGTGGTCCACAAAATTTTAAATGTATATTAAAATATAAATAAGCTCGGAATGTTGGTCCAAAGTGAAAACCTGATAATTATAAAAATAGATAGAAGACTTGTAGAGTTTCAAAATAGTTAAACATGTGATAATGTTTTAATATTGTAAACATTAAAAACAAGTGCCCTTTTATCACACATTATAATACTAGTTGTTACTACGATTTCTATAATTAATAAATAGAAATCAAGCCAGTGGCGGCTCGTCCAGGGTGGCAGAGGGGGCAGTGCCCCCTCAGATTTTTTTACATCAATATATTATAAATTAATTATTATAAAAGTATCAATTTGATCCTATAGTTAGCATTAAACAATGTACTGTTTAAATTGAAATTAGCGCTGTGCCGCTCAACAGCGCAATATGCATCAAATTCTGTTTGAGGGGGCATGCCCCCTTCAGAGAAAAATTATGGCATTATACTCCGCGATACGTTCCAAACTTGTGCAGTATCTAGCCCAGCGCTCACCAATGATGCACAAGTGAGACGTACGTCGGGTCACGCAGCACACAGAGGCGGCAAGCCCCCCCTGGCCATCTATAATACTGATTTCTTTACTTATGTTCTACAGCAAATTACCCGTGCTAATGGGTACACTATATTTTCAGTATTCTTATTATTTTCTTATTCTTATGAAAATATGAAATCTATTTACCGGTATTTAAACATTGGATTTATTATTTAAATAATAAATATGTATATACTATATTTATAATAAATTCTATGATATTAATGATTAATATGGAGTTATACAGAATTAATTTGTATAAAACAAATTAATAATTTAAAGTTAAAGTAAACATTCTGTAAAACTGATATAACAACATACATAAAGTATTTTCAAAAAAAATTATTTACGAGTTTTTTTAACAAAATTGATATTTTAATTTCCAAATGAATGTTTTGCTTATTTTTCAAGCTTATAAATTAATTCATAAAAATAATCCCAATATCTGAGTGAGAGAGCCGCAGAGGTGGCAAGCCCACGTTGTGAATCGGAAAGAATCGCACGTACTCGGAGCACTTCGTACCTCGCGTTTCGCGTAGTAAGAGCAAGTCTCACAAAGCACCTCAGTCTCAGGTCTGTCGTATGTAACTTGCGTTACTCAAAGCTTGAATGTGTAGTACTGTAATATTCCAATTTTACTACTTATTCTTATCTTGTTACTTCTACTTCCTTCTATTGTAATATATTTTTGTATCGTTATCTCTTGTTTTTGGAGGTCTTCTTCTAGTTTTTTCTATTGTATTTATATTCTTGTTGATAATTAATATTAAATTTGTTAGTAAGCAAATCGGATTTCTAAATAAAGTTCCATGACCACAGATTAATTTGCCCCCCCGCTCAAAAATACCACGAGCCGCCACTGAATCAAGCGTATATTTAAAGGAATTCTTAGAGAATAATATTCGTCGTAATGTATCGATAAAATTGTGCAGTTTTTCGATTTCTATTTATTAACTTGTTGATAAACATTTAAATTTGATATTGTGTTTCATATATTCTCAGCATAAAATTTAATAGGAAGAGTGTCAAACTTAACAATAAAATCTATATTCCTTGTCCCTATTATAGAATATCATTTACTTAACTTATTGACTCAAATATTTTCAAAAGAAAACATCTACATATACCTTGGTGCTTGGGCAAGACAAATCTTCGGCCGATGCGGTGAGCGTATCTTAAAAGGAATTCTTTTTTGAAGTCAGTTGATTTACTTTATTATCACAGTTTCTGCTTGGAGATACTGGCGAGGACCGAGATCTACAATCATTCATTTCATTATAAATTCCACAGTTAGAAACAAATTGTGAAAAGATCATGTCAGCGATCGGTATTTGAACCCGGAACCTTTACTTTGCCGCTACAACAATTGAGCTAGGGCGGATTCTATCACAATGGCCAAAATCAAGCTGAAATAGAGGTTTCCAAGTCTACGGTTTTTAAAAAAATACTGTATATCAATGTTCATCATATATAAGAAGTAATAATAAGGTGAATATATTCATTAATATTCTGATTTTTATTACCCTAATAAGAAAATGAAACTTTAATGAAAATGAAACCTTATGTTTTTTGTATTTTTTTGTTTAAGTCAAGCTTAAAATTTAAGTAGCAGCAGTGCAACTGGGCATAAATGGATTTTCAATTCATAATTATTTTTGCTAATATGACATTTATAAGTATATTAAATACTTATTTTAAGTTTCGCCTATAAGGGCCCAAAATTTCTAGCTACGCCACTGGTTTAATATTTTTATATTCAGAGTGTAAATCGAAGAGTGGGGCGGGGGCATAGGAGTTTAACATGGGAACTCAGTTTTTTTTCAAATAAAAATTAGATATTTCAATTCTGCATCTAAATAATGTGATACAATTATTCTAGCTCTTCATATAAACGTAAAATTTAATTATAGAGTTAGTTAAATTTAATTATAATTGACAGTTAAATATAACGCATTTGTTAATTTTTTGTTATATCCATGGCTGCCTAGACTAAAAGCTCATAAAAACTGTAACTTTGTAATGAATTTTTAAGTTTATATGAAGAGCTAGAATAATTGTATCACATGATTTAGATGCAAAATTTAAATCACTATAACTTTTGAAGTATTTTTGCATAAAATAATTAGGTAACGTTTGGGCAAAGAAAAACTGATTTCCCATTTTAAACGCCTATGTGTTACTTTTCGATTTATACTCTGTACAGATTAACATACTACAAAATAAAAATAAAACATTTGTAAACCCCAAATGTGGAGTTGGAATACCACTGCATTTATACATCTTGCGAACATGTCATAATTTGCTTTAGGCCCTTATTAGATCCTGGTTTTGGTTTATGATCTTTCCATAATTCATTTCTAACATATAGACTGTTAGCTCTCCGTAAATATATCCTACACTTTTATTATTTACTTACTGTGAGCAATTTGTAAAATGAGGACTTAGAGGAGCTTCATTGGACAGGAGTTGTTCATGATCTTGTAAAAATTTCTGAATATCAATTCCATTAACCTAAAAAAATAATTTGAAGCAATTTCTTGAAGATTCTTTTTGTTTACTTACCTTTGAAGGTTGGAGGAACCTTTTGGGTATTCTAGATAGGAAATCTGTCGACTTAGGAGGACCAAATCCCAGTCCAAGGAGCACAGCTTCTGGATCGGGTCTTCTTAGTTCTAGTACAGATTCAACACTTGAGCAGTTACTGGCATCGTCAGATTGGATTGAGGCATCCCTCATTAAAAATCCTCTGACGCCTAATTTTGCCGGAGATCCTAGACTGACAGGACTGTATTCTGGTTTAAATACCTGACTGCCTATATTGTTCGTTTGTTGTGGGTTTACAACTGGAAGCGAATCTATCCATTGTTGAACTGTTACAGGAGATTTTCTTCTCATTTTTAAAGTGTTTAAATCGTTGCTTTAATTAACAAGCACTATCTTCATTGTTCTACATTAGGTGCACTTTTTACTGCTAATTTTCACACCTGTTGCTCAACTAAATTTATGTAAAAATTGACGTCAGTCGACGAACGTCAACGTCATTTTTCCAGTGGCGTGCCATTAAATGCGGTAATATACAAAGTAGGGGATTCCAGCTCAATCGAATTACAAGAAATTAGTAAAAAAATACGAAAGTATATTCTAAATAATGAATATTAATAAAGAAATAAAATGATATAATTGAAATACTTCGGAAATAAGAGTTTTTTTTTGTTATAGCGGCTCGACAGGAATATGAATTCAATATTATTTTGATTGGCCGCCTATAAATACATAACAAATAGCGTGGTATAAAATAAATAAATAAATATATCATCACGGCATATTACCCATTTCTGAGTGTGCCAATCTGTGTTGTACACAGATTTCGGTAATGATGATGACATATTTGTACCAGGCGTCACCTCGGGGGCACTCATTGCTGGCGTGGAGAGTGCACCACAGGGGGTCACTTTTATGCCATTTAAAATTGGAAATATTTGGCGTCTGTCGGGATCATAGACAAAGAAAGATATATACTAGACCGAGCTTCCATCATGGCGGCAATGTCCAGCTTTGTGCCGAATTGAATAAATATCGAGACGCTAATTCTAGTGTAAATTCTACAACATAATGAAAAAAAGTAACTATGCAGTAACTTAAATTACGTATTTTACATCATTTCTTCATTTCAAAATAATAAAGCTCAGTCGCCCAATAAAAAGTACGAACAATATTTAATTTACATTATTTTTACAATAATTATAATAAATATTTTCTTCAGTTGTAGTGAATTTTATTTATTTATATTGGCAGCCCAGCAATCTGTCATTTCTGTTAGTGAGAGTTTTTCAATTTTATTTCTTTGGTTAGTATGTGTTTACAAAGTTTGTTTCGCTATTTGTTTTATGTACAAATATATTTTATTATTGAATTTGATTGTTTTCAGTCTTTACCGTATACATATATCTATATTTTGTTAGATCCGGAAAACATATTTTTCCTATTTTTAAATTTTCCGCCTTTCTATTAGCGTCTCGTTATGGCGCCCATCGATTCTATTTGGCACAAACTCCTAACATTGTAAACTCGGTCTAGTATATATCTTTCCTTGTCTATGGTCGGGATCGAACCCGGTTCCCCAGGTTCGCGATCAGACACTTAGGCACGCGGCCACGGGAAATTCAAATATCGGAGGAGTGGCCAACAGTCCAGCATTGCAATTCTCAAACAGTTGTTAAAATATTCATTTATTTTTTGTAAATATAATTTAAAAATAGCATACATTTCAAGAACATTTTAGGTCTATGATGAAAACATTTATACATGTCGTCACATAAATTTTTTTCAACTTCGGGGGATCATAACTCATTAAAAGGAGTCAGTTGAAATTATAAAAAAAATGGTGAAATTCCTCATCATTTCGGCACCTATGAGTTAAACTATTAATAATATCTATTTTTAATATTTACTGTTAGTTTATTGCTCTTTAAGTATGTAGTAATTGTTGATAAAATCTCCCAAGAATTTTACGGTAATGAGTGTGACGCCAATGCTTTCCTGTCAAAGAAAAGAGTACATTTCCATTTCTCCATACTCCACGTGAATATTTATTTACATATAACCTAATTCCAGCAAACTTATTTACTGTAATTGAATAATAATGACTGAAATTTCCAACAATAATGACCGACTACCATCTTCATCGTCATCAGAAGATGACTGCGGTTTGTTCCAATAAAATCATTTAAAAAAACAAACCAATCTCGAGTCATTTTTACAGATGATTCTTCAAGCGATGACGATTCAAAATTTCAAGTAGCTATGTGGGATTTCAACCAGTGTGACCCCAAAAAATGCTCAGGCCGAAAACTAGCGCGAATGGGTCTCGTTAAAAACTTAAAAATCAAACAAAAGTTTCCTGGTTTGGTTCTCAGTCCTACAGGCACAAAATGCGTTACTCCTTTAGATAAAGATATAATTAAAACTAAAGGTTTAGCTGTAGTTGATTGTTCGTGGGCTAGGATAGATGAAACACCAATAATGCAACTTAAATCAGGATATCCTAGACTTTTGCCGTTTTTAATTGCTGCGAACCCAATTAATTATGGAAAACCGTGTCAGTTGAGTTGTGTGGAGGCTTTAGCGGCTGCTATGTATATAACGGGGTACAAAAAAATGGCTAAGAAATATATGAACAAGTTTTCTTGGGGGCACTCTTTTCTAGAGTTAAATGATGAATTATTAGAATCTTATTCGGAATGTACAGATGCTGCGCAAATTATAGCCGTACAAGACGAATTTATTAAGAAAGCACAAGAGGAAAGAAAAAATGATAGAGAAGGTATTTATTCAATAAATATGCAATATTTTAAATAATTAATAATATATTATTCAGCTCTACCAGATTATCCACCTACGGAAAGCGAATCTTCAGATACTGATTAGACTTAATAAATTATTAGGAAAACACTCGCCATATTTCACAAGATTTCAGCATCTGAATTAACCTCTCGGTCATTTTCACCTCTGAAGTCATCTACCTTGAAAAGCGTTAGTGGTGACTTACTGGGCCAGCCTTTTTAAAAATGCCCAAGAGGTTGATTCAGATGCTGAAATCTTGTGGAATATGGCCGAGTAGTGTAGTCAGTAAAGATTTTTTTTTACATTGCAAAAGGTGGGGCAGCTATGATTTTAATATATGCTGTTTAGGTCGGGACTCTGATGAAAAATACAAATTTTCGACCTTGGCGAGGGTCGGCACGAGTTCCCATCTTGGATTAAATGTGCAATTTTTTTTTTATGTTTTGGTCGTTTTCTCAAAAACTGTGGCCCATATCAAAATTTTACAAGAATTCAAAATTAAAGCTCGTAATTTTTTGTATATAGAAGAATCCTTACATTTTTTACCTAGGATGGACTCAAAGAGATGTTAAAAAATAGTTAAGCAGAATATTTTATGAAATCAATTTAAATAATAAAAAATTAATAATATTAAGTATTTTAATATGTACTTAATCTAATAGGTTTTACTATTTATCCGAGTTTACATTTACCGTGGCATCGTGTGAAGTAAATTATTAATGATTTTTAAATAATTTTTGTCAACGCTGCAAAGATATAATAACACGGTTTGAAAATTTGAATTCAGCATGAAATTCTCCATCATGTTATATATTACACGATTTTTGTCTCGATGGGCAGTTCGCAAGTTACTAACATTTTTTCATCTAAAATTTCAACACGATTAAAGATAAAGAATATTACGTATTTAATATGTAAAAACAATAGTTAAAAAAAGTAAGAACCCTATTATGTACAAAAAATTACGAGCTTTAATTTTGTATTCTTGTAAAATTTTGATACGACGACAAAATAGCCAAAAACTCAAAAAAATACCTTTTTGCACCTTTAATTCAAGATGGCGGCTCGCGCCATCACCAAGGTCGAAAATTTGAATTTTCATGGTCCCCTACCTGAACAACATACATTAAAATCGTAACATAAACTTTTACCTTTTGAAAGGTAAAAGTCTTATGGTCTCCATTGACTGGATTATGGTGTTTCCTAATAATTTATTATACATTATTTCACTGAGAGTTCGTTATTGTACTTTTGAAATTAGATTTAAGTACGTATAATGTATAATGTTGTAAATAAAGTTTTATTTTATAAAATATTTTGTCCGCTTATTTGATACTCCCCGCCAAATCATAAAATCAATAAATGGTCTTCAGAGTAAAAAATGGCTGATCAACAATAACAGCAATGGCACCCTATTAGTTTACGTTCAAAATGTGATAAAAACACCAAAATGAATCACTGTAATAGTAAAAAGTGTGTAATGTTAGAGTTAACCGAGCTATCGGAGACCGCTCCGTCGAAACTAGTGAACGGGAATGCAGTACACGCCGTAGACAACCGACCAGCACAACAAAGACGCACCAACAAAACTCGCAAACGGATGGCAACAATCGGGACAGTCTTCCTAATCATCGCTTTGTTGACTGGATTGATTGTTCCTTTCGCCTTACAACTAAGCTCATCATCTTTACTAGAAGCTAGGCTTGCTTTTATCAGGAGGGTGTTATTAGAAACGCCTTTAGTAGACGGACATTGGACCACAACGGGGAATATTAGCGATGATATTTCTACATTGCATACAAGTTTAGTAGCTGCTCATTTTTGGCCCGTGTTAGTTCCTTGCGGCGCACAATTTTTAGATGCAGTACAACTCACTTTAGAAAAAGTTGATGAAATACAAAGAATCATTCATTCTAATTCGGATCATCTAGAGTTGATTGATTCAGCTGATGCTTTAGAGAAAGCGCATTTATCTGGAAGAGTTGCGATACTTTTGGGGGTAGAAGGAGGCCACACCTTAGGCGATAGTTTAGGAGTGTTGCGATCTTTGTATCTTTTGGGTACTAGATATTTAACTATAACTCATACTTGTAACACAGCTTGGGCAGAAACTGCAGAACCCCCTGATGTTTTATTAGACGACGAAATACCTAATCGGGGATTAGCAAATTTTGGAAAAGTAATAATCAAAGAAATGAATCGACTTGGAATGATCGTAGACCTAAGCCATGTTAGTGAAAAAACAATGCACGACGTTTTATCAGTTTCAAAAGCCCCTGTAATATTCTCTCATTCTGGGGCACAAGCTTTGTGTAATGGTACTACAAACGTCCCCGATTCTGTATTAGCTAGACTCGCCGTTAACGGAGGAATTGTAATGGTTAATGTTCGTGGATGCCCCGATACTAATTTAGAACAAGTCATTCAACATATCAACTACATAAGAACGAAAACTGGAGTAAGCCATATAGGTCTAGGATGGGATTCCGATAAAGAGTATCCTTTCTTGTTGGCGGAGCTGGCAAGGGACCGACATTGGGGCACAGCGGCTATTAGGAAACTAGTTGGTGAAAATTTAATTAGAGTGTTCAGGGAGATTGAATCTGTGAGAGACTCGCTGCAAAATGTGGCAGAACCAGCGGAAGATATTATTCCAGCTCTTGCACTCGATGGGAAAACTTATTGCAGGTATCCAGGGGTTTAAAACGAATTCTAAATCCGAAGCTTGCATTCATTTTCATGTGGTGCATTTCAAAATGCTGATTTTATTTTTGCACCTCTTTCAAATAATCGTAACATATCTTCAATACAAAATTTCTGGATCACACATTCGAACTAAATTGTAAATACTCACTAGTCACTACGAATTTACTTTTGGTTAAATATTTTACTATAAATCAAAAGTAAATGCTGTATATAGCTTTAAAGTGAGCCTAATTTGTATATTTTAATATTATACGGACAATATTCGTATTTGTAAATGTCTTTTCGTATGTCTACGACACCGCAATTTTCACTATTTGTAAAGCATTTAGGAATATTTGAAATATGTCACGCAATATTGTTTGTTATGGACGAAAGTCGATCAATATTCTAAATAGGGTTGTCAACATCCGATTTTTTTTCCTATCCGGATATCCAGATATGAATCTATTCGGAATCCTAGAAATTCGGTTTCCGGATGTTAAACCGGTATAAGAAAAATTCAATATCCGCAAAATCAGGATCTGCAAAATCGGTTTATGGATAATCCAGTATTCATAGAAACTGGATATTTCCATTTTTAGATAAATCGGTGATCTATATATTAAATAACTCTTATACTGGCGTTAAGTAAATTACCATTTCCGGTTGTCCAATTTTTCCCAAAATTTAATCAACTTTATATGAATGCAAAAAGTTTAAATACGGAAAATAGCAATTTTTGGTAGTTTGATAAGAATGATCATGGACGAAAAAATCGTCACACAGACACCATTATAAAAACAGTAGTAACGTGTTGTGGGACCCTAATTCGTGTTTATTCATTGAAAAGTCACTATCGATTTTTTGGACCGAAAACATTACCTGCCTTTTGTATGTAGGTTGGCGGGAGGGAAAATAGAGCAAATGAACAAGTTCCAATATTTTTTAAAATCTGAGCATCCGGATATCCGAAATACGTTGACAGCTCTAATTCTAAACGTAAATTTCGTACTAGTGTAATATATAATTATTATAACTTGTTAGATAATTCTATTATTTTTCTAAAATTATTTATTATATAATTGTTTAACCCTTCGGAGGTGGCGCCCAGTCTGATAGACCCGATTTATTCTACAGCATAGTGAGAGTTTTTTGTTGGTTAATATTTTGGGAGTTAAAGGTTCAATTCATCAAGTCATACCATTATTTTGTAACAAAACTACCCCGATAGTATTTTTGACACGGGTCTCTTAGACCCGGCGCCAGTTCCCGTGTCAGAAAAGGACGCCACTTCTGAAAGGTTAACTAGATAATTGTTGGTTTATTTACAATGTATAGAAAAAAAGAAAATATTGTATATGTAACTCAATTTATTTTATAAAATACATATAACAAAATTTAATCACTATCTTCATTTTCACTTTCATTTTTCTTCAATTTTTTCTGGTTTTTATTCTTCCTTTTTTTCCTTTTCTTTATACTTGTTGTTTCTGATTCGTCTTCGATGATTACTTTACATCCTCTATCATTCTCTTGAACCACAAATGCCTCTTCTTCATCGCTATCTTCATTAACTTCTGTTTTCTCTTCGTTTTCTGTTTTAACAATATTTTGAACCAAAGTTAAAGATGTACATCTGCATCCTGTGCTGCATTCCCCTTTTTCTTCTATGGATTTTCCGTTGAATTCCCAAATTTTTATGTGGCCATCACTCGAAGCGGAAATGAGCCACTTTTCAGATGATGAGAGAGACTTTACTCGCATTTTGTGGGCGTCGTAGATTTTCTGCTTTTGTTTTTTAATGTTGAGAATAGTTATTTTACCATTTTCGTGTCCAATAGCTAATATATTTTCATTTAAAAATGAGGTAGATGTAACTCGAAATTTAAATTGGAATTTTTTTTCAATTCCTCCAGTTGTCGTATTCCAAATTTCTACATTCATTCCTCCACTTAAGACAAATCTTTCGTCATCGGGACACCACTGAACTGATTCAAGAGATTGGGCGTCTACACTTTTCGTGTTTAAATTTATTGCGTATGCCTGTCTCCCTTTTATTAAATTCCAAGTCCGTAAAGTCCTGTCGGCTCCTAAAGTTAGTGCTATTTTTCCTGTAGAATGAACAGCTAAGTCTATAAGGCTTGATCCTTTATGGGACTTGTCCCAAATCTTTTCCAGTTGCCAATTTCCAACTCTTACAATGGCTAGAACTCCGTCACTGCTGCCAGAAATTAAATGTGTCTGACGAGGTGTAAATTCTACGCAAGTTACTGTTGAGTTGTGATGTGTAAGCATGCAATGTTCTTTTCTGGATTTCATGTCGTAGACTACTATGCGATCATCGGCTGACCCTGAGGCTAAATATTTTCCAGAACTTGAAACGCATCGTATACTACCGCTGTGGGCATGTGTAGCGAAAGTTTGAGTTAATTCCAAACCCTAAAATGAGAATTATAAGTATTTTTAGGTACAATATACCCTAAAAGTGTTTCGTACCGTTTCTTTGATGGATGTACTGTAGCCTAGTAAGTATTCTTCGTAAGTTCCTACAACGATTTCAAAATTTGGGGCGGTAGTCATTTTCGTTTATAAATCACATGTGTTTCAGTGTTTCTTCAAAATATAACCATAACCTAAAACTTAAATGCTTGATGGATCACCATTACGCACGTGCGTTATGAGTAGTGACGTCAGAGTTTGGTGGTAAAAATAAGAATTTTAATAGTAATACAATATATTCAATACTAATACAGAATAATCCGCATATCTAGCCCAAAATTGGTTGGAATATCGCATTTAAAAAGTATGGGCCCGTATTCACTCATCTTGAAGTAGCGCTACTTCCGAAAAATCGCTACTTCAACTCTCAACTTTAATATAAAAAATTAGAGAAATAATCCGCATATCTAGCCCAGGAATTGATTGGAATATCGCATTTAAAAAGTATGGGACCGTATTCACTCATCTTGAAGTAGCTCTACTTCCGAAAAATCTCTACTTCAACTTTCAACTTTAATATGAAAAATTAGAGAAATAAAAATAAATTAAATTGTAAATAGCACTTATTTCAAATATTATAGGCTTCATTTACAAAAATATCAAACCTATTCTTGTCTACTCGTAAAATAAAATAAAATTAAAAAAAATCGAAATCGAATTTACAGCCCGATTCACAGAAAAGTTTAAGCTAATCCTCATTTTTGGATTAGCGAATTCTAATCTAATTTTGACGGTTTATATCTTAAAATATAGTCTAATCTATTCCTAGTATCTACCTTTATTGATAATATCATGAAAATTAAATTTTAAATACCGGAATAGAATAGAATTCACTAATCAAAAAATGAGGATTAGCTTAAACTTTTCTGTGAATCGGGCTATAAATTCCATGCACATGTATTCTCCATAAAATCGACAACAAAATGTTTGCGAATAATTATTGATACGAATTCGCCAATCGGCGTCAGCAATAAACACTGATTTATTTAAATATGGTTCACAATTAATAAATACTTGCAAATTATTTTTTTTAATATATATTTAAGGTGTATGTTAAATACATTTTTATGAAAATGTTATTTTCCATAAAAAGATCATCTGATTGTTTTAATTTAAAAATTTTTAGTTATAATCTATCAAAAAGAGCCTTAAGATTCCTCAAAATATAACATACGACACGAGATTGGTTTTCTAATTAAAGATCATATGATATATTTACATGACATTTCAAATTTGACATCAATGTTTTTTTAGTTCACGTCACATTTTATACAGTCAACAAATATAAAAGAAAATTTAAAATATATTCCATTTGTTCTTATTAGTTTATTGTCCGGGCAAGTGGTTTATTCACAATATGAGAAAATTCTGTAATTAATTTCGTCATACTGTCATCACGTTTTTGAATGACAACATTTATAACCTAAAAATGTACATCAGCTTTCCAAAAAATATCCAATGGCTTCACACTCACCCCATGGGCCCCGTGTAGGGGACGAGCCCCCTTGTAGAAGTTGTACAAGTTTTGCAGAGTACATGAAACAAAGTAAGAAAAAATACAATGAAGAAATTCACCATAAATCGAAAGATGTGAGTACAACATTACCTAACCGTTCTAGAACTTTCAAATGGATATTTTAAAATGTGAAGATTATATTTGTTTTAGAATGTAAGAGAACAAATGCTTCAACGATCAGATTGTCCATTAGATAGAGAACAATTAGGCACAAGTACATGGGGTTTCTTGCATACTATGGCTGCAAGATATCCTAGACAACCCAATGAAAAACAACAAGTCGAAATGAAACAATTTATACACTTGTTTAGTAAATTTTATCCCTGTGATAGTTGTGCAGCAGATTTACGGGATGAGTAAGTAAAAATTTGTTTATGGACAGAACAGGGTCCTCCACTAATATTTTTAAATTTTTTTATGAGACTTCATCTAATCTAAAAACGATTTGTTTTATAAAGTATTGTTATAAAGTTGATACATTTGAAATCTGCACCGTGTAACTAAGGAATTGTGTTTATCTTTAAAACATAGGCTCCGGGATTTATAAAATATATTATTGGAAAAAGTACGAATGCATGCCTGTAGAAAATTTAATAATCTTTCATTCTTATAACATAAATCGCGAAAAAATATATTTAAAGGTATTTTTCGAAGAAAAACTATTTTGAGCTTCAAGTAAAGTGCCATTTCCGATTACTTGCTTTACTCCAAAATCTAATGGCTTCTTTCCATATTAGAATAAGGTAGAAATACAAGGTTTCAGAATTTTTTAATCGATAGTATTTGACTTGAGAGCTTTGACAAAATCCATACACATACAGACATCATCGTGAAAATGTTAAAATTGGATTCTAGGGACCTTAAAACGTGGTCATTTACCATAATCTTGACATGCGATATTTAGCATGATCCTATACCCGTTACCAAGGGAAGCGGGAGGTACAAAATTTAGTCCAAATCAAGTGTTATTTGGTTATTTTCTGCATTACGGAAAGTAGACGTAGATATGGATCCAAGGAAACTGTATTAAAAACTCAATTATTTTAAAAACTAATACTTAACTTTTTTAAACTTTGATAGACCTTAACATAAAATTTTAATGTCTAAATGACTCATGTTCTAATTTGTTAATACGGTGGAGGACCCTACTGAAATATTTGTGATTATTGAAAGTAAGAATTCTTAGGACTTGCAGTCAATTAATAAAATTTATTCACGCCGACGTTTCGACTATACAATAGTCTTCTTCAGGGCTAGAATGGTCTAGTCGAAAAAAGAAACCACATGTGGATAACGGAACATACAACACGGACAATTAAAAAAATAAATATGAATAAATAAATAAATAAATAGTTAAAAACAACATATCACAGAGAGAAAATCGTCAAAAAATTAAAAACTTGTCTTGGATGAATACAATACATATGGAAATACAAGTAACTATAATGATAGTTATTTGTATTTCCATATGTATTGTATTCATCCAAGACAAGTTTTTAATTTTTTGACGATTTTCTCTCTGTGATATGTTGTTTTTAACTATTTATTTATTCATATTTATTTATTTATTTATTTTTTAATTGTCCGTGTTGTATGTTCCGTTATCCACATGTGGTTTCTTTTTTCGACTAGACCATTCTAGCCCTGAAGAAGACTATTGTATAGTCGAAACGTCGGCGTGAATAAATTTTATTAATTGACTGCAAGTTCGAAGAATTCTTACTTTCCTGTATCTACCTTCATCCTAACACAGTCGAATATTGATTTTTTTCAAATTTGTGATTGTTGTTTCAGTTTAAAGATTCACCCTCCCAAAACAGACTCTCAGGAAGCCCTTAGTCAATGGCTGTGTAATATCCACAATAACGTTAATATAAAACTAGGAAAACCTAAGTTTGATTGTTCTAAAGTAAACGAAAGGTGGAGAGACGGATGGCTGGACGGTAGTTGCGGATAATGCATTTTTGTAATTAATGGTATTAAGCTTAGTACAAGTCACATTATTATTAATTGTAATTACTATAGTAATGTTGTGATCTTTTATTTATACAATAAATTTTATTATGAAACTTATTTTATTATTGATACCTCTCTGCTTTACTTTGTTTACCAACATTTATTGGAGTAAATACTTCATAATCAGCAACTGTAAAGTTGTAATCTCCCATTAAAATTGCTGGAGAAGCCCCATCCCCATCATACGAATGTGGCAAGTTGGAATAACTGTCCATATTTGTGTTACAATTACTCGATATTAAAAGATCAGCGCCCGCACCGAAAATTGGACCTGAACTATAATAAAAATGATTTAAATTGTGTCTAAATATAATAAATGTGTAACATACTCGGGATGGTAGCAAATGGCAAACGGTTTTTTCATAATATGAAATTGTGTTGGTGGTAAATCTTGATGATTGTGTAAAGTGAATAGAAAGGCGCGTTCTGACGCCACGTAGTGGCTTTTTCCAGGTGGTCTGCCCCAGGCTGCGTCGCTGAAACCGCCACATATTTCTCCCCGGACTCCCTGAAAAATTATAAATTCCACTCTCAGAATGGGGTAGTTATTGCCCATTTTAATTTTTTAATATATGAAAATATTTTAGAATTTAAATCTTCCCTAATTTTTATTTTGCGTTTGAATTATTATTTTTTAAATAACTTTTTTGAAATATTTCCCCAATAAACGACTATTTTTATTACAGTATATCATGAGTCACATATTGCAAACAAATAAGAATTATATTAAAATTTAACTATTTAAAAATTGGAAATAATGTGAAAATACCAAAACAATGACGAAGGTAGGCGAAACTCCATCACAATGCCTGTGAAATGCAGCCGCAGAATATCCATGACTGCTCGCCCGATAAACCAGTCTCCAAGTTTGTTTTTGCTGTCCATACCAAGCGTTTAACACTCTTTGATAATGACTTTTATCTTGCCCAAGAATCAACGAGCCAGGAAATAAATGCGGCGAAACTCTAGGGCGTAAACGTTGGTCCTCCGTGCCTTCTGGAAATTTACTCGGTAGGGCTGCGTGTCTGTAACGCTCGAGAGAAAGTTCCATGGGAACTGCGCCTGTGGGCTCGACTTCTTCAGCGAAGACTTGGCTGTCTAAATTAAAATAATATTAATAGCAATGTAGAATAAATTTTGAAAAACTGACCTCGCCGGGTCTCGAACCCGGAACCTCCCCCTTGCCGGGCGGGAACTCACGGGTCTGAGTTCCGGCGAAGTCAGTTGATTTTTTAAAATCTATTTTAACTTAACAACTTCGGTAACGACAGTCGTATAATAGCAATGTAATTAAAAAATACGAAAATTGTTAACACTTTATCCACACCACAGTCGAGAAATTTTCCACACGTAATTTAATAAATAATTCAAAAGTTACCTATTAATAGCAGTCGGACATGGTTGATAACTTGTGCTAAATGTTGGCAAACTCTTGCCCTTTCTTCTTCTGCCCAATGAGCTGTAGGTTGGGTAACGCCAGCTTGGTATTTTGCCCAATTTAATACAGCTCTCCAAACGTCCTCCTCTTCCAAACACAACTGAAATCATCTATGATTTATACAAGAAAACATGAGGTATGTTTCAACTTACATAGTCCGATGAAATGAGTTTAATAACAGCTTCTTTGCACAAGGAAAGAAATGAATTTGTTTTTACGCATTCAGCTGCATTTTCGCCAATGAAACTGACGCAGCGCTCAACAAAACTTGCAGCTGCTTTTCCACCTGATAAACGAAATAATAAGGAAAGAAAATAAATAGTTAAACCCAAAAAAAAGTTTATTATACTAGTTTTGTCTTAAACTACAATAATTGTATATAACTTAAATGAATACACGGAAAACTGTTTAATTATGGCAGTCTTTAATAATTCCATGAAGATTATGCGGTAGGATTCACATTTTGAATTAAGGTTATGTTGTCTCCTTTCAACATAATCCGCCCCAGTGTCTTCCTACTCTTTGTTTTTGTGTAATATTCTTCCGCATCGTCCAAAACCAAATTCATATATTCGTCAAATCCAACAATGTGCCCTTCTATCCTCAAAGCAACATTTTCGTACAACCAAACTTGAACTCTGGATCTGTTTTGCAAATATCTGAAGATTAAGTTGATGGGTTGCACCATCACTTTTTGCACTTTCGCAGGCCCTTTGTACGACATCTTGGTAGATTTGTTTTACTTTTATGATAATAATAACTTAAACGTTCATAAACGTTGACAAAATAGTCAAAACACCGGCACGACAAACAAGCGTGGTTTTATAAAATGGCGGCGACGGGCGACGCACATGCGTTAGTTCGAAAAGTTACCGAAAAATGCGCCAAAATTCGCGAAACAATAAAAATAAAAAGTAGGCAATAATAAACAACTGAGGGTAACAATAATATATTGTTAAATAAATCATATGTATAGTTAAAAATAAAAAAGAAATTTTTGCAAAACAAGTGCGATGGCCGGGAATCGAACCCGGATCAACTGCTTGGAAGGCAACTATGCTGACCATTACACCACCATCGCTATGATTCATGCTTTTATATAGTAAATATAAAATGAGGGAGAAATAAATGTAAGTCTACTGACTCAGGATTTTTTATTGCATAAAAGAAACAGAATAGAATGTTACTTTTTTGTAATAAAATATACAGTAAAACATACATATATTTCTACGTCAATTCATAAAGGGTTCCCAAAAAATATTTTTAACTAATATAAAATGCATTACCTGCAGATCTGTTTTGAATATCCATAGCTGCAGCCAAAAAGGTGCAAGCCGATCCTACGGACAAAGTAGAAGTTACATGATCCTCACAAGCTGCTCTTAGTTCTTCAACACCTAAATCTTGAGCTAGAGCAAGCATTTCGAACACTCCGCTGTCTTGCAAAAGAATCTGCAAAGCCATATTTCATTCATTGTTGAATGTACGAGCCCAAACTCATATTAGTTCGGCCGGTTAATATTTTCAACAAACAAATTATAAAACCTACATAAAATTGAACATATTACATCGCCTTTTTAGTAATATTAGTTTTAACTGTAGTAGGAATTGTCGCATTGTATTCCTAAGCATTTTCCTGTGAATAGTGTTTCATATGTCTTGCATGACAGATTTTCCTGAATTTTTATGAAGTTGCTTTTCAATGTGCCAAAAGTAAATGGACTCGGTAAAAGCTAAATCTGGACTAGAAGATGGCCCTTAAAATGCCGGTCGAACTATTGTCACCAGTCATTTGGCTCACAGTTTTTGAAAAGTTTTAAGCCTAGGTATATTTAAAATACCCGAAAGCATTTTGTAGAAATTTCTAATAATTTTTGTAGATTTTATATTTTAATGAAAATGAAAATCGGCTGAAATATGAGTTTGAGCTTGTAATTGTTGTAAATATTGTTACCTTTCCTGTATAAACATACAAAATGAATTGTCGAAATGTATCTGGAGGAGCTTGCGGCAATCTTATTGGCGTTGGAGTTCCAGGAGCTGTAGGAGAAACAGAACAACCTGGAATGCGGCATATTTCTCCCCTTTTAACAGTCTGGAAGCTCTTGCATCTATAGAAAATAAAATGATTGAAAGAATAAGAAAATTATAATGTTCTGATTGAAATACGGATGTCTTTGTTCTGTAATAAGCATCGTAGCGAACAGCAAAGAAATCGTTTGATGTCGCAACTGATTTCAATTAGGGTGGATTGTTTTCTTTTTGTTGATAGCGTGTAATTATAATTACACTTTATGCGCTGTTATTACAATTAGTAAAATGAAGTAAAGGATTTGTTTAATTTTTTATCTGGTTCTACAAATTTGCGTATCGTTAAGAGCTTTTTAACCGCACTGAGTGCTGTTATGAATATTACCGCACTAATCAGTGATTTCTTCTAAAACAAAGAATGATACAAATTAAAATAGAATTTCAGATTCAGTAATTTTTAGCAATTTTTTTAGTCAAAGACTAGTGAGGTAGATAAAATATTGTATAATACACGTTTGTTATGGCCACACGAAACTCGTTTGATTGTTGCAGAACTCGGCTCACCGCCTCGCAATCAAACTAGTTTCGTTAAATACGCCGTAATCAGTTTCGTTAATATCTATTACCGTGCCATGAGTATGACTCTGTGCGCAAACACTCGTTCCTCTTGAGGACCAAGAATAAAGACAACATCTGCAGAATCAACATCTTCGGAAAGACGTTGCAGATCGTCCAAAAGTCTAGGAACACCTGCCAGAGCTTTATCGGCTGGTAGTCCACCAGAATTCAATCCACCAACTCGGCTACCCATTACAATTTTTTTTAAACAATCATAACATTATACATTTAAAACAACACTGATTTCAACAATGATTACAACAATCAACAACAATGGGATATAAGTTATCGATGATTAATCAACGGTTTAAGTGTGGTTATACGGATGTAAACAACAGATTTGACAACAAATGTTGAGAATGCGTCAGTGTTGAGGCTGAACTGAATCTTTGAGCTTGCTGGTCCACAGGTAAGAAGTAAGAAAGACCGGTGGAATCTCAGGCGGTCAGTGCCTTCTTGCGTGCCTAGTTGCCACATTGTCATGTTAATTATTGTTATTAGGCATTTAAAACAAAAAAAATATTCATAGCAAGATCAACGCACTGATTTTGACATTGTTTCTGATTAATATGGATGAAAAATTGTACGTGGAGGTGATTGCAATGCATATTTTGTTGTTTTGTTGTAATGTTGCATTAATGTAAGAGTTTATGTTCTATTTAATAATGAAAATGTTTTTGAAATGATAGAAAAAGGAGAATAATTGTTGGAGAAATGTGGCAACGCTCGTATATAGAGCAGCGGGAATATTTGACCTTGTACTTCTTGTAGGCTTAATAATGGACCGACAAAGATTTATTGTTCTAGGAAAAGAAACCCAGGACGCCTATTCTTATTTTTTATATACTTAATATTTTTTGAAATATGTATCACTTTCTTATGTTTTGTTATGGTATTTTTGTACTGTTTTGTTATTTATATTTATAATTAATAAGTAAAATACCCATGTACCTTTTTGACTGTATGTGTTATGTAACATCCGCAAGAAGCCTCCGTGGCGCAATCGGCTAGCGCGTTCGGCTGTTAACCGAAAGGTTGGTGGTTCGAGCCCACCCGGGGGCGTTACTTTTTCATTTTCCCCGTTATTTTCACTCTCCAAGAATTTATTTACAATTTTTTAAAATTTATTATGGAAAAGGAAACACTAGGTAACAGCAACCTCAACATCAACTGTTTTGATTAGTAAAAATTAAGACAGTTATTCGCAGAATTAAATTAAATTTACATCCCTCAATTTATTCTAAAAATAGTGATATTTATTTATTTAGTTTTACAGTTTGAATTGTTTTAGAAACTAATTGAAGAGTAGCAAAAAAACAACCTTAGTCTGTAACTCATATTTACAATATTTGGACTAAGGTTGCTTTTGCCAAAAATTCTTCAATTAATAATGTATAAAGTATGTATTAGAGATGACCGACTATGACTCGGGTAAGCTGACTATCCGGCCACTTTTCTAGTATTCTATTTTGCGATTAATTGGCGAATAGTCGGCTAAACACCGATTAATTCGGCTTAGTATTTGATAAGCTATAATAAGACACAGAAATAATTTTGTTTAATAAATTATATATATTTATTTATCATAAGTCTGATATAACAAAAAGAAAACTAAATCAAAACAAAAAAAATAAGACAATTTTCCTTTTTAGATTGCCATATAGGAAAAATTAAATGTTATTAATATTCATTATTTCCTTTTCAAAGGCAGAAGAAATTTTAGGCAAATGCACATTTCAAACTTTGAGATTAAGTTAAGAGTATAAAAAAAATATATCAAAAATATTTTATTGTAAAAGAAAAAAGGAAAAATATGCCTCACCGTGACAATGTTTGCACATTGCCGTGACCAGGATTCGAACCTGGGTTACTACGGCCACAACGTAGGGTCCTAACCACTAGACGATCACGGCTACCGAGGACTTATATGCACGATTATATTATTTGAAAGTCGTTCTACATATCATATTACAATTTATTTTGTAATGAAAATGATATTTCTTTATATATATATTTAAAAGCAACTCTATTCAACAAATCTCCATATGTGAAGTACTTACAATTACATCTGGAAATGACTAATATAACAATTCAAAATAATTTTATAAGATAAACTATTGGCTGGATTCCAGAAAACCCACCTCCCTTGTTGAAATTCCAATTGTTTTATTGCTATGTCGTCTTTTAGCTAAAATTTAGCAAAGAAACACAAATTAGAGTGCTGAAACAGGTATTTGTTTTTTTTTTTTTTGCAAAAATAGTCATATTTTACTTATACTAAAGGATGTACTTGTGAAAATTGACCTCTTCGCTTGCAAATTTTCAAAAAATACTTTAATGTAACGGTAACCCAAAGCAAAGAGCTCACTGACGAAATTCGGGTGTAAGTATAGTATAATGTAATATAAATAAGACATGTTTCATTCAAATCGGATAAGCAGCCATCGTTCATTTAAAAATTTAATTAAATTATATAATGAACTGATATGTCCTTTGGTTATGTACGCGTTATTTAATTTAATTAAACCGTTGATTGAACAATGACGTACATTGCCTATTTATCCGATTTCGGGTGGTTGCATGCATTTCGCGACTAAACTTAGGCTGTATTTGTGAAAAATGTGACTTTTTTGTTTCCAAAGTTTCAAAACATACTTTAATGTAACGGTAACCGAACGCACAGAACTCAATTTGACGAAACTCGAATAGTTACATTGATTTTATAGGAATTTAACACTACTTTTTTTTCAGAAAAATGCCAAAATCACTGTAACTATTGCTTTCTGCGCTCTAATTTTTTGGAATTTTGGGTTTTTAATTGTTTTGCAACTAAAGATAAGCATCAAAATAAAATTATTGATGGGTGGGTATTTTAGACTTTAGCCTAAAATATTTTTCAACTTAAAATTATTTGTATTACCTAATTGTTTTTCTGGTTTCCAAAAATGTTAGCCCCCATATTTGATTTTTATCTATTAATGTCGTATTCAAGTTCGATAAAAATAAATGAAATGTTCTCCGATTCTTTCTTTGGACCATTACACACCATTTCCCCGGCATTCTCCGCGAGTTTGTTAGACTGTGAACTTCATATATTTTCTTTTGTATGTTTAAATACTTCCCACCTTTTATAGGAGCATTCTACCACGATGTATTCACACTGTTGATACATTTCGCGACGATTTTAACACAAGAGCTGTCAATATCATATTTCCTCCTATCTTCTGTTCTCCAACAGCAATTTAACAACACTTGAGGGCCATACAAATCCGAGCAGCGCATTAAAAATATTTCCGCACGGTTTCAGAAGTATGTGTGCGTTTTAATTTACTGCAACGTTGTATACTGTGTACTGTGTATGTGTATAAAATCATGGAATATGTCTAAGTATTTGTAGGTTATTTAAAAATACTGAACATGTGATTAAAATTTATGTGAACAGAAAAAAATATGAATGTTTTGTAAAATTTTAATTACAGTGATTTACCCTACACTGTATAATATAATAAAGATGCAATACCCAAAATTTTATAGTTTATGGAAGATTCTACGTAGCACAAGATTTAAGCACTACAAGAGTTGAAATAAAACTGAACAAATTTACTTGCAGGTAAAACGTAAAATTAACACGTTTAATCAATAATTTATTAATTAACTCCTTTAGTTACTTAATATATTTATTTTAAATCTAAAGAAATAAATATTAATGAAGGTATTTTACATAACCCGAATATGTTCAAAAATTCAAATTTTTAGGAAATAATTAAAAACTTTATTTCAAAACTGTTCCGTATATGACTGGCAATTTTTCTCTGTACAGTAACCTTAAAAACAAGATGTTCAGTTTAAAATTTTATTTTATGCATTCATCAATTACTAAAAAATAAAAAAATACATCTAGTTCATTGAGGTTACGCCTTATTACTGACGCGTACAAAACAAATCCGCATCGAGTTGTATTCTATAAAAGCTAAATTGTTGTTACTCATATCTTTTGTGTATGTATACGTATAGCATGGGTGCAGAATATATGAGTTTAACATAGGATTTTAAACATTTTTTTGTGGAAATTGACTCTCCCGTCTGTACATATTAGAGCAAAAGTACAAGAATGAAAAGTTGTTTAAAATTAATTTTTACTTTGAAAGTCTTCTTTTAATGGAATAGTACATACATTATATCGCTAGCTCTAGATATTTAGAAAATAAAATATGATATTTGTGTCAAAAATCAGATAGTCATGGAAATAAAAAATAAATAAAACAAAATCTCATTCTGACAATTCAATGTTATTGATGTTAATTGTTGTAATCAGTCTGTCTATATTCTTATAATTCAGCATTAAATATTCAAGTACTATGAACTTAATGCCCGATTGCACCGCTGACACTTAAATTTTATGTGATGTTTAAATGCAGGGCCGGCTCAAGATATATAGGCGCCTTGAGCCAAATTAGATTAGATTAAATAAGTCAATATAAATGTGGGGTTTAGATAAAAACTTCAAAATTTTCAAAAATCTAATTTTTATGAATCTAGATGCTTATCAATGCGCTGAAATTTTGAAACCGCAGGTCGATATCTCTTTTCGTTCTCGAGATATTTAGATTCAAAGTTTTACTCAAAACTGCCCATTTTTGGGCAATAACCGAAAAATGGGTCGAGATGTAAATTTGGCGACAACACCATTCGATTCTACGGGCAAAATTACATAAGTACACCAATTTTCAGAATTTTTGAACACCGCATATAATTTCTAAAGCAAAATAAATGAAAATGGCCAAAAATCGCAAAAAATCTAAGGTGTACCCCTTAGGATTTTTTCAGATTTTGGCCATTTTCAGGGGTTTTCAAGTTTTTATTAATAAAAAATGAACCGGCTGAATAAAAATTATGAAAATTGCTATACTTATGTATTTTTTTCTGTAGAATCGAATGGTGTTGTCGCCAAATTCATATCTCAACCCGTTTTTGGGTTATTACCTAAAAATGGGTAGTTTTGAGCAAAACTTTGAATCTAAATATCTCGAGAATGAAAAGAGATATCGACCTGCGGTTTCAAAATTTGGAATCAGTGTATTGATTTTTGAAATTTTTGAAGTTTTTATCTATGTAAATGTGGGGTATATTGACTTTTGGGGCAATAATTCAAAAATTGGTAGAGATATAAACTTGATAGTAATATTATTTGATTGTACACAATTTATTTACACAAAACTAACTTTGAGGGGCTCCAAAATTTAATAATACAGGACAGGTATATATTCCATACATTGATTTCTTTTGTATATTTATCTTTAGTTTTTATATTTTTTGGGCGCCCTAAAAAGCCAGGCGCCCTAAGCCAGTGCCTAAGTGGCTCACGCCTTAAGCCGCCACTGCTTAAATGAACAATATCGTATCGACACGTAATGTTAAATGAGTAATTAAATATTGCTGTCAAAATTTCGATTTTCATTTTTTGTTTAGCCTAGCTTAAAATTTATGGGTCAGCTGTGCAATGGGGCATAAGCGATATAATGTTTTATTTGTTTTTCATTTCCATAGCTAATTTTTGCAAAAAAATCATTTTATTTTTTAAATATCTAGCGCTACAGATATTCTTTTGCATTAAATAAAGACTTTTCTAAAGAAAAAAATAATTTTAAACAACTTTTCATTCTTTTTTTTTGCTTTATAACATTAAGAGGCAAAATTGTTAAAGGAGCTGAAGTCTATGTCATAAAGTGTATGCTACAATTTGCAGAATGGATATAACCTTATATCTAGAGAGGATTGCCTGAATGTCTGGTTCCTAATCTGGGGAACCGGGGTCGATCACGACCATCGCCAAAAAAAAAAAAATTAAATGCACCTCCACGCCAGCAATGAGTGCCCGTGAGATGTCTAATAAACGCCCATTATTATTACAAAAATCTCTGTACACCTACAAACCAGATTGCCACACCCAGCAATGGGTAATATGCCTGATATATTACAGAGTGATCAAAAAGACAGTTTACACAACATCAGGTGAAAGCGGGAATGCTATTTGACATGTCACTTTGACAATAAATACAAATAGGTTGTCACAGGTAGGGCCTGACTGCTAATGTGATTGTGAGTGATTGAAATGCTTTAGATTATTGCTTATGGGTAATGTAAGAAATAAAAATACGTGGGTAAGGGAAACAACAACCATTTTAATAAAAAGTTGTAAATATACCCAAATTTAAATTTTCAAATGTCACTGTCAACAACAGGAAATACATATTTGTTTTTGTATCAGTGTTACCAATTTCAAGAAATTTTTATTTATTGCCAACTGAATCAGTTTTTTACCTTCCGCTACCTTTGGTAAGGGATGTATAGGGATCGTGCTAAAAAACACATATCGCGATTTTAGTAAATGACCACGTTTTAAGGTTCCTAGAATCCAATTTTAACATTTTCACGATGATGTCTGTATGTGTGTATGTGTGTGGTGTGTGTGGTGTGTGTGTGTGTGTGTGTGTGTGTGTGTGTGTGTGTGTGTGTGTGTGTGTGTGTGTGTGTGTGTGTGTGCGTGTATGTGTGTGTATGTGTAGAGATTTTGTCTTCGCTCTAACTCAAATACTATCATTCAGAAAATTCTGAAACCTTGTATTTCTATCCTATTATAATATGAAAAGATGCCATTAGATTTTGGTGTAAATCGGATAATGGCACTTTACCTGAAGCTCATAGTGGTTTTTCTTCAAAAAATATCATTAAATGCCATTTTTTCGCATTCTATGTCTTATAAATTTAAAGATTATTGAATTTTCTACAGGAATACATTAATACTTTTTCTATATATTTTGCAGATAAATTTAAAAATAATTTTTTTTATTAATCCCGAAGCCTAAGATAAACACAATTCCTTTGTTACACAGTTCATATTTCAAATGAATGTAACTGACAGTAAATGTCACTGTCAAAAAACTAATCACTTCAAATTAATAATAGTGATGACATTTTAAAAAGAAAATAGTAAATAAATCAATAGTTTTATGCAATGGAACAGTTTGCAGCGTTAGTAAATATGTAAGTATGTATTTAAATTAATAAAAATGGATAGGAATGTGTGTCGAAGGATGCTTGTTGCGTAACTATTATCGTGGTCCGGATGCGGTTATTCTTTACCGAAAATCGGTTACTTTAATATGTTCTTATGTATGAATGCTATAATGATTGTGGACAAGGCGAAAGAAGAATGTTGTTAAAGAGTGAAGTGAGTCACTAAGTGGGAAACGCGTGATTTTATGTATGTATGTAAAAATTAAATAGCGGGAGGTTTTGTGTTGGCCACATCAAATTTTTTTTTTGATCACTCTGTATTATTAATATTGATGAATAAATTATTATTTTTTGAAATAAATTGTTATTTTTTGTAAAACCTCATATCCCATAATATATCCTATTTTTTTTTCTCCACCCTGTACATATATTTTAATCTCCCTCCCATCTATTCGATTTCCGCTATTCGCGTGTATGATTTCTCTCGTTTTTCGCACAATGTCCAGCTCTCGTGGTGATGTGTGAAGTGCTGTATGTTTGCCACGTAACGCGCGCATTGTGTTCGTGTCACTCCAATCTCTACTAGGGCCCTATGTCACCATTGTCACCGCCGATACAATTATACCAACACAGACATTCGATACACGAGAAAAAAGCAGTCAGTTGCAGCAAAAAAACGGCAAAAATAGAAACAATTCAAACGGTAGAAAAGAGAGTTTTAGCAAGGGAATAAAATTCAAGACGAAAATTTCATTAGAAGCGTATAGATGCAAAAGAAGACATTTGACGCATAACTAGATTTGAGTAAAACAAAAAAACCCTACCAAGACCTTAAAACTAACCAATCAACTTGCAGTTTTCATAGAAATTTTCTGTTTATTTTAATAAACTAGACGGTTTATTCAGCAATATCTGATTTATTAAAAAAAAGATATTTTGTTTAAAAAATGACATATGTCTGGTTTTGCAGATGAGACTTGCAAATGTGAACTACAAATGTATTTTCTGAATAATAGTATTTGAGTTAGAGCGTTATTGATCCAACACACACACACACACACACACACACACACACACACACACACACACACACACACACACACACATTGTAAAAATGTTAAAATTGGATTCTCGGGACCTTAAAACGTGGTCTTTTACAAAAATTTCGATATGCGATTTTTAGCATGAATACTATACCTTTTCGATTTGTTTATATTTTGTTTATGACAACTATAAAAAGTTTTCACGATTTTCTTTAAAAAAAATACCATTAAATGTATTTTTTTTTTGCATTTTATGTCATTATAAAAATTAAAAATTATTGAATTTTCTACAGGTTTACAATAATACTTTTTCTACATATTTTACAGAGAAATTTAAAAATAATCTTTTTTATAAATCTCAGAGGCAGTGATTTAAAGATTCCTTTTCATATTTCAAATGTATGTAACTGACAGATAAATGTCACTGTCAAAAAACTAATCATTTCAAATTAATAATGCTGACATTTTAAAAAGAAAGCAGTAAATATGGCCACATCAGATTTTTTATATATTATCATTATTTTTATTTCAATTAATATAAAAAAATGAAAATTAGTACAATTATATAGAAATTTATAGTCCATTATTGAAAGTTTGTTTCATTATTTTTTATTTTTTTAAGCAAGTTATTGAATTTCATTCTCAACTGACTATAATTAATTCCCCGATAGTAGATCTTCTTTTAACACACCTTTAATATTTATTTATGCAACAAGTGTAAAAAGTATAGTATTATTTCATGAATAGGAAAGTTTGATCGAACGAGCCGTAGGCGAGTTCGTCAAATCCTATGACTATGAGTGAAATAAGACACTTTTTACTCGAGTTGCATACAACTTTTGCTTACGGCTGCAAGAACTCCTTGACTGGAAAGGTGATGAAGGGAAGAAAATTACTGGATTTCAGTCAAATAATACATATATTTTCCGCCTCTACCGGTTTCGACATCTTATGTGTCTTCTTCAGGAGGTGAAATACAAATTCAAAATTTTCACCTCCTGAAGAAGACACATGAGGTGTCGAAACCGGTAGAGGCGTAAAATATATGTATTATTTGACTGAAATCCAGTAATTACCTTCCCTTCAATTTTTTTTACGCCTGCAATAAAAGTGTGAAAAAAATGCCGTAACGTGTCATTATTTCACTACGTAGCGTTAAAAGAAGTGCACTTTTTCACACTTTTATTGTGTTAAAGACTTTATAAATCCATTTTAATGAAAAAAAGTGTACTTTTTCAACAGCCGTAAAAAAAATAATTTAACATTTACTCGCTATTGAAATTTATTATTTATTAAGGTGTTTGAACTTCATAAGTTAATTCAAATAAAATATTTAGATATAACATGTAAATCAAAATTTGAATATACAAAATATAGGGGTTGTATTTAATTGAATTGTAAATACAAATTCTTGGCAATAATTATATTTCCCTCTTTTACACGGGAATTTCAAAGCAAAATGAAACGGTTTAAGGGATAATATGTACAATTAAATTTAATCATAGGTAAAAGAAACGCCCGCTCTGCGAATTTGCTTGTGCTTGTAGTAAAGTTTTATTTTAATTACAATGGTTTGAAGTTAGGCTAGTAGCTAGCAGAACCCCATTCACAAAATTGAAACTCCAACTCTCAGTTACTAGCGAGTTTCGTTTCTATAGACGGGCACGACACGAACTTTGCATAACGAGACGACGAGAATGGAGAGAAGTTATACTTAATTGTCACCTGCAGCGGAATGTACCTACACCCAAAGAAACATTTAATGAGATTACGGCCTTTTCAATTTGCATGCACACCTCAAAGAACGAAATTCTGCATAATTACAGAGTGATTGATATTGAATTCACAAACAAAGCGCGCGGAAACCATTGTGGAAATGATTGACAGTTTTTATGTGCCACGATGTGACAGTTACAATTTGTTCGCACGGTTATTTCCTTTCATATGTGACATGATTTGACACTTTGCTCTTACAATGGCTCTGGATGTAATTCTACGGCCTGCAAGCTGGGACTTTTTGTAATCCGAGAGAGTGGAAGAAATTATAGTTTTGATGCGTCTTTATCAAATTATTTGGGATAAAGAAAATGAAAAGATACAATAGTAATGCAATTTTCTGTATGGAAACTGCACAATATTTTAAGATCTTTTCATTATAGGGATTCATAACAAATTTTTAAAAAATATGGGTATATTATTTTAAACTCTAAAAATAGATGCATTAATAAAAAAAATCATATATCCCATTAATTCAATACTGGGGTAGATTTACCCTGCAAAAGGGCGGGTAATTTTGATTTTTAAATATGTTTTATATTTAGAGGCCCTAATAAATAACTCAAGTTTTCGACCTAGAGCACTTCCGGTAGCACCGCCTTCTTGGAAAAATAATGCAAATAATCAATTTTTACCTCCTGCTGCCCTTGGTAAGGGAGGTACAGGGATCGTGCTAAAAATCTAATATCGAGATTTTAGTAAATGACCACGTTATAAGGTCCCTAGAATCCATTTTTAACATTTTCACGATGATATCTGTATGTGTGTATGTATGTATGTATGTATGTATATATGTATGTGTGTGTGCGTGTGTGTGTGTGTATGTATGTATGTATGTATGTATGTATGTATGTATGTGTGTATGTGTACGAATTTTGTTTGCACTCTAACTCAAATACTATCATTCAGAAAATTCTGAAACCATGTATTTTTACCCTATTCTAATAGGAATAGAAGCCATTAGATTTTGGTGTAAATCGGATAAACGGAAATGGTACTTTACTTGAAGCTCATAATGGTTTTTCTTCAAAAAATACCATTAAATGCCATTTTTTCGAATTTTATGTCTTATGAAAATTAAAGATTATTGAATTTTCTACAGGAATACATTTTTTCTTTATATTTTACAGATAAATTTAAAAATATTTTTTTTTATTAGTCGCGAAGATAAAAACTATTCCTTTGTTACATAGTTCATTTTTCAAATGAATGTAACTGACAGTAAATGTCACTGTCAGAAAACTTATCACAAATTAATAATAGTGACATTTTAAAAAGAAAATAGTAAATAAAGCAATAGTTTTCTGCAATGGGACAGTTTGCAGCGTTAGTAAATACGTAGGTAGGTATGTATTTAAATTAATAAAAATTAAATAGCGGGAGGTTTTGTGTTGGCCACATCAGACTTTTTTAAAATATCTTCTTCGCAGTTAATAGTAGAGCAAAAATAGTAATTAATTCCCTACACCTTTGATACAGAACATTTTAAAATTATTAGATATTGTCGAAAAAGTGAACTTTGCAGAATCTAATTTTTTGCAAATAACTTCCGTGGTTCCATGTATGAAACAATACCGAATTTTAGTTTACACTTCTGTAGGACACCTTTTTATTTTCTTTCAAATGGACGATATACGTTATATAACTTGCCTATGTTCTTTTGTTTTAAACAGCTATTATTATGTACATTAATAAGACAACAATATTCTTGTTGTTTAAAATAAAAAAAATATAATGCTAATGACACATCGTTCAAACAAAATTAAGAAGTGCCGTGGAGATGTGCAAACCTAAATTCAATATTTTATTGTTCATATGTGAAAGTCAATTGTAAAAATTTTACGGAAAAAAATATTTTAAATCATGTAGTTAGGGAATTTTTACTTCTACAAAACTGGTATGAAATAATAACTTTTTTTTGTTCTAATATCTGAGGAGATATTTTAAAAAAATGTTTATTTACATCTTGGTTTTTTTATAATCACTTTCAAATATAAAAGATATTCAAAAATAAAAAAAATACCCGACCTTTGTAGAATAAATTATTTTTATACCCCACGAGTGCAATAATAATTATAAAATGTGAATTGTATTCTAAAATATAGACAGAAGTCTTTGGTGTTATATTTATTTATTTATGGCAAATATGTTGTCAGTACTTGGTAGCATCGTAGCATACATTTCTTTCCATCTCTTGAGATATTTCGAAGTCAAATTTATTGAGAGGTGGAAAGTGTAGGTATACTACGAAATATAAGAATGTACAGCTGTTGAAGTGTTCTGAAATCGCTTGACGCGTATTGCCTGTCGTCTTGGTAACGAAACACCAATCGTTTGTTTCAATAACTTGATACACATGGCAGAACTTTCTATTTCCTTTTCAAATTTGTTCAGCAGGCCATATTTTTTCATTTCAATGCGTTTCAAAGTGAAGTCAAGAACGTAGAAAAATGGAGGAAAAAGATGTTACAGATATCATAAAAAGTTGCATCATTTTTACAAACTTTAGAACATAAAAATGACACTTAGATCTCTTTAAATTTAAACTATTGAGTATTAGAAATAAAAGATAGTTAATAAAGTCGTCCTCAAAATTCTAATAACATCAGCAATATCTTTCTTCATACTTGTCGGGTTTCAAATATCAGAGATAGCATCTCCACATGGGCGTGCGTTAGGGGTGGGATTGGGGATAGTAACACGATATGACATTTCTTCCCCTGGGCAAAAATTCACCCTCAAACACCCTGAAATATCAAGACAATCGACAGTCGCATTACCACAATAAAGATAGAGATGTGTGTTTTGTAATCTGTGGATTGCTGAATAATAGGGGATGGCCTCGATGCTCTTTTGTTAATTGTCAAAGACAAGGAGGAAGATATGAAAGAATACTTAAAATGCCAAAAAAGAGCGGTACTCGTATTTCGCAGAGATATATTATTATTATTATTATTATTATTATTATTAAAATTTACACTATCATTTTAATTTTAAGCAGTTATTTATCTGTCATTTGAAATTAAGTTGGATAGTTAAGTAGTTCTAACAATGTCATTGTTAGAAGCCTGGTTAGAAGTAGAACTTAATTAGAACCGTGGTTAGAAGTAACTTAGTTAATCATTTTTTTTAAAGAACCTATTGCCGTTAGCGAAAATATGAAATTAACCAGAAAACATTTTCGAATCATGATTTATAATACAGGGAATTTATTTTAACATGCAACATATGGTCAATCATTTCCATGGTTACTCACTATTGTCAAAAAATGACAGCAATGTAATATTTGTCCATTTTAAAATGCAACATACAAAATTTGTAGTTTTGTATCATCAAAACTAATTTCCAATAAATTAGCCTACATGCGATTAACAAAAAATCAAAACATGAATGTTCCGCATCTCAACAAACTTTAGCTTACAAAAATTCATAACTTTTATGTAATAAATGTTAAAAAAATACCCCCATTCACACTGAGGCAATATTCTAGTCGGTCATAATAAGAATTGACACCATTTGTGATGTGTTCTGGACGTATCTTCTGTTCTGCAATACTATTTATAATGTTGCATTTTAAAATGGACAAATATTACATTGCTGTCATTTTTTGACAATAGTGAGTAACCATGGAAGTGATGAACCATAATGTTGCATTTTAAAATAAATTCTCTGTATGATAGCTTTGACAGCTTTTAATTAAAAACAAATATATTTATACAAAACGCATAAGAATATTAATAAAAGAAGATGCTACTATTGTTATTGTTTCATACAAACATAAAATGGCACTTAGATCTCAATGGTTTTAAATGCTTCAATGGGGTCCTGCACCATTTTTTATGAAACTTCATCTAAACTGAAAGCGATTAGTAGATTTAGAGAGTCTTTATTATTATTCGTTAAACCGTATAATCTTTTCGTAATATCATACTCTTACTATGATATAATAGTACTAAAAACAAAAGTGAAAAGATAAAAATAACGGCCGGCGGCCATTATTTTTTATAACAGTCTCCTACAATTTAAAATCAAGTGTTTTTAGAAAAATAATAGCATCTTGATGGCCCGTTGTCAAGGAGAATTTATACATCATTAAAAAAGTTGTTCAGTATGACAGAAAGAGATTTTTTTTATTATTTTATTAATCCTAAATGTTTAAATTTTATGTTATTATGAAAAATCTTGAATGTCACATGATCGATATGTAAATAACGAACTCGGCTGATTATAAACCTCAGCCCCGTCCGTTATTAGCCTTTTATCGGCCTAATGACGTTAAAATTATTTTAATATTCTGTGACGTAGATATAGTTATGATTTTGTTCTTAAACAGCGGACTTCTCTAATAATTGAACTTACATAAATTGATCTTTTTCAGTACTTATTAAAATATATGTTAAAACTAAAATTACTCTTGTGGTCAATAATTGGCAATGTGGGTGGATAAAAAGCATTTCTTAACATAATTCATAAAAGTAACTAAGTATATTGAAGTCCAAGTTTTGATTATCACTGGTAGCCTATGTCATTCAACGTATTTTTCACTTTCATACCAACACTGGTGTGGCGTCATAAATTTAAATAAGTGTTATTTGTTTTACTTCTGTTGTTTTATTGTTGTTATTTTCTGTATTTATATAAGTACTTGAAAATAGATTCTGTATTTCAAAAAGGAATAGAATGAATGTGTGACGTAGATAGAAACAATATACGCTCAAAGAATATAAAACTAGAAATATCAAGAAACCTGCCATCAAATATTGGGTGTACTTTGTTCAATAATCTTACGGAACCTGTACGTATGTTACCCATAAATAAATTAAAAAAAAAAACATTAAAGATTATCTTTTAAAAAATGCTTTTTATAGTATACAAGAATTCATGGAAAATCAATTTTGAAATTTTTCTTTTCTTCTTTTTTCTTGTGTAACTTTAAAATACATGCTTATATTTATATACACTTTTTGTTTGTATTCACATATTCACAGTTTTTTTTCTCAATTATTCATTGTTTGTTTTATTATTTTTTTGTTGTGCTACTTTTTGCATTGTAACATTCTTAATATAAATTTATTAATAGGTGGGAACCTATAACTGGTTTGATAAAACTGTTGGTTCTCCAATTGTGCATAAATAAATAAATAAATATTATTGACTTGGTTTATGCATATTTCTGTATGTTTATTTTTTGGGACCTAAATAAATTATTATTATTATTATTATTATTATTATTATTATTATTATAAAGATGAAGAAATGGTATTAAAAACTCGATTATTTTAAAAATGAATAACTTTTTAAAACGTATTTTATGACACATGTTCTAATCGGGTCTGGTTAATTTTTAACAAGTGGTTAAAATAACTAACCAATCAAGTATGTTGATATAAAAAAAAAATCGTTACAGAATAGACCTGAATATGTTATTACGGTGGAGGACCCCTAGTAACGAACCCTTGTTTTTACCAACATCCACTTAACTCTATTAACTTAAATTTGTTCCATATGAAGTTACAAATTGGTTCCATCATTTGAGTTCAAATATTTTTCTCTAAAATTACTGTCTATCTCTCTCTCGAATATGTTTGAAGCAATAATCACTTGATGTTTGTTTAAATATTGGCGCTGTTTCGCCCAAATTCAATTGAAAGTTTTAATGATAGTTGGCGAGTTTTGAAAATTAATTTTAGTTTGATATTTTCCCGTAATGGCAGCTGGGTCGATCGACGAGGAGAATATCATACGAGACTTCTGGGATACGTACCATCAGTTGCCATTAGCTAAAGAGAATTTAACACCTATATAGACAAGACCACATATGTTCCAAGATGAATTTTCTCATATAGAATATCGTGAATCATGTATCGATTAGTACATAAATAATACATGAGGGTAGATCCCTGTGTACAGCCTCCGACATTTCTAACATAATAATTGGCTTGATTTTTTGATAAATCATTGAAGTTTATAAGTGACTTACGCAGGTTGTTAACTTTCTATCTTTTCGCGTTACCGTACACTCGCTAATTCATCATGACTAAGTTGCATCACACAGTGAAAATGGACCCTACTTAGTATAGAGCGGTTATCAAATATCTACAGAAAAAGGGTATGACGCTAACCGAAATTCATAATGATATGAAAACAACACTAGGGGAGTCTGTAGTTTCTTATGATATGATCAAGAGGCGGCATCGTAAATTTAAATGCGGAAGAATATCGTGCAATAATCAGCATGCCGGAAGTCCGCACATTACAGCAACTAATGTCTATTTTTTGGGTTACAGAAGGAGTTATATTAATTGATTACGTACAAAAAGGAGCCACAATAACAGGGACTTATTATGCTAATTTAATGACAAAATGGCGAGATGGCATAAAAAAAAATCTGTTGTGGCCAGCACAAGATCTCTCGCCATTTCCATATATTAGGCTATATAAGTACTGTACTGCACTTCGCTTTCGAACCGTCGTTTTATAACAAAATATTACAGAACTTTACCCAAATATTGTTTTTTATTGTATTTAACATGTCTTCTGCACACATATAATTCTAATTATATCTATTTTTCATTGAATGAGGAAGTTTCTAAATATCAGAGATTGTTCCAATTCATTAACCAGATTGGCGGTATTTCTGATGGATATATGCATTTTACCATAGTTTTACCTATAATTTCAAATATTTACTTAATAAAACAATAAGAAAAATTAAATATACTTCCCAGAAAAAGCTATCAGAATGTCACTAAAACTGTTGATATTTGACAATGATATGTGTCATGTTATAAACATTGGAATTTGTCAACTGGTTTCCTTAGTGCCTTAGCCTCTGCGATTAGTGTACTCTATAAATTATAGTGTCTTTATCTCTAAAACTATGCAAGATATAATAAAAATTTTAAGTGTATTACTCGTAGATGGAGAATTTTATGTTCTTCAATATTTAATAAAAAAAACTCCCAAAAATTATATTTAGAAGATTTTTTCTAAGAAACTACTACTTCCGGTTGTTCAATTGTTACCAAAACCTTTTCAGCTCTTCCCAGGAATGTATGATTGAGGAAACTGTAGTTAAATATTTTTTAAGTTTTATAGTTTTTGAGGAATCGTGTCTACAACATCCAGACATACACACACACATACACACATACACACAAATACACATACACACATCCACACACACACACACAGACATCATTTTAAAAATGTTATAATCGGATTCTAGGGAACTTAAATCGTGCTTATTCAATAAAAATTTGGATATGCGAATTTTAGCATGAATCCAATACCTCTTTTAGCGAGAGGTAAAAAACGGTTAGACAAATTGTGACATGCATGTGCTGTTTCAGTAGGATAACGCACCTAGCCACTTCTCGAGTGTTGCAGTGGCTGCCATTGCCCAAGCAGGCTTTGAATTGGTAGAACATCCTCCCCATTCTCCTGACTTGGCTCCCAGCTACTATAGACTGTTCGCGTTAAACTTATAAAACACTTATGCAGAAATAGATTTTTTGATAATAGTGAGGTCATGTCCGCTGCAAATGGCTGGTTTGAAAAGATTGGACAAAGTTTTTTCCAGGAAACCGTAGAAATGGAGTACTGTTGGGATAAATGCATTGAACTTAATAAAGATTACGCTGATAATTTTTAAGGGGTCCCGTGGCCGCGTGCCTGAGTGTCTGGTCGCGAACCCGGGGGAACCAGGTTCGATCCCGACAGACGCCAAATTTTAAATGGCACAAAAAGTGGCCCCTGTGGTGCACTCTCCACACCAGCTATGAGTGAGGTGACGCCTGGTAAACGCCCACACGGCAAAATATATCATCATACCCATGTCTAGATGTGTTATAGACACTGGCACACCCAGAAATGGGTAATATGCCGTGATAATATATTTATTTATTTATTTTATTTGATAATTTTTTTCGTATTTTTTATCAGAAAATATCTTTACATTTACTACAAAAAAATCTGATGTGGCCAGCACAATACTTTTCGTCAATTCGATGTGTTTTGTACAAATACCATACCAAAAGTTCCTTGGAAAAGATTCTATAAATCCAGTAAAATTGTAACACGAACATATACTATTTTCTACAAATTCCATACCGAAAGTTCCGTGGAAAAGATTCTATAAATCTAATAAAATTATAACACATACTCTATGTAAATTACACGTGACATATTGACATCTGTCAATTAGAATTATTTGAATATATCGGCTGTTTCCACCATTATAGCAAAGCTGGCTAATTTATGGAAGTTTATCTCTTTATTATTCCTAAACTCTATACCTATTTAATATGAAGGAAAATGTATAATTAAACCATATAGAGAATAAGATATTCTTATATTGATAATCACATAAAAAGTCAAAAAATGATACTTAACTACGTTTTTTCAAGAAAAACTGTTAAAAATTTCATGTAAGAGAACTTCCGGTTGACCAGTTATAACCAAAATCTAATCAGTCCTTCTTATGGATGTAAAGAAGAGGAATATGAAAGAATCATAATTTTTAGAATTGTATAGTATTGGAGTTATCGAAGGAGAAAAATTTGTCACTCACACACACACATACACACAAACAAACACACACAGTGACACACACATACAGACATCATCGTAAAACTAGTAAAATCGTATTCTAGAAACCCTAAAACGTGTTTATTCATTAAAAACTCACTACCGAATTTGTTGACCTTTCCTTACCTAAAGGTAATTTTAATATTGCCATAATATAATAATATAATAACTGTGCCATTAATTAACACACACACACACACACACACACACACACACACACACAGACATATATACCGACATCAACGTAAAACTAGTAAAATCGTATTCTTGGGACCCTGAAACGTGCTTATTCATTAAAAACTCACCACCGAATTTTTTGACCAAAGACAATATCTTTCTTACGTAAAGGTGACGGAAGGTAAAAAGGTTATTAATTAACACATTGTAAGTAATATGTAATATCCTTTAGCAATAATTTCAAAGAGAAATAATTATCCTGCCTCTTCTTCGTTTTCTATCATCCTGGCGATATTCGGGTGTGATATCCTTCAATAGCAGTTTTGAATCCTGTTTGTAAGGGTGCATAATTCCTGCAGCCATCGTACAGGACTCAGGACTCATCTGCATGACATTACGAGGGAGCAGGATTCGAAGCTACAGCTAGTTTGTAAGTATAAGCCCAGAAATGAACACCAGAGCACGATTCCGAACTTTTTGTTATTTTAATATAAGTTAGACTAAGCTCAACAAATGTTTAAAAAGTTAGATGAAATTGGAGATTCGCTGTTTGACTTGGGAAGGGTGTTTTTGCTCTCAAAATGAAAAAGAAGAGCAATTTTTATTTTAATATTTTATCATACCATCCACCTATACTCTACAGAAAAGAATAATTGCTATATTCAATATAACGCTAAAAAATTATAATAATTAAAAAATAAGGCAAATAAGGTATGGAAAACGAGCCGCGATGCGATCTTTATAAAAAACGAGACCTTATGTGACTTTTCAAAAACATGATTTGGTGTTTTTTTTTCAGTTACGTTGGTAGCGCTTCCCGCTAACGATGGAAATTTCAAAAATGTTGTGTATTGTGTGTTGTGAATTTTGTCTGATTGTATACATTTTATCAAACAGTGCGGTAATAGATCTTCTCAACGACGTGTTTTCAGTGCTTTTATAGACTTATAAGAACACCGAAATAGTCAAAAGTAATACCAAAATTTATTTGAAAAACTAATTTTTTAATGGTATTATTTTTTGTATAATTTTTGTAAAACAAAAAAGTATTTTGTAGAAATAGTTCATAAACCATTCTGGCAATCTTCATTGCTGTGACCAACTTGTAGCTGCACATAAACATGCCACCGACGCCAAAGCAGTGGCGTAGAATTTCACAGGGGCACAAATAAAGCATTTAAATTCCAAAAACCCAATTATCATATTTATGTTAAAATTAATACAGCAAATAAATTAGAGTTGACTATAGGTAATTATTTTGTCACTGGTTGTAAAACAAAAAAAATCAAGGTTACTAAAATACAATAGTGTGACGTTGATAAAATTTAGAAAAAATATATTACATAATTTATACTTGAATTTGAGAAAAAGATGTGTCTGTGACGTCATCCGTGCCATGTAATATAAAATATAAGCAAAGAGAGCGAATGAGATATCTGTATGAGCGGTGTTTTTCCCTCGTTGTATTAGACCTCGGCTTCGCCTCGTGACACAATTTTTCTTCTTGGAGAAAAATCATATATTTCTCCCCTGTGGTTTGCACATAACTATTTTTGAACACTTGAAAATTCTCAAACCCGAATTTTACCACTTCACCGGATATTATTTAATCAATACTGATCAATACTATACCTACTCGCCGTCAAATAAATATGGACTGATGCTCATTTTTTCCCTTCTCCCTACCCTGTCCCTTACCCTACGGTGTTGCCGTTACTTCATAACTCCAGTCCATATTTATTTAACGGCAAATATAGTAATAGTTAGGTTAGGATATGTTACGGTTTGCTTAAATAAATTAATATCAGTCTTTGTAAGTTTAGATAAATCCACAACGCATTGTAACTGTTTCTGGAAATTCGGAATTTTCAGGAATTTAAAATTAGTTCTGAGCAATTTTTTCGGACAATATCCGAATTTGGATAAGGATTGTAACATGTATATACTGTTTTTGCAGTTAGATTTCTTTGGACTTAATTGCTTCAATTTGTAAAAAATAATGTTTATTTACATATAGTAATTAATGTAATAAAATTTAATAGCTTTCAAATCTGTTAAACTGTATGTTACAGTTAAAAATTTAAGTACTTGTTTTATGTATGTTGTATGTCTTTACACTTTTTACTATCTCGCTTTCAGATAAATTTTATTGATGATTAAAATGACTATAATATTTATCTGAATAAAACATAAAGATATATTATTTAATTGTCTATAAATGACGTTAATTTACAGTTAGAAATACGTCCCTATTTGAAACATATAAATTGAAAATAAAAGATGTATATAAATATATAACACGACCTATCACTCCTTTATGAGTGTGCCACAATAATGATATAGTATTCTTCACGTAAGAATAGCATTACGCAATAATGTTTCGTTTATATTATTCTATCCTTTTTCGATTATTAATAACGTTAATAATAGTCTAGGCCGTTATTTTTTATAACAGTCGCCTACAATTAAGGATCAGATGTTTCTAGAAAAATAACAGCATATTGATGGACTGTTGTCTAGAAGAATTTATAAATTAACCAAAAAAGTTGTTCAGTATGACAGAAATAGAAGAATTTTATTAGTCCTAAATGTTTAAATTTTATGTTATTACGAAAAAACTTGAACGCCATACGGCCGATATGCAAATAACGAACTCGACTGATTATAAACCTCAATTGGCGTCCGTTATTTGCCTCATATCGGCCTAATGACGTTAATAACTAAATTAGTGAATAACGTAAATTATTAAAAACCACAAAAATCCTAAAATACACGCTAATGTAGGTATACGAAATATGTTGACAATTCCAAATTATTTTCTGGACAGTGTTACGACTTATGTCGCCTTATGAACAGATTCTATAATCTGTGCGGCAAAAAGAAACTACTTCAATTTCGTATGTCGTCAAAAATCATACACTTATTATTGCGCAATGCCATTCTCAATGGGGAAGTTTAGCGATTTTTTTTATTTTTTTATTCCATGGGAAATTACTTGAAAATTGATGTATAGTTCATCTAGGGATCATTTTCCGAAGACTCGTTATCGTTTTATTATGGGTGCACAATAGCTAAAACCTCAATGCCAAAATATTTCGGTCCGTTCGGTCCAGTTCAGTATTTGCAATGCTGGTATATATTTTACGCCCAGTATTAGACTGTAGACCAAGACTTTACAACATCCCTGGTAATCGGTTTAGAAAATATGGAAAGTGTAGTCTTGGTCTACAGTCGAATACTGGGATTAAATTTTATATACCAGCATTGCAAATACTGAACTGGTCGACTGTACGGACCGAAATATTTTGGCATTGCGGTTTTAGCTATTGTGCACCCATTATAAAATGATAACGAGTCTTCGGAAAATGATCCCTAGATGAACTATAACATGTTTTATTTTTTTTCAAAAATGCCCAGATTATCCGGAAAAGGCGATTTTAAGCTGTGATGACATCGGTAGAGGCTTGGCGCAACGTATGTCGACTTATACACTAACGCACGCGGTTGCGGTTACCAGTGAAGCGCTTTTACGCTTTGTTACGACCTACGTTCAAGTGGTTCGATTTCACCGTTCTGTCTGAGTTTGTGCATAACTGACTTGTACTTAAAGTTTACCCAAAAAATATTAATTATAAATAAATGGAGCACTAATTTTAATTTTTAATTTCAATTTCAGCAGTCATTTGTATTATATTTGTGAGAAAATAGTGTGTTATGTAGAATTTTTACAATGCTAAACTTCCCCATTGAAGAATACTATACATATTTATTTCGAATAGGATGTCACCTCACGAGCTTCAAAAAATCTACCATCACAATCCTGAATACCATCTTATCATCCCCAATTTAAATGACCTTTTCATTCCCGTGTCTCCGTCTGTGGGTCCACTTTCCCCAGCACTGTACCGAGGTGTGACAGGGGTTGGTTGGCAACCCACTAGATCAATATACGGCACGGTACGCTACACAAGCCGCAAGTGACCCTGCCGCAGGGGGTGAGGGGTGCTCTAGTGGTCAGGTAATGAATGGAGGCAATATGCACGGACACTCAACCAATATGTTGCAAAAAGGAAAAATCTCGATAGATGTATACGAGGTTTCTCGGTAAAATATATACTGAAAGGGTAGTAACAGTAACTTAAGTAGATAGTGCGATTTACAATATCTTGTGGACTTTGAAGTGTATAGTAAATTCAATACCATGTAGGATACATTAATAACGCCAGCAACGGTGCATATATATTATCATTACCTAAATATGTGAACAAAAGCAGATTTGTACATTCAGAAATGGGTAACTAAAATTAAAAAATCTGTTGTGGCCAGCACAACACCTTTCGCCATTTCCGTGTTGTTACTTAAGTATCGAATTTAGCATTTCGTGTACACACAAATAATTCTAATTATATCTAATCTTTCATTCTATAAGGAATCTTGTCCAACTCTTCTAAAATATTGGTGTAGTCTGTACTGTGCGATTTATTGCAACAGATTATTCTATACATTATATTTTATTCATTTCTAACTCTATAGACGACATGATAATTTTTTTAATGCCCAATTGCACATTTTAAGCTTGGCTTAAACTCAAAAATGCAAATTGAAACTTTGACAGCAGTATTCAATTACTCATTTGACGTTTCGTTTCGATACGATATTGTCAATTTAAAGTAAGGGACACATAAAATTTAAGCGTTAGAGGTGCAACTGGCAGGGTAGTCATGAAAAAATCCAGCCCGAAAAAACCCACTGGGTAGACGTTTTAACAACATTTGCCCAGTCTAGTAACTGTTTTCTCCCAGAACCCTCTACTTTCGGCATGATGACTATTATGTTTGAAACTCAACTACGAACTAAATCCAGAAACCAAAACACAAGCGGCACGGCGACATGGTTATTACAAGTCGCTAGAACCTAGAAGAGTACCTACGCATGAAAATAACACGAATAATCATGTACAGTATATATATATATATATATATATATATATATATATATATATATATATATATATATATATATATATATATATATATATATATATATATATTGTAATTAATTGAAATGTAATAAAATAGTGTTTCTTGTAATTATTTTTAACTTGTATTATATGAACAATGTAATATTTTTTTTTTTTTGAAAAAATCCAGAAATGGTTTGGGTTTTTTCAAAAAACCCAGTGGGCTGGGCATATCTTGGGTTTTTGACAACCCTGGAACTGGCCATAAGTGAATTAGATGGAGAATTTTATGTTCTTCAATATTTGTAATAACAAAAATTATCAAAAAAATAATATTTGAAAGAATTTTTTCAGAAACTACTACTTCCGGTTGACCAGTTGTTATCAATACCGTTGCAGCTCTTCCCATTAGTGTCAGATTGAGGAATACGGAATACGTAGTTAAACAGGTCTTAAAGTATTATAGTTTTTGAGGAATCGTTCTTCCAACATCCAAGTACACACACACACACACACACATCATTGTAAAAATGTTAAAATCTGATTCTAGTGACCTTAAAACGTGCTTACTCACTAAAATCTGGATATACGATTTTTAGCATGGATCCAATAACTCTCTTAGCGAGAGGTAAAAATATATCATAATGGCTTATATATTATAGTTGGATTCACGAAATAATACAGCACTTTATACAACAGTAGCTTAGCAACATTTCATATTAGAAACATTATTGACTTGTCAGTAATTTATGTTGTGTAACAGGTATACGTAAATGATGACATTACTTTCTAACGCACTACAAATAATAATGTCGCATGTCGTAGAGTTACAAATGTCTAATTATCTACTACACTGCCATCTGTGCTAATATTTACCTAGTGAAGTTGACGTTTAAATCAAATTATTATTTCATAGTTTATGTCAAGCGTTATGTTTTTATGTTTTGTAAAAATATATGGGTGAAGAACATGAATTTTTAAGAAAGGCATTATTTGAAAAGAAATAAAATTTTCAAATAAATTAGTAAAGTAGTATTATACCAGACGGCTTATAAATGACCTTGAAAAGTCTTTTTTTTTTTTTTTTTTGTGAAACAGACTATACCCATTTCTGAGGGTACGAATTGAATTTTCAAATAAATGCAATAAATTTGTTATGTTACCACATGGTCGTTTGCACAGATGTATTGCTGGTCACAGATGCATTTTCTTCAAATTATTTTCAGTATAACAAAAACAATTTTCTTTCATTTCAACCCAGTGGTGTAATGGACAACGTAGCCAACTCACGACCCAAGGATTTCGGGTTCGAATCCGTGGTAAGGTATAGATGTTTGTGTGTCCGTTTCATTATCACATTATCCCCATTATCATTGCAAGGTTTTCTAGACCAGGAAAAACTGCCTCATCCTCCATTAATCAATTATAATAAAATATGTACATCTTGAGGTATATCTTGAAATACAATAAAGAATTATTATATTATGTAGTGAAATGAGAAGATTTCTTGTTATCTGATAATTTGAATTTTGGGCATGATAGGTTTTTCTGAAAACTATGTCGCAGCTTATAGTGTCGTATAAATTTATAAATAATATTGAAGAATATATGAATCTCAAATCTATTCAGAAAGTGAATATCTAATATTTCATAAAGTAAACAAACATACAATACTTTCATATCTATTCCATATTCAGTCTTTTTATCCAAGTCAATATCTGCAATATCTTGTCAATATTCTTTCTTGCGTTGTCGTCAATATTATTGGTGAATATTGAAATAAACCTCCATGCCCTTGATTTGCTTCGGGGCAGTAACATTGCGATCCAAAGTTCAATACCATCCCTTGGTAGAGATATTCCCTCTAGCTATCTCTTTCTAGGGCATTAAAGAGTGTATAGGGTGCACTCTCTTGCACGTCTATCCATCAACCTGTCGACCTACCCCATGTTATGTTTGTGTGAGTGAGAGCGCATGATACAGGGCCGTAAAGAATATTTTCACGAGATAAAATTTTTCGTTTTAAAATTTTCAAGAAAAAATTTTTGCACGAACTATAAATGTTAAGTGTAACTTATTTTTGTATTATAACCCAGAAAAGGGTAAAGTTTGAAATGTAAATATCTCGAGAATGAAAAGAAAAAGCCACCTGCGTTTGAAAAATTAGAATCAGCGTATTATTGAGGTACCTAAATATAAAATTTTGGAGAAATAGGTGTATTTATTTGGGTTTTGGGGACATGACTGGGACAAAGTTTAAACATACGACTGGGTACCTAAAAATAACCAGATTAATTTTTTGGCGGGTGGTATGGTAAGGCGCTAGTTCTAATTTCTCCCTCTAGGTGCCACCCTTCTGGACCTGTTGCGTCATCTTTGGGAAACATTTGAGTGGTCAGTATGATTTTTTTGTAAACGCTGTTTGACGTGTTAGTTATTTTTGGAACGGCAGATATTAAAGTTTTGTTTCCTCTCAGGGAAATCAGCAGCTGAAACTGTCGCAATGCTTCGGAGGGCCTTTGGGTACGATAAAGGAAGCTTTAAGACAAGCAAGTTACGAGTGGTTTTGTCGTCTTAAAAGTGGTCGAATGATGAACCTGGATCGGAACGTCTCTCGACTTCCAAAACGGACGAAAGCATTGAAAAATCCGTAATACGATCATGTCTGATCGTCGTAGAACAATCAATAAATTGGAAGACCTCATTGAAATATTCTGGAGTTTGTGTTAATAAATTTTGACTTCAATTTTGATGATGAAACGTGTCGCAGAGAAATTCATTCCACGTGTATTTTCCAACGACCTGAGAGCCATCGATTTAAATGTGTGTCAGGAATTGAAAGAACATTTAGAAATCGATCTGGATTTTTGCAAGCTCTCCCAAGCATTGCTCCTGATGTCGTCAACAAGATACAAGAATTTGATGTTAATACATTTCTCTTTAATGCTCGTCATTATAAAATCGCCGAACACTTCAAACAGCGCTGACGAAAAAATCACATTGACCGCTCAGATGTACAAATAGTGGTATTTGCAAAAGGACGGCCCTTGGGAAACAGATAACAGATCCGAAAGAACTTGTAGTAAAGTCACTATAACGTAAACCAAATTTTATAACGTAATCGGTTTGTTAGAAAAACCAAACTGTAGCTCAGAGTGAATCCCCGAGCAAGGTTTGGGCTCCGGCCAGTTAAACAGTGGAGACGGGGTGGTCCGACGTCGCCGAAATAAAGGTGGAATAGGGCGCCAGTCACTCTTACAGAGCCTACAAACACGGGAAGGGGACTAGAAGTCAGGTTCGCAACCATCATCAACTTTTAAGTAAAATTACAATGTAGTCTATATTTCCATGCCAATTCATTAGGTACAAAGTATAATGTCGGTTAGGCCTAGAGCAGTCTCGCGCGAGTAATGTTACAACACCTAGCGGGAGAAGTTGGAACTAGCGCCCTACCATTCGCCAGAAAATAAATCCGGTTATTTTTGGATACCCATCATATTTATAAAGGCCTATTTATAATGAAGTAACGCAAGCGGTAACGCAGTTGCAGTAAGGTAACGCAAAAGATAAATGTACGGTACAGCATATACCGTTTTATAATGAAACGCGACGCAGAGCCGGAGAAGTAACGTAACGCAACGCAACGCCAAAGCTGACCAACTTTCATCTTTCTACCTTACTTTTGTACCTCTAGCCAATCAGAATTCAGTGTTTCAGTTTTACTATAAAAATCTGTATTATCGATATGTTCCTGAACTGTCAAAATTACATAATAAATTCTACATTTTATGGTTAGACCGGTTAGATTTTCAAAGCGATACGAAGAATAATTATGGATGATAGGAAATCGAATTAATCCAGAATCACCGAGCCAGAAACAGTATTGCCGCAGCTATATCGTCGTCACTGTCCATTTCTAATCAAATTATTTTATACATTTATTTATGTCATGTGTCATAAAGACTATGAATAAAAGCGAATTGAATTTCAACAATATATACAGAATTCTTTTGATTGGTTAGAAATGCTGTCTTCGGCGTTATTATAAATCACATATTTTGTGTTTGCGTTACTGCTTACGTTGCGTCGTTGCGTTGCGTTTTACGTTACTTCATTATAAATAGGCCTTAATACTTTTTTTTATTTTCCACTGGGCACCTTCAGCACTTATCCAGGACATATGCATATATTCATTAGGACTCAAAATGTTAATGCAAGAATAACTAATGTGATCATATTCCTCACTAACTTTCCCCATCTTCTGTCAAAATTCCCCTGCACCGTTCCTGCAGCTCCTGCTGCATCCTAGCGCCTGCACCGCCGACGGCAGGGCTGCAGGATCGATACACCCACACTTACATCCCCAACCCTTAGTAAAGCGATACACGGCCAGCGCAGGGTGCAACGACAAGCCACTTCTGAGAGGACTATACTTACATACCGCCACTATACTATACGGACTACTTGTTGATATTAATTGATGATGACATAAAATACTAAAGATAGAAGATAGGATTTACAAGTTACAAGATGCAAGGCATGTTGTAAAGTAAAGGGTGAGGTTATAAATACAAATTATGGGATGATATTATTTATGATAAGAATTTGCGAGTTTAATTTATGGCACAGTTAATGATTATGGCAATATTAAAATTAACACGTTTTAGGGGCAATTTTACTAGTTTTACGATGATGTCTGTAGTCTGTATGCGTGAGTGTCTCTCTGTGTGTGTATGTGTATGTGTGACAAAAATTTCTCTGCATAGACTAGGGTTGCCAACTTTACAAAATTACAAAAAAGGACATTTTTTCGGCACTCTATTTCTGAATTATGTGTAGGATTTAAAATTTGAGAAAAAAATGCACCGCAGGCGATTTTTTGAAAATTTTCAAGGTCGAACGTGTTTTAATGCAAAGTTAGATAATATAGAGTTTTTTACAAAGAAGCAAATTTAACAAATTCTTAAAAAATTAAAATCAATATTTTGACGAAAACAAGTACCGTCACCTTTTTTGAGAAGACTGTAAACTAAATGTTAGTAGAAAAATTAGTACCAATACGTCAACAATTCAAAAATTCTATCGTTATTTCATTACATTACATAAAATGTGAAATAATTATTTCATTTTCATATTTATAATAACATGAAAAATATTATTAATAACAAAATTTACTATAAAAGGACAAATCGCGTCCTTTCCTGGTTTAGAAAAGGACAAGGACAAAATATGCTTAATAAAGGACAGTCCTTTCCAAAAAAGGTCAGTTGGCAACCCTAGCATAGACTGACATTAACTCCAATACTACAATTCTAAAGATTATATTTCTTTCGTGTTCCTCTTCTTTACATCCATTTGAAGAGCTGATTAGATTTTGGTTATAATTGGTCAACCGGAAGTTCCTTTTCTTAACAGTTTTTCTTGAAAAACGCAGTTAAATATCATATTTTGACATTTTATGTGATTATCAATATGAAAGAATATCTTATTGTCTATACGGTTTGATTATACATTTTCCGTCATATTCAAAAGATATATATATTGTGTTAAAGAATTATAAAGAGATTAACTTTCATAAATTAGCCAGCTTTGCTATAATCTTGGAAACAGCTGATATATTCAAATAATTTTAATTGACAGATGTCAGTGCAGTGCAATTTACAAAGCGTATGCTCGTGTTATAATTTTATTAGATTTATAGAATATTTCCAAGGAACTCTCGGTATGGAATTTCTAGAAAATAGTACATGTTCGTATTATAATTTTACTGGATATATAGAATCTTTTCCATTGAACTTATGGAAAGGATAGGCTATTCCACAGTAATCAAAAATAGTAAAAGTTTATTGAAAATAAGAATGATAATAGTTAAAGGATAAGGAAAACCATATTTCTTTTATTATAAATTATTCCTTCTAGAAGAAACAGGGAGTTTTGCTTTTGATGATGCAGGACATGTGTACGAGTGTTTGAGCAAATAGGATCCAAGTATGACCTCCGATTTTGAGAAGCCCCGCCCTAACTAAGAATATACTTCTTCGGGTGTGTCGGATTTGTTCGGTTGCTGTTCGGGTGACGTTCTAATTTCTTTATTTTTATAAAATGAGAAGAAAAGTGAAATAAATTAAGTGAAATAATTTATTTTATGTCTCTAATAATGAATTATAATATTACAATTTAAATATACATTATTTTGTAATTTGTTTAACAACTTTTCGTGGTTTGTGAACCACTGTTTGTTTACTTCTGGTATATCTACATTACCTACGTCACAAAGCAGATTTAAAATTCGGACCTTAATATCTTGCTTATTTGGAGGAATTTTTAACTCAGACTCACATGTGGTCTTATATTTTTATGTATTTCAAGAAAAAAATTTTAAAAAAATGTCGTGGAATAGCCTATTGACGGAAGGTAATGTACTGGCCACATTAGATTTTTATTAAATATATTTACTCCTACCTTTGCTCTAATTTAGGTGTAGATATTTCGAAGTGGCAACTCTGTTCGTCGACGATTTCTTATATACTTCATCACATCTGAAATTAAAATAAATAGTTAGTAATGACAATAACATTTAAATTTCTATTTTCTATTGGCTAATAGCTATGTAATGTTGCGAAATGATGGTGTTTTAGGCACGCGACATGAAATTTGTACACACGACACTAGAGGTACAACACGTCAAGTGCCTAAAACACACATTTCGCAATGTATTACATACAAGATTTTTTATAAAAGCGTTTTAAAACAGATCATTTACTCCCAAATATCAACATTTTGAAACTTTCAAAATTAAAAAGTAGGCGCAGACGTCAGGTTCATCTATTCGTTGCTAAATGAAATACTTTTAAGCACTACGCATTAAACTGTTACTTTTACGCATTAAACTGTCATTTTTAAGTACGAGTGCAAAAGTATTTCATTTAGCAACGAAAATGACAATCAAAAAGTTGTTTGAAAACGCTAGTATAGGAATATAATTTACAAGTTATAATGCATGGTTTTTAGAAAAACTTGTCATCACGAAAAAAATACATAGTTGTTAATAATATACTATATTAAAATTACGAGGAAAATATTTGTACAAACTTAAATACATAAATCAATCTATATGATATGGTCGTTGGACATATAGCCGATACGTTAAATTGGTAACGTTTTTGGGGATCAAAATATTGGACAGACGACTATTTACTTATCGAACTGTACGGGAATAAGAAGAAGGTGTGGTATGAATTAATTTACCAAAAACTGCGAGACCCGAACTTTTGCTTCCAAATCGAATTAGCAGACTCACTCAAAGTGCTCAAGAAAACGTGACACGCAAATTTCGGCAATTTAGAATTTTAAAGGTGATATGCAGAACTTTGGTCAGAAATGATTTATAATTTCAAAAAAACCAAAAATAATGTAACCAAATAGATAGCGACCCAGCTTGAGCGAATGTCCATTTTATAGACTTTTGGGCATTTCTTAGCAGAATAGTATATAGTGAAATTCATAAACAAGAACACTTTGTCGTAAAACGATTTAGCAATTGCACCAATAAGCCAACAATGGTGACCCTAAGCTTGTGGTTGCCAATCCCTAATAAATCATAACAGTACAGATCTTGGAATAGCCGGCTGTTATGATTTATACAATAATAGCTGGGAAAGGGAATACTAAAACGAACAACAGTCACAGACAAGAATATTTCTGATGATCTGGGAAGTAGATTTTACATCGTTCAAAGACAAATGAGACAAGGTATCAAGAAAAATTGCGACGTAATGAAGATAGTGATCCCCTAGCAGTGTTGTAATAGTATATTACATCCGAGGTGGGAGATGTTTCATTACAGCCGAGGGCTTATGTATACTATTTTATTCACAATCATCCTCATTTTAAATCAATAATTTTCAAAATAAATCAATGAATTATAACCTTTAATTTTATTAATATTTTGACAGCTGTCTTAAAATTTGTTTAGCCTACTTAATTATGGGGATCTACGGCAATGTTGCTAGGCAACCCCTACATAAACATTTCCAACCCAAGAAATGGAAGTGAAATCTGTTATTTCCAACCCAAGAGATTGTCATTAAAGTTAGGAATGACGTATTTTCAAACCTCCAAAAGGTTAGGAATCTGTATATTACTATAATGATTGTGAATAAAATTAGATTTCTATTCTCCCTAGTTTCGAGAAGCAACCTCTTCTTATGTCAACACTTCAATAAAAAAAATCTTTCTATTTGATGAAGAGGTTTAACTTTTTCTCAAAACTTTTGTTACTTAGTATTAGTATGCACTTAATAAATAAAAATTGTCGTTGCAATACATATGTGTACTTTAATATGCATGTTTATATTTATTTTAACGTTTCGATATAACATTCCTCGCATTTGCGTATAAGTTGACGGCCCTTAAAAGTGAAACCCCATCCCGCAATAAACGTTTGCTTTGCCTATTCAAGTTTACGATTTTTGAAGTACTCCACAAAATTTTATTGTCATGAAGGTAGTTGGAATGTATGTCAGAACTCAAAGCAACTGTGGAATAGCTGTAGGGCTGCTAACTTCACTTCACTCCATTCGACAGAGGAATCAATGTCGATGTTCGTTTGTTCGTTCGTTGTCTTCCCACCGCTGTTACTGTTAATGAGGGTAAGATTGTATCGGAGGGTAATACAACGCGGTAATATACATTGTAATTTGTATTATTGGAAATATCGTGACCCTTTGTTACTAGATATATCAGTAATTACAAAATTAATTATTTAAAAGAAAAACAATAAAAATAATTGATGGTATCCAATAGTATATTAAATTGAAGAATATCGACGGATGATAAATAAAATGAAGGATAATAAATCAATATATTAATTTATTATCAATATATTGATTTATCATCCTTCACGCATGGAACAATGTCAACAACAATAAGGTATATTTCCGGATTCCTTTTGTTAATCAATGATCTCACAAATATTGTCAATATTGATAAAACTCTAATAACACATGTAGACATCGGTAATGATGACATATATAACCGTGTGGGCGCTTACCAGGCGTCACCTCACGGGCACTCATAGCTGGTGTGGAGAGTGCACCACAGGGGTCACTTTTGTGCCATTTAAAATTGGAATCTATATAATAAAAAATTTAAGTGTACCAGATCGAGAATTTTATGTTCTTCAATATTTGTAATTTCAAAAAATAACATTTAGAATTTTTTTAAGAAACTGCTACTTTCGGTTGTCTAATTGCTATCAAAACCTTTTCAGCTCTTCCCATTAATGTCAGAATAAGGAATACTTAGTTAAACAAGTCTTAAGTTTTATAGTTATTGAGGAATCGTCCTTTCAATATCCAGACACACACACACACACTTAGTTAAACAAATCTTAAGTATTATAGTATAGTTATTGAGGAATCGTCCTTTCAATATCCAGACACACTCACACACACACATCATCGTAAAAATATTATAATCGGATTCTAGGGACTTTAAAACGTTCTTATTCACTAAAATCTGGATATGCGATTCTAGCTTGAATTCAGTACCTCTCTTAGCGAAAGGTAAAAATGTAACTTTTTATAAATGATTTACATGTACAATAATAATAGTAACAGTATAAATTATAGAAGGGATACTGCACATTCGAACAAAATTTATCAAATTATTTTAGATTACAATAAAAAAACTAACTTGATACACTCTTTAAATTTGCGCCACTATACACACCATCAGATTTTTTGTTGTTAATCCAATACAAATTGGTAACATTGTATGCATATTTTTTATTTATTCTGCAGACTGTCTCGCAGTTGTATTTACATTGCAGTAGAATAACGTAAAACTTTTTTAAATATTATCACATGTGTAACATCACTTGTAAATTTAATAATAAAGCTCCTGATGGTAAGCAATTTAATTTACAATTTAATTATTATCTGTATTGCATATGTACATATTGTGTTTTATACTGTAATACTTAATTTCTACGTTTCTTCAGCACTGATGATGGTTGAATAAAAACCAAAAGGTTTGCAAACAAAAAGTATATTAATTTATTATCCTTGATTATATCCATCATCCGTCGATATTCTTCAATTTAATAAAAATAATCTTTGCTTTTCTTTATATTTTGAAGCTAAATAGTCAGTGTATATTCTCAAAAATAATTTTTGGAAGACCTTTCCCTTCTGTTCATATTTTCGGATGCAGCATCTCTATTTAGTTTAGAGACTGATATGTTCCACTTCTCGTAAAAACTTTCCGAGTCAATAACTCATTTTTTGTGATATAAAAGTTTATCGGTTTCGCACGTTCAGCATTCTTGGGTTGTAAACAAGATTTGCAGAGATATCCCGTGTACTTCCCATTATTGCTTCGTAAAATAAAGAAAATTCAATAAGCGAAAGAATGCACTTGAACGAGACACAGAAATCTTATCTATTTGTTATTACTTCAGATTGAAATTGCTCGGTAATCCATAAGGGATACGAGCACAAGGAACTGCAATTACAGACGCATCTCCCCAAATTTAAGGGAGGGAAGTATTGGAAATAGTATCGTTCACTATTGATTTCACACGTACTGCATACTTCAAGATGTTTTTCGACATTGTTTTGAAAAGCATGGGGAATGAACTACACTTGTTACAATGACTAATTTACGACGGGCGTTTGAGAAATAGTTGGCCTAGAGGAAAAACACAGCTTTTTGAGAAAATTCGTTTTTATTTTTCGACGTAATCTCCTTTAAGCTCGACACACTTTATCCAACGCTTTTCCAGTTTTTCGATCCCTACCTTAAAATACGTCTTCGGTAAGTCTTCAAAATAAGCGTTTGTTTGGGCGATGATCTTTCGACCCAAATCTCTGTCCGGCGAGCCATTTCTTTAGATTTGGAAACAAGTGAAAGCTGCAGTGGGCCAATTCTGGTAAATATGGTGGATGAGGAATCAATTCGTAACGTAATTGGTGTAGTTTTCCCATTGCGATCACCGAGGTATGAGCTGGCGCATTGTCTTGATGGAAAAGGATTTGTTTCTTTGCTAAATGGGACATTTCGATTTGATTTCGTTATCCAATCGGTTCTACAACGCAGTATAATTCTCTCCTGTGATGATTTTTCCTTTTTCTAAGTATAAAGATTATACCGTGACTATCCCAAAAAACAGTCGCCATCACCTTGCCGGCCGATGTAACCGTCTTGGCTTTCTTCGGAGCAGATTGCCAGGAGAAATCCACTGTTTCGTCAACGGTTACGAATCGATGCAGAAAAATGCTCGTTCGACCTCGTTTAAATTTACTTGTCCAATAGTCCAATATATTATTGTCGACAACGAAGGTGTAGACTCCCCATATACTGCGTTTAATTCGACTTTGCTTTCTTCATTCGTTTTATTTTTCAAATATGAGAATTTAATTACGGGCCGGTACTTAATTTTTTCCATTTTTGTAAAAATTCAAAAGTTGCACGCTGTCAAACAGAAACTAAACGATGCAACTTGCTGACTATTTGAAAGTTGTGTAACAATTTACGAAATAAGCATTGTTTTGGCGCTGCGACTTCATCTGTTGTCAAGAACAACTATTTTTCAAACGCTCCTCGTACTTATAATTTTTTCATGCTACAGAACAGAAAACAACAGATCTACAGCTAATAGTAACTAATTAAATTAATGAAATTCACACAAGAATTCAACCAATGCAAAGTAATAGTATAGTTCAATAATTAGCAACACAATACCTCCCGCTATTTAATTGTTATTAATTTAAATACAAAGGAATTGTGTTTATCTTTGACACATAGGCTACTGGACACTGGACTTATAAATTATATTATTATTTAAATTTATATATAAAATATATAGAAAATGTATGAATGCATATCTATAGGAAATTCAATAATAATTAAACTTTGATAATGACATAAATTGCAAAAAATGACATTTAAATGCATTTTTCGAAGAAATACTATCTTGACTAAAGTAAAGTGCCATTTCCGGTTATCAGATTTACACCATAATCTAATAATTTCTTTCCATATTAGAATAGGGCAGAAATACAAGGTTTCAATTTTTTTTTTCGATTGATAGTATTAGAGCGTTAATCGGATCCACATACACACACACACACACTACATCGTGAAAATGTTAAAATTGGATTCTAGGGACTTTAAAATGGTCATTTACAAAAAATCGATATGCGATTTTTAGCACGATCTTTAACCTTCCTTACCAAGGATAGCGGGATGTAAAAATCTAAAAATATGAATCATATATCTTGTACTCAACAATTCTATCGTGTCCATCGTATGAAGAGCTGTACCTACTAAAATATGTGAGAAAGGCGTGATGATGTATTTATTTTAACCCCTCCTTATCGAAATTCAACCCCAGTAAATAAGATAGTGCTGTTTTATGTTCAAGATGAATGTCTTCTCGCGCTAGTTATTTATGTTTGCTGAGATTTAAGACTTCTTCAGTATCTTAAGCAGATATGCTCATAAAATACCCACGACAGAGATTTTAAATATTGAACCGAAATCGAACATTCATCAACTGTGAGTCGAAAATATTTAGTTACAAATTTCAACAACTCACAAAATTATGAGGCGTTTTGTTTAATGTGTTTTATATCTCGCAGAGAATTTATGATCAAACGAATGACATATTACACAAGAATATATAAACATTTTTACTTTCAAATAAACAATATGCTATTTTTTCTCTTCACAAATTAGTAGTATTTCTTTCTTATTGCTCTTTCGGTTGATCCAAAGAATTCTAAAAATCTAATTACTATGTCCAGGAATTCCAATATCGTAAACTGATCGTTTCAACCTATATTTCTTTCCACATACTCGTCTTTTCATCAAGATACAAACTTTATTAAAACCGTAATAGCAAACAAGTTTGTATGTATAAATGTGTGGGTAATGTATTTGTCACAAACAAATAAAACTATCAGTGAAACACATTTAGATCCATAACCAAAAGATAAAACATATATTACGCTTTATGTTGAACATTAGTGAAGTAATGATAATGATTACTGTAGAGTACTTATAGACTAGAATAGAGTACAGTAATCAATAATGATACAAGTACATTTTCTACAATTACTTATAGAGGTGTCTCAAAAGTGTTGTCCACTGTCCATGCTTTTGGGATTTGATTTGATTATAATTTTCAGTTGTTAAATAAAATGTCAGTTGCTAATCTAACAACTGCATTTTTCCCGTTGTTGGTATTGAACAATAGTATTTCTTGTAAATTTTAAAATTTTATGTTAGGAAATAAACTTTTATTGGAAATAGAGGAACGGCAGGAAAGGCTGCTGTACTCGAGACCACAGAATAATATAATTATCGTAGATAAACCTACCTAACAAACTATTATACAGAACAACATCAGAGACAATACGCACTAGCGGCACTTTGAGTATTATCATGGCTGGCGAACTTGTTTCAATACGCAATAAGCGGAACCCGGAAAAGGTTATTTTTCAATCTCCAGAGATTAATTTTTAGTTCTATATCGAGGGGTGAACCACTGGTGGGAATCCCTGTACATTTTTTAAGGAATACATTTGGAAATACTGTCAGTACATGACAATAGTTAGGAATACTAGGGAACATGGGACATCCCACGTGTTTGGGACATCCCACGTGATTGGGACATCCCACGTGATTGGGACATCCCACGTGATTGGGACATTTCACGTGATTGGGACATCCCACGGGATTTAGGGATCCTAAAACGTGCTTATTCATTTAAAAGTCACCATAGAATACATTCCTTACCACCTTACATAAAGGTGACGGAAGGTAAAAACGGCTGACGATAATAAAAAAATTTAAAGAATTAAAAAATTCTTAAATTTTATATAACCTCTGTATACATGCATACGTATAATATTCTTTTATTCTGAATAATTCTTTTTTTACCTCCCGCTACCCTTGGTAAGGGAGGTATAGGGATCGTGCTAAAAATCTCATATCGAGATTTTAGTAAATGACCACGTTTTAAGGTCCCTAGAATCCAAATTTAACATTTTCACGATGATGTCTGTATGTGTGTATGTGTGTGTGTATGTATGTATGTATGTATGTATGTATGTGTGTGTGTGTGTGTGTATGTGTAGGGATTTTGTCTTCACTCTAACTCAAATACTATCATTCAGAAAATTCTGAAACCTTGTATTTATACCCTATTCTAATATGAAAAGAAGCCATTAGATTTTGGTGTAAATGGGATAACCGGAAATGGCACTTTACCTGAAGCTCATAATGGTTTTTCTTCAAAAAATACCATTAAATGTCATTTTTTCGCATTTTATGTCTTATGAGAATTAAAGATTATTGAATTTTCTACAGGAATACATTAATACTTTTTCTATATATTTTACAGATAAATTTAAAAATATTTTTTTTTATTAGTCGCGAAGCCTGAGATAAACACAATAATTCCTTTGTTATACAGTTCATATTTCAAATGAATGTAACTGACAGTAAATGTCACTGTCAGAAAACTAATCACTTTAAATTAATAATAGCGACATTTTAAAAAGAAAATAGTAAATAAAGCAATAGTTTTCTGCAATGGAACAGTTTGCAACGTTAGTAAATACGTATGTATTTAAATTAATAAAAATTTAATAGCGGGAGGTTTTGTGTTGGCCACATCAGATTTTTTAATTTAATGTATTATTTATTTATTTATTTTATTTATATGTACGTATTGCCGACAATGTGAATACATTGACAATACAGTCAATACGCTAACAATACTAGCAATTTTGGAAATTCTTTAGCAATATTGGCATTATTCTAGTCATACTGGAAGTATTTTGGTAATACTGGAAGTATTTTGGTAATACTGGCAGTATTTTTAAAATACAGGTAATACTGACATTAAATACCTCAGTACTGCCAAAAATGGCAATCCCTGCACATTTTTTACTAGGTGGTTCACTCCTCGTTCTATATATTACTTATTTTTCTAAATAAGATAGTTTTTAATACAATAATATAAAATAACAAAATTATTAACTGAAAGGACAACAATTTAATTTAAAAAAGAAAATATAAAGTCTTTTGAGATTTTATTTTAATATTTTTAATAGTTCTAAATTTTTATAAACTCTTTTAAAGAAAGTTTTAGAAACATTATTTTAAAAGGCATATTCCTAATCTTAAGTAGTTATTTGATATTACTTTTGATTATTTTTAATATTTTAATCAAATTTGATGAAAAAAAGTTATCCTGTGTAGACAAGAAATATATAATATTTAGAAAGATTGAAAAATAAAGTGATAATTTACTCCCATAGATTAATTTATGCTGCAAATCAGATTGAAATTATTTATTATTTTCAATCTCTATTTGATTATTAATTTTAATCTTCTATTTTGAGAGCGTAGATATATTTGATAGTTTGAAAAAAAATATATTGTCATTTGAAATAAAAAATTTAAAGTACTTACGTCATTTTTTGTGGTTGTCTAAAAATAGTGTTTATAATACACTCAAAAGTCTTGCTCATGTTCGTCAAACTTCACACTCGCACGATATTTCTCACTTTTGATACTCGTTATGAAATATGTTATTAACACACGGTTGCTAAGAATCGTAAATTGAATAGTTATCAATTTATTTTCAATTCTGCTCTGTATAAAAGAAAGAGAAATATATTATTATATTTTCATCTTTTTTGCTCAGGTTTTCTCGGTACCTTTTTCCTCTCCCGGCAGTTGTGCGCGGTACTTGTGTCTGTTTCCGTCGGTGTGTTTTCCGGGCGAAAGTTGCTGCATCAACAACTTTGCAATCTTGGAAGTGAACACTTTAAATATGATGAGTTGAGCACGCGCTACTATTTACCTGATTAAAAATGCAATACCGCACAAACTTACAAATATAAACTTCACCGCGAATACCAGGGGAACCAACGCTAGAATAATTAAACAGGAAGCAACTAACTAGAAGAAAAAGTTTGCGAAATAACAATATATTTTATCTTTGCAATAATTACTAACTTGGCTATTTAGAACATATTTTAATTATTTATTTATCATTTAAATTTGTCGGCAAAGTTTTCAAAACTTAATTAAATTCTTGTATTTTCGAAGATATGTGTATAAGAAATTATATCCAGGGCATCGAACCCGAACCTGAACCGAACCAAAACCGGAACCAAACCGTAACATTTTAGGGAACCCAAACCGAGAACCGAACCTCAGATATATTTTTAATTAAACCTGAATCGAAACCAAACCGTGTATTAAAATTCAAGTTCGGGATTCAACGCCGGTTCAGGTTAATTTTTAGTTCGAAAAGTAAATACAGCCGATAATCGACGTCTTAGGCGTCTGCGTTGCTCTCCGGGCTGACTTTTCGTGAAAATTGTGTTCGTTTCTTGTTGCGATTTGCGTAAATTCTGGCTCTCATTTTACATTATTTCGAACCTGAACCGCGAACAAAACCGCAAATGTTATTAATGCTTGAACCAGAACCGCACCCGAACCCGTCTTTCAAAAAACAAATTAACCTGAACCTAAACCGAACCCAGTTTTTGGCGGGTTCGATGCCCTGATTATATCTCCATAAAATTGTCATCAAAATTCAATTTTATCTTAAATATTATCTTTCTGTAAAATGTCGGCCATCTTGTCTTCATAAACCAATCAACACCCTCCTAAACAACCACACACAAACAACGAAACTTGAAGAAATTTTAAGCATCTGCTGCGATCTTTAATTACATCTAAGTACTTAATCAACTTATGTAGAATTTGGTGGCTGTGTGTTTTTGTTTCGCTGCTAGTTTGTTTTGTTCTGGTTTGTTTTTAAGTAAAAGATTGTCGTGATAGGATGAATTATGAATTGATGAGGTTTTAATGATATTTTTACGGCTTTGTGACGGTTTTTGACAAAGGGTAGAACTTACAAGGGTCATTCGCTTTCAGTGCATTACATAAATAGGAATATTTAATAATATTGTTAGCAATGAGGTACAGATATATTGTCATTACGTCCACGAATAAAAATATTGTTGTATTGTATTTAATATTTCTGGTAAACAATTACATCTATTCTTTATTGTTCCATTCGTAATATAAACAAGTTTCCTCCTACTCTTCTAAATATTTGAGATTCTTCCAATTCATTGACGAAATTGGCAGTATTTTTGAAGGGTATATGATGAAATATATGTATAGAAAGCGCGTGTTTAGTTGACACTGATAGTGTGCATTCTTTGCCTTATAAATGAATCCCCTTTCTTTTTATACCGATTTTAGACTTTTCCTCGTTATAACAATAGCATATTATAACTGCTACTACACCTCGACTTGTCCAAGCCCGAATTTTAGGTTTTCTGCATTCAAGGACAGTACCAACTTAACATGCGGGGGCTATATCTATAATTTTAAATATTTAATTAATGATAAAATAAGAAATACTAAATGTCTTCAGTAATGTCTCTGGATTTTTGACACTGACAATTTTTTCAAATACAAACATTTCAATTTTTCAGCTGGTTTCCATGGGCTGTTTGATTCATTAAACAATGCATTATTTTATACATTTATAATTCTCTATCTCTAAATCGATTGAAGATATAACAAAAATGTTCAATGTACTTGATAGACAGTTTTATATTATTTAATATTTGTAATAACATAAATTTTCAAAAAATAATATTTAGAAGATTTTTTTAAGAAACTACTACTTCTGGTTGTCCAATTGTTATCACAACCTTTCCAGCTCTCCCATTAATGTCAGATTAAGGAATACGTTGTTAAATTGGACTTTAGTCTTATAGAATTTGAGAAATCGTCCCTCCAACATCCACACACACACACACACACACACACACACACACACACACACACACACACACACACACACACATACATACATACATACATACATACATACATACATACACACATCCTTATACACAGACCTCATTGTAAAAATGTTAAAATCGGATTCTAGGGACCGTGAAACGTGCTTATTCACCAAATTCTGGATATGCGATTTTTACCATGAATCCAATACCTCTCTTAGTGAGAGATAAAAACAGATCGACACTCCATCCTCAATAAGCCGATACCGAAATCATAAAATCTTTTGGTGTTTAATGCGTTATATTTGGAGTCCAAAATCTTAGCTTTATAATGGTCAATTGAGGTTAGCTGTGTTGATAAACACATCTCCTCTGCAATATCCGGTAAACGGTAATATTTGTCCACGTATTCGTCCCTTGGCGGTCTTACTTCTACCAATATTGCACCCTGTACCAACATTACTAGCCCTCCCTACTATGTTATGTTGGTCAATAGACAAAACTTTTTCTTATTAAACTGGCAGGAAGCTCAAGTAACTGGAAATGTTATTCCAGAGTGATTCATCACAGAAATATGAAACTTTCGGGATGATTGCGAGAAGAATTTCGGAAATTAATAAACTGATGGCGTAGATTTTCTGAGAGACTGTAGTATATAATAAGTTACAAACCAATCTACGTCAAACATGGTCAAACGTGAAAATAGGCCCATAAACCATCACAAAAAATAATAAAATGTATTCTTTATCCTTAAAGTACTACTCAATAAATAACGATTAAAATAAAAAAAAAAACATTTTTACCTCTCGCTAAGAGAGGTATTGGATTCATGACAAAATTCGCATATCCAGATTTTATTGAATAAGCACGATTTAAGGTCCCTATAATCCGATTATAACATTTTTAAAATGATGTCTGTGTGTGTGTGTGTGGATGTGTGTATGTGTGTGTGTGTATGTATGTATGTCTGGATGTTGTAGTCACGATTCCTCAAAAACTATAAGACTTAAAAAATATTTAACTGCAGTTTCCTCAATCTGACATTCCTGGGAAGAGCTGAAAAGGTTTTGGTAACAATTGAACAACCGGAAGTAGCACTTTTTTTGAAAAATTCTTCTAAATATAATTTTTTGGGAGTTTTTTTATTAAATATTCAAGAACATAAAATTCTCCATCTAATACACTTAAAATTTTTATTATATTTTGTATAGATTTAGAGATAAAGACACTATAATTTATAGAGTGAACTAATCGCAGAGGCTACGGCACTAAGGAAACCAGTTGACAAATTCCAATGTTTATAACATAATTTGTGAATGACACATGTCAGTGTCAAAAATCAACAGTTTCACTGACATTCTGATAGCTTTTACTGGGAATTATATTTAATTTTTCTTATTGTTTTATTAATTAAATATTTGAAATTATAGGTAAAATTGTGGTAAAATGCATATATCCATCAGAAATACCGCCAATCTGGTTAATGAATTGGAACAATCTGTGTAGCTATAATTAGAATTATATGTGTGCAGAAGATATGTTAAATATAATAAAAAGCAATATTTGAGTAATGTTCTATAATATTTTGTTATAAACCAACGGTTCGAAAGCGAGGTGCAGTACAATACTTATATAGCCTATAATATGGAAATGGCGAGAAGTCTTGTGCTGGCCACAACAGATTTTTTTAATAATTACTTTGTGAGATATTTGAATTTATTTCCAGGCCACAGATGACGTCACACTATTGGTATTTTTCTCGCGCAGCCTACTACAGAAACTAGTGTGAGGAAGATAGCTATAGGTTTCTTTAAAAATCAAATGCAGCTATACAACAAACAATTATGACTTTTTGATACCGCACGAATTGCTTCAAAATTAAACGAACTTTCATTTAAAAATATTTAAAAAAAATTGGTTTAGTGACCCATATTACCAATTTTCATATAGAATAGGAATGATCTCTGCGATGATTTCTCTAATACAGCTAAGAAATACACAGAACACGAATTAGCACACACAGACATGGGTAATAAGTCGTGATGATATACAGGATGTTTCATGTAATTAACAGGACAAGGCTTCGAAATATGATTTATAAACCTGAACAAAATCCCTATAAATATTGGCGCTATAACGCCTCCTAACAGAGATATCGAGAATTTATCTTGTGAAGCGTAATACTGTAATATATCTTTGTATCCTCTTTTGTTTGTTTCATTTGACGTGAATGCGACTTATGGCTGGTTTATAATGGATTTAATTTATAAATTTAGATTTGAAATTTACGAGTTACCTTGTTGGTTTAAAGATATGAAATGCATCCAATCAACTTCTTATATTAGGTCACGTGTTTGACATAAATGGGATGACAGTTACATAACCTCTTAAATAAAACTCAAAGAATACAATCATGCAAAGAAATCAAAATTTATCTATAGATTTCACAAGAAATGAGCATGATGATGATATAATTATCATGGAATTATTTGTAAATTTATATTATACATACTCATAACAACAATTTTGATCTTGAATTTATGATGTTTATCACATTTTTCATATATCAATGTGTATTGCTCTACAGATGATATTAAATATACATACCTACATACATTTCGACAAAATTCTCAAATCAAAATCAAAATGTAAGGTTACGAGCAATATATCTGTCACTTGAAATTTTCATTCTCCCTGCCAAAATCATTGTTTGAATTAATGGGAAATGATTGTAAGCTTTCACAAATTTATATTTAGAATATAAGATTTGGTGATATTTTAAATGTAAATTCTAAATCATAAATTTCTTAAATTCATTATGACCCAGTAAAGACAGATATGTACAATTTATGTTTATAAATGTAAATTCGTAAATCTAAATTTCTAAATTAAATTTATCGTAAACCATCCTTTAATTAATTAAATATTCCATTTATTTCTTTCCGATATTTAAATATTACACCGGCTATTTAATATTATCAGAATACTTCTAATTCGAAAAATATGTCGTGCTTAATTTTCTCAGTGCAAATTTAGTGCACCTTGAATTGAACATACTGAGTGCATATTGGTGCTTGTTACAGAATGGGCTACTTGCATGGTACTGAAAATTCGATTTCTATCACTATATACGTAATGTTATGTAAAAATATAAATTTTATTTTAAAAAAGTTATTTGTTTTTTAGTAAATTAAGAAAGAAAATTTTCTGTGACGTCATTATATTGAACCGAGGAAGAGAACTATGTTTAAGAATGTAACTTATAGATGGCATTGCGTGCGAGAAAGTTTTAATTTGAATTTGACATTTTGCTCTCTCTGGGTTCTCAAATGTATTAATTACTTCACAAATAAACACATAGGTAGGTTTTTAGATGAAAAATCATAGAGTAATGTTTTTTAAATGTTATGTTTATTTATGTAAATGAAAATTTCACTATGTGAGTTCTTAGATGAAAAATCATCGAGTAATGTTTTTAAATGTTATGTTTATTATTTATGTATATGAAACACTTTCTTTTCACAATGTACACAAAATTCATGTAACTGTAATGTGCCTAGATTTATTGTATTTTATTGACTTACCATGTATTTTCGTTATATGTATACTTTATGGTTAAAAAATATATTTATTTATTTATTTATTTATATGTAATTTAAAATATCGATACGAAAAAAACAAACTAAAATACTAACCTTCAAACTATTGTTTAAACGTCAAACAGGAAATCTACATTACCCGTACAAACAAACGCTATGGCTTTACGATCACTCATTGGTGCGGCGTAATTCTACGTCATACATGGCGGTAATTCAAATAATCAAATTTCATTATTTATTTTCTGGCTAATTAATAAAAATTTTGTCAAAAGAAAAAATAGGGGTAGCAAGTTTTTACCTGCTCTTCAAAAATATGAAATAAAAAAAGGTACGCAAGTAGCCTATTACATTTATGGGCCATCCAGCGAATCAAGCGGTTTACGTCATAAATACAATATCACTAGAAACAATGACGTCATATGTTAAAAAGTTTACATGAGCATGTAAAACGGATTAAAATATGATCTGTGGATTGCCTTCATAAATCCAAATCATTCTTAAAAAGGTAGCACGTCTGGTATCATTTTTTTCCAGCGAAATCAAATTTTATTTAAAATATTCTGAACGATACTACTTACGCCGTTATTAATACTTTATTCTTGTAGTATATGCAACAAACTATCTAGTATTACGTGAGATCCTTAAAAAAAATACAGAATACTGCATACCATACAATTTCTCACTGTTTCTGTACATTGCGTATAGCGTTTGCCACACGCTGTACATATAGATTTAATTTTCAAATTATTACTGACAAATAGAACGAAATATTACCTCAATATTACAATTCAGTGAAAGTAAGAGCCCACCAATCTATTTTTCATTTTCAGAATAAGTCAATAAATTAACTACAAGCTCTTGAATTTGATATGACAGAGCATTTGACATTTTGTCAACGAGCAACGAAATCAAAAACAAAATGAAATCACAGTACAGGTTGAAAAGTATAATATAGACATATAATATTTAGTAATATACATGTTCAGAATTACCAATATTAAAAAAAATATAATCAAACGTCATTTTGCAAAAAATTACAAAATAAAAAATCCAAATATAATTGTTTGTATTAAAGGTTTCAAATACATTATAATAATAATAAAAAAATCAATAAAATACCGTTAATAAAATATATTTAAAAATATAAAGAAAATTTCAAAAATCCCTAAACGATGACGTAAACCGCTTGATTCGCTGGATAGCCCATACATAAAACTTTTTTGACGTTATTTTAAATGTCAGAAGTTTAATAAACAAAAATAACCATCAGCAATAATCAGAATATTCTTTAAAATGATAATATATTTGCTCCTGGCAGTACAAACCATATGTATTTTCTGATAGAACAGTATTTTGTAGGTTATGTTTACATAAACGTTTTTAGATGAAACGGTAGCAATTTATCTAAATTTAGACTATTTTTTTCTTTTAAAACCTCCCAACAGGATTAAATTCCAATTACAGAGTAGTTTTACATACACAAACATCCATGCCTTAGTGGGATTCGAACCCAGAACCCCGAGCGCACTCATGACTAAGAGGCATTGCTCTAACCATTGAGCCACCGGAGCCGACAGAACAGAAGAAAACGATAAGCAAAAAACATGTTATATACCGTGAGTATTTTTTAACGTGAAACATTGGGTTTGTCATAACCATGGTTACGACTTGACAATTGATTGACAGCATTGTATTTGCCCGTTCCATTTAAAATGAAACATAGGGAATGAATTTGACATTTGATAAGACGTCAATAGAGGTTAATTTTGTTTAAATAATTATGCCTGGATTCTAAATTAAAATTAGTTGTAGAAAAAATATAGTGTGCACCTTGTGCCCGAGTGGTTTTCTGACTCGGCTAAATGTCTTACAATATTTAAATATAATACTTTTGTCAAATTTATTCCCCATGTGTCATTTTAAATGAGACAAACAAACATTGCTGTCAATCAAATGTCAAATCATAATTTAAAGGAAAATTCAACGGTTATCTGTCATATTGACAAGATGTCATAGAGGTTAATTTTGTTTAAATTAAATTTAGATGTAGAAAAAATACTGTGTGCACCTTGTGCCCGAAATATGTTTAGTGCTCTCGAGTGGTTTTCTGACTCCGCTAAATTTCTTACAATATTTAAATATAATACTTCTGTCAGATTCGTTCCCTATGTTTCATTTTAAATGGAACGGGCAAATACATTGCTGTCAATCAAATGCCAAATCGTAACCATGGATATGACAAACCCAATGTTTCACGTTAAAAAATACTCACGGTATGTACTACAGTGTATTTTCAACGGAACTGTAAACAGTACGTTTACAAATATTACTATATTACCAATAACATTCATATAATTTTTACTTTTAAAAAGTTAGAATTTGTATCGTTTCAGAAATTTATTGCTTTCCACCAATATTTTGTATTTATAATTTGAAGAATTTTTGAACAATTTTAATTTGTAGTTTCTTTAAACTGTAAATTTTAAGTAAATAATGTAATGTGCATGTGATATAATTGTGCTTAAAAAATACATCTTTCTTCTGTAATTTTGATTTTATACTACCAGTGCACTCCTTGCACTATAATCTGGAGTCAGTGCAGAAATACGGCACCCAGTGCGCCCTAACTTAGACGGTGCAGTTTCAATCGAACACGTATTCAGTTGCACGCGTGCGATATAACAGAGCAATAGAACACAACATTTGCACTCAGTGCGTATACGTTGAACATTTGCTGTAAGATTCTTTTTATAATTAAGTATTCATGACCCAATAATAAAAAACTAGGTATCTCTCTTAGGAAGCGTTAGCACAATGTTTATTGGGGTTTTTTTCTCGTTCTGGTATCTTTGTATTGTTACTTGAAACACCCTGTATTTATTTATATAATATTTTTTTTGCAATACTGTCTCCAATTACATTACTATCCTTGTATATTTCTATGGGGATCTTTTTTCTCAAAAATATCACATTTGATGAATTTCCGCTTGCGTAGCTACCATCCCTTACTCCTCCGCTACCCTTAGACGTTGATTGGCAATTTATTTACCCTGCAGGCGTTTGATTCCGCTACTACACGGCGTGGGTGCCCGCCAGCATCTTCCATCTCTCTTGTCGACCCACCCCTTTGCTGTACCACCCTCTCTCTCTCACACACACAGACGCTCTATCTGAGCGCTGTGGAAAATGACATTTTTACACCTTCATGTTGGAATAATCGCTCTCTACCCGCATAGCGCGTGACGAACAAATAAAAGAATTTGTAGTTGAAAGAATTAGTAGTTGCAGTGGAAGCAGTTTGTCGCAGTTGGACAGTTTTGCTTATTGAGGTTGAGGACTAGTCAATATGGAATAAAAAGAAACAAATGCCCTCATACTTACAAGATATAAATGTAAAAATAGAATTCTTGGAGTAGTGCTAGTGATCTCAACAGATTAAATAATTATTTAGTAACTAATGATCTATCTATTAACCATAGTAACAAGTGCTCTTCCATTTCTTTTTCTCGAAATAGAAATAATTTCGGATTCCAATACAGAAACAGTGGAAATGTAATCAACCATGTATCTCAGATAAAATATCTTGGAATCATATTAAGTAAACTTGTATACGACATTCATATTGACAATGTTGTAAAGATAGAATATAAAATGCTTGGATTTATACTAAGGGCTGGTTTATGATGAATTTAATTTATAATTTTAATACAAAATCACGTAAAATGTTTATGGTTTATGAACGATTTACAAATTTAAAAATTTGAAATTTAGATTTGTAATATAACTATAATTTATTTTTACAAATGTAAATTTCAAATTCGACTAATCACAAAAGAGAACTATTAAACATGGCGATAAGGTAGGTGTATAACTTTCCTTCATCCGTCAGCTGTCTTTTCTATTTGTTGACATTTTGAAGATAGAGTCACACAAATTGATATTTTGTATTTTGTTAATAAGCAGTATTCGCGAACATCGTAATTTGTACGACAAAGCAAATGAATTGTACAAAATAAAAACGTTTGCGTAATTTTAATGCAACTAGGGATAGCAAGGAATTAAATACATGAACACTCATACGAGTTTATTTGCAGAATTGTTCATGATCTTGTTATTTAACTTTCAGAAACAAATTATAATACTGCCCGTTGTCAAATCAATGTTGTTCATTAGCGTCTAACAAATTCATGGCTATGAAAATAACATTGAAACCTAACTGGAGTGGGATCACGTAAAAGTGAAAACGATATTGCGATTATCGAGAAGTGAAAACGACATTCGTTTCCTTAGCGATCACGTAAAATTAGTCACTCACTACGTTTTCAACTTCGGTTATTTCCGTAAAATGACTACGTTTTATGAAAACGATATCGTTTACAGACTAATGTTTTTGTATTAAATAGTAGTTTTGACAGATAATTTATATGAATGTCATTAAAATTTTTAATCTAATGTCAAAAAGTATTATTCCCGTCCTTCGTTTTTATTTCGTTCATAATAGCAATGAAGAAGGATACAAGTTAAATTATCAATTAGTTACAGATGCCATGTATCATCTAATTTTGTTCCTTTTGATATTCCAGAAGAAAAATTTTTGAAGTAAACAAAAATATTTCTAAATATATAATTAAAACTTCAAGAGACCTTTTAAGACCGCAAGTATACAAGATTGTTATTTTAAAGTAATCTAGTTTTTTATTAAGTGTTGTATTTCAAGTAAATAAAATATGGGCCACATTTAAATAACAGCGCACAACCTTCGACGGGCTGCAGAAAATGATCAATTCACAAATTTTAATTTTCTGTAAAAACTACAAAATACTAATCACAAAACACAAGCTAGAAACGTTATATTTGATGCTACGTAGAATAAATTAATAAAATTTTCTTTCTTGGATTTATTCTTGTAATCAATCAAAATATGCTTTGTTGTAATCAACACTTTTACAGTTATTGGAATATCAATATTGCCCGAAAATATTTCTTTTGGGTAGTTCTTTCACTAAATTTTAATAGTAAATCAGGGAAATTTCAGTAGAAATTAGAAAATATCTAATCACCAAGATTTCAATTTTCTATCATAGATTTCAAAAGAGTAAAAATATATAGTAAATCATAAGCATTTGGCTCTTCGCAACATACTTATTAAAATATTCATGAATTTTTTTCTTAGATTCATTCTTGTAATTAATTTTCATTTTATAATTATCGTATTGTATCACAATTATTTCATTTTCGCCTTACTAAATAAAATAATAAAAAATACCTTTCAAATTTAAAATATTAATTTATTTTTAAATAATTTATAATGACATTTCTTTCGTTCTTTCCAAAACGTCAAATTCAACTCACTGCTCACTACATTCTTTTACCTAAGTGCAAGTAAATAAGAAAAGGATATACCTATACCCAAATGTATAAAATAAAAAGAGACGTAAGAAATGACTATCGTTTTCACATGCTTTGAGAGTGTCGACTAGAATTCACATTTTTTTCAGTCTAAAACGATATCGTTTTCGGTTTTCAAAATTTACGTGATCACATTTTCACTTGTCGACAGTCGCAATATCGTTTTCACAGTTACGTGATCCCACTCCTGAACTGATTATTGCTGAAACGTTAAATGATAAGCATTGATAAGTCACGTTATAGATACTGATTAGTCAGATCCAGAATTTCAAAATCCAACATTAACCAGGCAGAAAATTGTAAATTTTAAATCAAAATTTCTAAATTAAATTAATTATAAACTAGCCTTAACATTTAATCTGAAGCATCAAATTAAAATCGAATTGTATAATTCATTTTTGTTGTTCTAAAGTGTGTCTATACAAACCAATGAATGTCATTAGTATGCTATTCGGAGTTGTATTTACATTTAGAAATTTTCATTTAAATACCAAATAAATAATACAAAAAATGGAATTGAAGATATCTAACGTAAATTTATTTCAGCATTCAGCATTAAATTGGAAATTTCCGAATAATTCTGTCTCTCTCGTTAATTTACAAAAACGTAGGGAAGTATTAGATTTGACATTTTTATATAAATTTCTAAATAATTATATAGACAGCGTCGTTCTTTGCATGTAATTTCCTGTTCCACTCGATCTCTTCAAATCTCTTCTGAAAGAAATTAAACTAACGCAGCTATATTAGGCAAGTTCTTGTATTCATCGACAAATTCATCGGTGAAATTCATTGCAATTTGATAATGACGTCATCAATGAATATGTGATGGAACAGACAGATGGTGAAAATAGGAACTACTTGATGAAAAGGTGCTGGAAATTATACATATTGTAGGTTAGAATAAGAATGGTCGCTGTCACTAGAGAAGTTACGAAGGGCTTTTTATTGGGAAAATTACTAAATTGTTCCGATTCGGATTCATTTGTTTGTTTGTTGACGTTTTAGCCGGTAGTCAGTGAAAAAAAGTCGTGAATTATGAATGTTGTAGAAATGATTTCATTGCCATGCAATTGCAATGAAGAAAATTCTACTATTTCGAGTAGTGACAATTTAGAAACTCTATTAATAATTTAAATAAATTTAAAAAAAAATATGTGATAATGGCAATGAAATCGTTTCTACAACATTCATAATTCACGACTTTTTTTCACTGACTACCGGCTAAAACATCAACAAACTTGTGAACATAACCTGAAAACTATACCCTCACTATTAATCCATCAGAAATTATCAAATCCTGATGGATCCGATGGATTTCTGTTTAACTAATCGGTGAAAATACGAACGCTATGATGAAATTCATTGCTTTTAGAGCGCTGAATAAAAAGACCTATTGGCGAATTTCTGCTTCACGTGCACGATCCATTGGTGAATAAAAGAACTCGCTTATTTTCTACAGTGAATGGATTAATGTGTACTTATAATAATATAAATACTATATCTATAATATGCCCGATATTTTTAAATGTTCGCTATTTATGGTTAAATCTTTTTTAAAATATATTTTTTTTACATTCCTTTTCTGATCACTAGATTTTATTTTTTGGATTTTCCTTATTTTGTTACATATACTCTGTTTAACTAGAAATTTTTATTTTTAGTTGTTACTGTGATGTATTTTTATTGGGCATTGGCCTATAGGAGGGCGGCCTTCTTTCAAAATAAATAAAATATACCCTGTATACCTATCTTAATTTTGCTTATACATACATTTTGAAATGGTATCAATCTTATTATCTGTGATTACATATGTGTGATGGTCGTTCAGCATCTCCTTTGATTATGGACCACTTTGGGCATGGTTTGATTAGGAAGTGGGTGTGAGTGGTGGCGAATTGAGTTACGGTGGAGTGGTTCCGCCCCACCTACACACAGTGAATTGCCGCGCAAATTGCCACGCTAATTGCGTTACGGCTCTGTGCCTGTGGTTGCATATGCGAAACTATACCATACACATCAGGAAATCAGGTAGCAGACAGACAGACTATTATATGATATGTATATCTCAACCAAGCGACAAAGAACATACAGTAAATTCTATCAAAAATTGATGAGTGTGCCCATCTGCTTCTATTTGCAGATTTCGTTGCTGATACTGAACTCTCAAAGATGCCATGGAGAGAACACTATAGGGTTGACTCAGGCTGACCGAACCTTGTTACATATTTATTTTTTACATACATATGTATATGACACATACTTCTAGAGAATATTACACATTATTTTTTTCATGGCGTCCTCCTTCTTGGGTTGTAAATACTTCGAAAAAGGAAATTAAGTTTCGGCACATGTCAGTTTTTGAAAAGAATGTTCGCCTCTATTCATTGTAATAGGGTTAAAGTTTCTTGGTAGAAATTAGAAAGCAGATGTGTGGCACAAAACGACTGACTTTTTAAATGTAGATATTCTATTACATATTAACTGAGGATCCAGTCTTAAATTGATGATCATTTAACATAAGTCCCATAAGTTTTGACACAAATTTGAACAATTTTTTACCTTCCGTCACTTTTAGGTAGGTAAGGTATTGTTTTTGGTCAAAAAATTCGGTGGTGAGTTTTTAATGAATAAGCACATTTTAGCGTCCCTACTATACGAATTTACTATTTTTATGATGTCTATATGTGTGTCTGTGTGTGTGTCTGTCCGTGTGTGACAAATTTTTCTCCAAAGATATTTCCAATACTACAATTCTAAAAATTATATTTTTTTTGTATTCCTCTTCTTTACATACATATGAAGAGCTGATTAGATTTTGGTTATAACTGATCCACCGGAAGTACTCTTATTTGAAGTTTTTAACAGTTTTTCTTAAAAAAACGGAATTAAATATTATTTTTTGACATTTTATATTAGTATAAATATTAAAGAAATGCTATTCTCTATACGGTTTGATTATACATTTTCCTTCATATTCAATATAGAGTTAAAGAATTATAAAGAGATTAATTTTCAAAAATCAGTCAGCTTTGCTATCTATCATGGAAACAACTGATATATTCAAAAAATGACAGATGTCAGTGTCAAGTGCAAAACCAAAGATGGAAAGTATAGGATCAGAAAGTGATATGTCATAGTGTTCCTTGTAAGTGACATGCAGTTGCAGCCTCGCCTCAGGATTGGAACTTTCAATGCTGGGAGTACGAGGAAGGCCAAAGAGAAGATGGAAGGACCGTATCGCACAAGACTTGAGAGAGGAAGAACTGTATAAAGAAGATACGTTGGACAGGAATGAGTGGAAGAGAAGAGTAAGGAACAGCGACCCCTAATAAAATAGGGAAAATCTGAAGAACAAAGAAGGAAGTGTCAAGTACAATTTACATAGTGTATGGTCGTGTTATAATTTTACTGGATTTATAGAATCTTTTCAAAGGAACTTTTGGTAGGTATGTAATTTGTAAAAAATAGTATGTGTTCGTGTTACAATTTTACATGATATATAGAATCTTTTCCAAGAACTTTTGGTTTGGGATTTGTACAAAATATATCGAATTGACGGAAGGTTTTGTGCTGGCCACAACAGATTTTTTTTAAATACACTCACTTGATATTTTGTAATACTTAATAATTAACTGTTTCATAAACAACAAAATTATGAACTTAAATAATAGGACCGTGTTCTTCCAGAACACATAACTTTCTGCGAACACCTAGCATAAGGTTTTGGACGACATTTACATCGATTCCTGTATATCCCCATCCTCCATCCCAAACTTTTTGAGATAAGAGCCCAAAAATCTTCTGCCTGGGGAAGGTAAGGCGGAATTGTCGTTTAGCAGAACAAATAGTACGTTTTGGTCTGTTAGCAAATTTTGAGTTGCGTTTATTTTACATATGGAGATAAAATCTTCCCCAGCGTGTTCTTCTTTAATAAAATTAACTATTCTGGGTTTTATGGCCTATTTGTAATGAAGTAATGAAGAACTCATTGGCGCAATGAAACCGCTAATACAAACACGAAATCTGTGATTTTAAACGCCAAAGATAGTACTTCTAACCAATCAAAGAAATTCGGTATATTTCGTTGAAATTATGCTCACTTTTATTTATTGCCTATACATGTATGACGTAGGTATAAATATGGCTAGTATATGAAATAATTTAAATAGAAATGAACAGTGACGAAAATATAGTATTTATTTTGTAGTTGTGACAGTTCACGAATATGTTGATAATACAAATTTTTATAGTAAAACTAAAACACTGAACTCTGACTGGCTACCGACATAGCATTAAGGTGGAAAGATGAGAGTTCGTCATCTTTTGCGTTGCGTTCATGCGTTGTTGATTGTGGCGCTGCGTTACTTTTCATTATAAATCAGCAAATAGTAATACCATGCGCTCATGTTTTGCTTCTTACTGCAACTGAGTTACCGCTTGCGTTAATTCATTACAAATAGGCCTTTACCTCACTCGGCCCACGTAAGGCCTGAATACACCCCTTGTGCCAATAGCGCATTATACCAACACTCTGTTAATTTAGTTTTTTTGTTTATACATGTCATTAATGGGGACCTCTGCAATATTGTTAGTACAAAAATTATCATTTCCATTAATTTCGGAGTTCTCAGTATGAAGTTCAAGAAATCGACGTAAATGCCATCCATAACTCAATGCTAGGTGTCCGTAGTAAGCTGCGCCATGTGGAAGAACACGCCTATCTTTATTTAAGTTTATAATTCTGTTGTTAATTATTAGAAAACTTGAAATGTGGAAATTTTTTCAAAACTTATGAGACACACGTTATTGTAAAAGTGGTTCTATTGTTTTGTTCGATTATTTTTTTTATAACAGCAGCAATGTTCTTCTTGGTAACAGCAGTAAGAGGACACTCTGCACCTTTTTGATGCAGAAAAGAATTCTTTTTTCATTCAAATTATCTATACCAGTGTTAAAAAACTAACTCTAATAAATTATTTAAACCTTTTTTTGAAATCATAATAAACAAGTAATCGAAAATGCTGTCTGGTTAATTGCAAATTTTCATTCAAAATAATACTGTTTTACTTTTGTATAAAAACAAGAAACTAACAAACGTTTGCATTTGACGTAAACAACAACATCTTCGTATTATTGTTAGACAGCATATGTTTCCCTTGAACTTGGTTGAAGTATAGAATGTCTACACCTGAATTTGTTCTACTCGTAGGTATAGCTCGCACTCGTATGCATTGAAAGTTTCCTCGACTAACTTCCTAATTCAATTTAAAGGATACACGAGAAGTTAATTTTGCATATTGATGTTCTGTTAATTGCAATTACGTTACTCACTACGCAAAGTGAAACTCCGGCTCTAAAATTCCTGAAATACGCTCAAATACTAACGACATTTGCTCCACGACAAATTCAATCAATCCCGAAAAGGGAACCCAAACTCAATATTCCCTAAAAGATTTTTTGCAAAATGCATGGAACATTCAGCGCGCACAAATGTGAATAGCGGGAAAAATATGTTAATTAACTACGTAAAATATTACCTACGTATATGCGAGTGATATATTTTGCACATTTTTTTGTAATTATTTTTTCCATTCACAAGAAATATAGTTAGAGTCTGCGAGCCCAGTGAAAAATCATGCACAGAGAGCAAAATTCATCCGGATGATTCCAACTTGTAGGGATATTAAGATGTTTTAACTTAACAGGTGGCAGCTGTATAGCGCACAGCGTACAGCTATTTTTACACCTCTCGCTAAGAGAGGTATTGGAATCATGCTAAAATTCGCATATCCAGATTTTAGTGGATAAGCACGTTTTGAGGTCCCTATAATCCGATTATAACATTTTCACGATGATGTGTGTGTGTGTGTGTGTGTGTGTGTGTGTGTGTGTGTGTGTGTGTGTGTGTGTGTGTGCGTGTGTGCGTGTGTGTGTATGTGTGTGTGTGGATGTTGGAACCACAGTTTCTCAAATACTATAAAACATAAAAAATATTTAACTGCAGATTCCTCAAACTGATGTTCCTGGGAAGAGCTGATTAGATTTTGGTAACAATGGGGGATTACACCATTTTTTTTTTATAATTTCATCTGAAAATATTAGGAAAACTAAGACTATTGATGAAAATCCGGTGAAAAAATTCCTATTAATAAGCGAGTTATGGTCTCCCGAATTTTGAAAAGATTGACGTGACGTCACATTTATGTGTTTTTATAACAAACTGTTTTCATCATGGACCTAAATGTTCTTGAAATATATGCTATTTTAAGTTATATTTACATAAAAATAAATGAATATTATAACACTGTATAAGTCTACATACTTTATAATTACAGGTGTATTTAAATTATTAAGTTTAATGCAAGAAATTTATGTTAAAATAAAAACTGTTTGAAAACTGCTGTACAGGAATGTTAGCCCCTCCTTTCGAATTTGAATTTCTTAACTTCCATTGGTAGTAATCCCCACCTCCTAACACGCTATTTGTAATACATGTATAGGTGGTCTCTCGGTCGTCAATCAAAATATTTTCATATTAGTGTCGAAGCGCTATAACAAAAAAACCCTTTATTTCCGAAATATCTCAATTATACCATTCCATTTTTACCTTCCGTAAAAGGAAGGTATTGTCTTTGGTCAAAAAATTCGTTGGTGAGTTTTTAATGAATAAGCACGTTTTAGGGCCCCTAGAATACGAATTTACTATTTTTAAGATGATGTCTGTATGTGTGTGTGTGTGTGTGTGTGTGTGTGTGTCCGTGTGTGTGTCCGTGTGTGTGTCCGTGTGTGACAAATTTTTCTCCGACGATAACTCCAATACTACAATTCTAAAAATTATAATTCTTTCGTATTCCTCTTCTTTACATCCATATGAAGAGCTGATTAGATTTTGGTTATAATTGATCCACCGGAAGTACCCTTATTTGAAGTTTTTAACAGTTTTTCTTGAAAAAACGCAGTTAAATATTATTTTTTGACATTTTGTTATTATATATATTTATTTATTTATTTATTTATTTAACATACACTACTCAACAGATAAATCCAATTACAGAGCAGGATAAAAAACATCACATAAAAAATCTTATATAATAAAGACAACATAACATTTAAATACGATGCAAAATGTAGATCAAACATACAAAAATACAAAAAAGTGAAAAAGCATTACATTACAGAAAGTAAATAACAATAATAATAATAATTAAGAGACTACTATACAATAAAAGAATGAAATTTTTTTGGAGAGTATTGGAAAACATCAACATCACTAAATTTAAGTTGATAGATTAAACACATCTGGTAAATAGGCGATTTATAAAAAACGTTAGTACGGGCAGAAGGTAAATAAAATGTTTGAGAACTTCTAGTGAACACAGAAGGAGTATGAAAATTAATAAGTGAAACACATTGAGGGTCATCAACTGTCCCGTGAATTAATTTAGACAAATAGTGAACGCATATAACTTGTCTACGATGCAGTAAGCTACGAACATTGAACATATTAAGCAAGTGATCGTAAGACACTGATCTATCAGGATAAGTAGTATTTAGTTTAAAATATAAGAATCTGAGAAACTTTCTTTGCACTTTTTCCAAAAGATCCTGATGTACTTCATAAAATGGGTTCCAGATTATGCAAGCATATTCAATTTTAGAGCGTACGAAAGAGTTATAAAGTGTTACCAAACAAGAAAGATTTACAAGTTGTCTTGAATTTCTAATTATAAAACCAAGTAATTTTAATGCGCTTTTAAAAAGTTGTTGAATATGATTAGTAAAAGCAAATTTTTTATCAAATGTTACACCAAGATCCACAATTTGATCTATACTTGATAAAGTGGCATTGTTTATTATATAATTAAACTGTATAGGAAATAATTTTCTAGAGAATGAAACTACCTTGCACTTACTAATATTTAAATGCAAATTGTTCTGTAAACACCATTGATACAAATTGTCAAGATCTTGCTGAAGAAAAGTGCAGTCAGTGTACGAATTGACAGAATAAAATATTTTTAGATCATCAGCGAAAAGCAAACTTTCACAATTTAATACATTAGTTATATCGTTCACAAATAATAAAAATAATAAAGGACCCAGATTAGATCCTTGGGGTACACCGGAAGTTGCGATGAAAGTGGAGGATTTATTGTCAAGAAATTGGACAAAGAGTTGTCTGTTAAGAAGGTATGATGATAGAAGAGAAATGAGAGGTTGAGAAAGAGAGAAGGTATGAAGTTTGCGAATTAAGACACTGTGATCTATCCTGTCGAAAGCCTTAGCAAAATCTGTGTAGATACAATCGACCTGTCCCCTACTATCCAGAACTCGTGAAACATAGTGCGAAAAATACATTAGATTACTTACTGTTGATCTATTACGCATGAAGCCATGCTGTGCTGGCGAAATATAATTTCTAACATTATTATAAATAGAGTGGTAGATAATCTTTTCAAAAATTTTGCTAAAATTTGAGAGTAGGGAGATAGGTCGATAGTTCATAATATCCGTTGAATTACCACATTTAAAAATCGGAACAATTTTAGTTATTTTCCATCTATCGGGAAAAACACTGGTATTTAAACAAAGATTAAATATATGAAATAAGGCTTTCGACAGAGGATATGCGCAGTCTTTAATGATTAGGGCTGGAACAAGATCTGAGCCACACGTAAGGTTGGATTTGAGTTGCTTAATAGAGTGTATATTAAAGAAAATACTCTTCTCTATACAGTTTGATTATACATTTTCCTTCATATTCAATAGATGTAAATGTAAAGCATTATAAAGAAATTAATTTTCAAAACTTAGTCAGCTTTGCTGTTTATCATGGAAACAGCTGACATAATTATTCAAAAAAAATTAATTGACAGATGTCAGTTGCAAGTGCAAAACCAAATATGGACAAAAAAAGTATAGGATCTAAAATTGGTATGTCATAGTGTTGCTCGCAAGTGATACGCAGAGAAAGGCCAAAGAGAAGATGGAAGGACATTACTTAGTGTAGTTTATGTTATAATTTTATTGGATTTATAGAACCTTTTCAAATGAACTTTGGGTATGGAATTTGTAAAAAATAGTATGTGTTTTTACATGATATTATATAGAATCTGTTCCAAGGACCTTTTGGTATGGGATTTGTACAAAATCCATGGAATTGACGGAAGGTCTTGTGCTGGCCACAACAGATTTTTTTATTAATATTCGTTATTCAGCATATACATTCGTATTTTTTACTATTTTCCTTTAATTCGATTGAGCCGTAATCCCCCATTGAACACCCGGAAGTAATAGTTTCTTTAAAAAAAAATCTTCTAAAAATTATTTTTTGAAAATTTTTGTTATTACTATTATTGAACATACATAAAATTCTATATCTGATACATTTAAAAATTTTATGATATCTTGTATAGATTTAGAGATAAAGGCACTGAAATACATAAAATAATCTAATCGTGGAGGATAAGGCACTAAGGAAACCAGTTCACAAATTCAAATGTTTATAATATAGTTTGTAAATGACAGATGTCAGTGTGAAAAATCAACAGTTTTAGTGACATTCTGAAAGCTTTCTCTGGAAAGTACAATTATGCCAGTATTCATAAACACTCGTAAAATTTTAAACGGTTCGTTATAATTTTTATCCAATAAAAACAGTCGACATTGAAAGAAAAATCGAAATTTTATTTGTCACGTGTGATTCTATTTGTCAAAAATTATAATGAGCCGTTTTGAAACTTTACGAGTGTTTATGAATATGGGCATTAATCTTTCTTATTGTTTTATTAATTAAATATTTAAAATTGTAGGTAAAATGCATATATCCATCAGAAATACCGCCAATCTTATTAATGAATTGGAAAAATCTCTGACATTTAGGAATATATTACCTGTGCTGTCAAAAACAGTCAATAGCAATAATATAAGGTTTTTATATGCGTAGTGCGTAAAATAAACTTCATAAGAAATGTATTGCATTTTACGCATCGCTATTAAAAAGTCAGACTTCACGGACTGTGATCAGTTTGGAAGTAGAAAAAATATTTTAGGCATTTGTATCTTTTCTTTCTAAATATCTCTCCTTTGGTTCGACAAATGTTATAACACTTTGTGTAATATGTTTCCCATTTGTAACAGTAATCAATATCGTGAAAAATGTAGTGAAGAAGTTCGCCTGCTGTCTGATTTATATCCTTGTTAGTGGTGACCATTTAGCCATCTAGTGGACATTATCGTAATTATATGCCCCGTTTATAGTACACGTATCAATTAAACCCACGCCACAGAAATTCATGGCGACGTTTATACCCAGATATTTAAATTTCTAAATTAACGACATCGTAAATATAAAGATATGACTTGTATTTACACGAGAAATTGGTTTATTTACTTAGTAGATGGGATATGACCAATAAAAAAATCGAGCAATTATAAAACATTAATTTATATTAAAGTGAACATAAATTTAATTTTTTTATTACACCATTTCATATTTTCTTTTCTTGCTATAAGTATTCTGTTATACTACTCGTGATGTGAATTAGTGATATTTGTAATGAATATTACGTCAAATTTTACAATAAACACATCATCATTTGGAAATTGTAATACCTATAATGAAAAGTTTTATACATTATTGGCAATAAATTCAAAATTAGTATTGTCGAAGTTTATATCTCTGATGACGATTTTCGAGGGGAAGAAGTTTTATTTTTTATTCAAATTGCCGGGCAATAAATTCGAGAACAAATAAATACTTTTGCATATTATTTACTTATTGAGCATTAAAGCAATTTCAAAGGCAAGAAGCTGAAACTTTGTTTTGTTCCGAAGTTTCCGGTATATAAAAAAATGATCCAACTGTCTATAAATTTCAAACTTATACTTCATAAATACGAAAAGTTTTATTAATTCTAAAGAAAGTAAGTTTGAATACGTCCGCTTAACTTCAACTGAAAACAAATTCAGATTTATTACCAAACAATAAAAGTTTGAAAAAATATAATTAAAAAGAGAAAGATTTAAATTTTATGATCATTAAACATGGACGAACTTCATATAATCTTTTATAAATTTGTATTATAATGGGATCCTTAAAGATTGAATAAAATGATGAATTTTAGCGTTTGTTACACTTTCCAAATGTGTAAAATTTTTGAAATACATATTTTTAAAAAAATTATTCGTTGTAATCAAATAGTTATCAATTAAAATGTATTCGTTTTCTAATTAAATTTTCTTATATTTTTTGGCAAATCAATATGAGTTAATAGTGTTGGGACTTTAAATATTATAGTGAATCTTACTTGTGATACTTCGAGAATTCAATTCAAGTGGTATATTCCTAATGGTTATCTGCCGTTCCATCTGGATCCATTTAGAAATTGACATTCTTTTATTAAGCGATTGAGTTTAATAAATTTTGGACCAATTCAATTGTGGGATTGGTTTTCATAAGTAAGCTGTTCCTGGTTCCTGTTCCTTCAATCCTTTGGAGGTACAAAGCAGCCCAGTTCCTGTTAGCTGTTCCCGAGCAGTCTACGCTGGTTCGTGCTCAAATCCATTTCCCGTTGTTCCTGTGTTGTAACCTCCTTCGAGTCAACGCTGGTTCCCGTCACATAAGGTCAGTAGTCCGTGCTTGATTTACTGGTTCCTTTGTGATATTATTCCCACACCTATATTCATATGGATTATTCATTAATTGAATTCTAATTGGAATTCTGGTCCTTCGAGCATTTATTATTTACATTTACATTTGGTCCAAATAATTCGAAAAATTTGGTCCTTCTAGCATTTATTATTTACATTTGCATTTGGTCCAAATAATTCGAAACATGTACCTTGTCAAAGACAAAATCTGTTGCTATAAAGATTTTTTTCACTGCTAGCCTATATACATATAATTATTGACTCATTATTGTTCCGAGAAATTGTTTTTCTATACCTAGAGATCAATTATTAACCAAGGTCAATAATAGTGTCAAAATTATTGATCTAGGTTAATAATAATGTTATCGTTTTCATTTCATTATTTTTTCTAAATAATAATAAATCTTAATGAAATGCTGAAACAAACTTAAAATGTTAAAATTTATAGCATTTTTAATCTTAAAATCGTTTTAAACTAATAAAATATTAAATTGCATATTTAACAGGTTATGTCATTTTGACATTTCATATACACCATTCCAGAATGACGTCACCTGCCCTCCACAGGAGTGATTTTAACCTCACTTTTGAATATTTTTAAAAATTATTTAATTATATATTTTATGATAAATATCGAGAAATTTTGATTTTGATCAATTCATTCATAAATTAAACCATAAAATTTTCCATGGCTCCATCCATCATTGAGTAGGTAAATTATGTATGAAATTTATTTCTGACAGCTGTCCTCACGAAATTCATTTGTTCTGGATTGATCTATTGTTGTACTGTGTAGGTTACGTTTTGAGCTTAGTAATTTAATTTTACTTCACAAAACAACAAATTATATTGAAATGAATATTTTATTTAGATTTTAAGGGCTGTCTTGCTGAAAATAGAAAAATAAAGTACATGTAACTGACTGCCAAAGCGGAATTTATTTGAACTCAAGGAGTTGAGATATGACATTTAATAATTTCTTTTGTACTGTGTGTATTATTAAAAAGTATTGCATTTCTAAAAGTAAATAATATAAATATAATGAATAAGATTAATGTTTATAAAACCAAACTACCCAATCAGCGATAGTTCCGAAAATGACACCAGATGTCATATTGCGTAAAGTCAGTTGCCAATATAATGGAATAAATTTCGTAACTAATTATTATAATTAGGTATGTGCTAGTAGTGAAAAAAATAATATATACACCACGGTTATGAAGAGCATTATTGTCCTCGTGAATTATACTGATACTCTTCATAACCTTGATGTATAATATATTATTTCCGCTCGTGTAGCAAACTTAATTCTCATGATTAATAGCACACATTACATGCTCACTGAATAATATAGTATTAATAAATATGTTTTATTTTAATAAAAATAATGTGTTTCATACATTTCTATGTAATATACAGTAAGTATTTTTTAACGTGAAACATTGGGTTTGTCATATCCATGGTTACGACTTAACATTTGACTGACAGCAATGTATTTGCCCGTACCATTTAAAATGAAACATAGGGAACGAATTTGACATTTAATAAGACGTCAATAGAGGTTAATTTTGTTTAAATAATTATACCTGCATTCTAAATTAAAATTAGTTACAATATTTAAATATAATACTTCTGTCAAATTCATTCCCCATGTGTCATTTTAAATGAGGCAGACAAATACATTGCTGTCAATCAAATGTCAAATCATTACTTATAAGGAAATTCAACGGTTATCAGCCATATTGACAAGATTTCATTAGAGGGTTATTTTGTTTAAATAATTATACCTGTTTTCTACATGTGTTGTAGATATTGGCACACCCAGAAATGGGTAATATGCCGTGATGATATATTTATTTTTCTAAAAATTAAATTTAGATGTAGAAAAAATACTGTGTGCACCTTGTGCCAGAAATATGTTTAGTGCTCTCGAGTGGTTTTCTGACTCCGCTAAATTTATTACAATATTTAAATATAATACTTCTGTCAGACTCGTTCCCTATGTTTCATTTTAAATGGAAGGGGCAAATACATTGCTGTCAATCAAATATCAAGTCGTAACCATGGATATGACAAACTCAATGTTTCACGTTAAAAAATACTCACGGTAGAATTATATGTATATAAATATATGGATTTTATTTTCACAAATTTTGTATATACAGTTATATTCTTTTCGCTTAGTAGTACCTACCTACCTAGTTTAACTACATTGAAGTTGGGACGTCATATATAGTTATAGCGCTAATAGAATTTATTAAAATTATGAGTAAAAAACTTAATATTTTAAAAATATTTCGGTACAAAATCATATATGCAATTTTTTTTTTTTTTAGTTTCGGACCTCATTGTTTTATCTACCTATATATTTAAACAGCAAGTAACTGATCTATATACGAGTATGTTTTAGTTATGGATTAGTTGAAGCATTTTGTGTTATTTATAAGCAAATACAATTGCCACTTTTAAAACGATGCTCTTTTTAATAAATCTTTTGATATCACCAGATTTTTTTCAAAAACAAAATATCACAGCTTTAATTTCCCTCTGATCAAATTTAAAACTTTTTCAATCTTGAAAATGAAATGGAAAAATAATACCCTCAATGATTACTCTTACTCAGGTTATTTCCTTTTTGAGTATAAAGTTAATTTGATATAAAAATAATAAAATCCGCGGGTAATCCGAATTTGAGTCGTTTGATATCGGCCATTCCCGCGGGCGTCATTACGTCCTGCAGAGGCGGAGGGGAGGGATAAATTAACTGGCGTCGAGACGACGGGGATGATGCCCTGTAACCCCACCACGCTTCGCCGCCCATGGACAACGAATAACCTTAATTGCGCGATTAACATTTAGGGGTAATGAATTATTATACCGCTAAGCAAAATGGAATTTAAAGAAATTGAAATGGAAAATGTTACACTTAGTAAACAGTATTTTACATTACAAGCCAAGTATAACGGTTTTTACTGCTGAAAGGAGGAAATTACTGGAGAGTTAAGTAGGCGAGCTTGTTACCTCCTTGAGCCAGTAAAACAGTTACCTGGCGTGTATTGTACAATATTTTACGTTTTACTCACTTATAATCAAATTTGTATAAAGGGGGTATCACACATAAGCTCACACACGCAACTTGTCATAGATTTTCTGCAACTTTGTCTATTTCAACTTTTTGTGTATGTTAAGAAACTGATTTCATGCAACTAGTTTACGAACATGTTTGAAAACTTCGTAGACAAGTTGCAGATACGTGCGTACAAACGATGTACGAATGCGCGGTTAAAAGTCCCTATTTGTTTCATTTTGATGTTATTGATGTGAAATTTTAAAATGTGTTCAGACAATTTGAATACATACTTGTAAACAATGATTAATTTAATTGGAGATGTTTCCGAGTTATGGGATATAAGACCTGTAGAAAAACGTTACCAACCTTAAATATGTAAATGACCTATATGCAAATTTGCGCACGCGTGATAACAAGAGTTGTGTATTTTGAAAAGTTGCGTCAAATCAGTTGCAGGTACATGCGTACATGTGATACCCGCTTAACAGTAACGAAACACAATTTTCACATATCAACAACGTTACTAACGTAGTTACTAGCAGTTTAAATTTTAACAAGTCAGATGTTAATTTTACAAATTAGTAACTGGTAAAGATTAATTATCAAAAGTAGTAGGCGGTATCAATAAATGTAGTTTACAAGCGAGTATAAAAACAATAATAGTTATTTATTATACGAGTGTGGAATGTAATATATTAGATAACACTTTTTTTAAAATTTCTTAAATCATTTTTATATTTTCGTTCATTGTTTGACACTGCAAGTCAAATGATAATATTTCAAATTACAAAGTACCTATTAATGGTTGTTATGTAATGTGTTTGTTATATTATTATAGAAAAAAAAAAAAAATCTGAAATAATTATTGTCTATCTTCGGAAATTATTTGAAAGAAAAATACAATAAAATTGGTGAAAATGAGGACCGCCCTTTAAAACATATTTAATGAAAAACACAAGCAGCATTTTTTAATTTAATTCCGAAGCTAGCAACCACTAACAACTAATTGTAAATGTAATATTAAATAAAATAAGTTTCATAATGTTAAATTATTTCAATAATAAAATAGTTTTGCAAATTTGCTTTTTATTTATATTAAATAGCGCAAAAATCAGTAATAATTCCTCCATGACTTCTTGAATAGGTTATTATTTATCTTTCAAGGACTGAGTAATGTTATACATTATTTATTTTAAATAACCATAATAACAAAAAGTATATTGTCAGTGTTGGATAATAGTTATGTAACTATCAAGTGTGTTAATGAATGTGATTAATGATTGAGATATTTTGTTGAAATCATTAATGGCCAATTAATTAACTCACGTGGTAGTTATTGGAATTGGAAGAAATAATTTTATTCCATGACAAAAATATTTCAAAAATAAATTAAAAAATCTGTTGTGGCCAGCACAAAACCTTCCGTCAATTCAATGTATTTTGTACAAATCCGATACCAAAAGTTCCCGTCCAAAATATCCTGTAAAATTGTAACACGAACACACTATTTTTTACAAATTCCATATTGCAAGTTCCTTTGAAAAGATTCTATAAATCCAGTATTATTATAATACGAATGTACATTCTGTAAATTGCACTTCACACTTCCTCATTCCTATCCAACGCATATTTTTGACACAGTTCTTCCTCTCTCAAATATTCTGCTACACAGTCCTTCGATCTTCTCTTTGGCCTTTCGTGTACTCCCGGCATTGAAACTGCAAGACATTTGCGAGGGACCCTCTGTCACTTAAATTACTTTTTTGATCCTATACTTTTCACTTTTATTTTGCACTTGACACTGACATCTGTCAATTAGAATTTTTTGAATATTATCTGCTGTTTCCATAATTTTTGCAAAGCAGACTGGTTTTTGAAAGTTAACTACTCTTAATCTCTCTATAACTCTATAACTATTGAATATGAAGGAAAACGTATAATCAAATCGCATAGAGAATAAGATTTTCTTTCATATTAATGATCATAAAAGGTCGAAAAATGATATTTAACTGGGGTTTTTCCAGAAAAACTGTTAAGAACTTCAAATAAGGGTACTTCCGGTTGACCAATTATAACCAAAATCTAATCAGCTCTTCATATGGTTGTAAAGAAGAGGAATACGAAAGAATCATAATTTTTAGAATTGTAGTTTTGAAGTTATCGTCGGAGAAAAATTTGTCACACACACACACACACACACGGACACACACACAGACACACACACGGACACACACACAGACACACACACAGACACACACACGGACACACACACACATACAGACATCAATGTAAAATTAGTAAAATCGTATTCTAGGTATCTTAAAACGTGCTTATTCGTTAAAAACTCACCATCGAATTTTTTGACCAAAGACAATACCTTCCTTTTGACGGAAGGTAAAAACATGCATAATAGGGGTCATTAATTAATGATTCTCTATACATTAACCTATTAATATACGGTTAACAGAAAAAAAATCAACATAATCCTGCTGTAGGTTACTTTGATTTGTATTTCCATTTTTTCGTATTTCGTTTTCATTTTATTCTGTAAATATTTCCATTGCCGTTAGAAAAACAAAAATGTTGGTAAATATAAACATGTGCTCGTATTCTGTGTGTTGAATTTTTCGGTTTTTTGAATTCCTGCCAAGCTTGCACAGCCCTTGAGATGTTTTATTCACAGCCCTACAACCCTACGCGGCCCTGGCCTTCCTCCAGAATACGGTTATTGACCTTGAGACGGCACGGAAACGAAAGACGGCGGTTTGCACAAACGTTTTCGCTCGTGCTCGTACAGGGCCGGCACGACGGTGTTCGAACCGTTCCCCCGGACGTCCTTTAAGTTGAAACGGGGAAAAATATTTCATTTACATATATAAATAAGGGCGCATCGAGAACTTCGAACAGGGCGCCAATTGACATAGAGACGGCCCTGTGCTCGTAAAATAGGAAATCGTAGGTTTTAAAAATTATATAAAAATAGTTGGCTGTTACTTTAAGGGTAATATTTACTCAAATTTTTAATCCAGGGTGTTTAATTGTAGAGCTCTTGGCAAAAATAACCACAGTCCAAATATTGTAAACATAAGTTACATACAGCCAGGGTTGAACAAACCCGGGTTTTTTATAAAAAACCCAGCCCACCTGGGTTTTTTTAATAAAACCCGAGTTTTATTAAAAAAAAAACCCGAGTTTTATTAAAAAAAACCCGGGTTTTATTGGCAAACATCGAAATATAGTATGTATCATTCTTAACTTTAGTATTATAAAGTATCTTAATACACATACACAAGTCGGCGTAATAGATAATAGATATTAATATTATTAATATTTTTTTTTAAGACTGTAATGTAATAAATAGTAAATTAACTAGAAAGTGTACATGCGTACAAGTTACGAATTAATATTAATAGTTGCAAGTCTGTGCAATGAAAGTGTGTACAAGAATAAGATCCAAGTGTCACAACTAATAGTAAGTTTAATACACAACTTAAAAAATAATTAAAATGCTGACACCAGGATTGAAGTTGTTCAAATATAAAAGAAACACTGTGCAAAGCACAACAATGAAAAATATATTAAAAATGATCAAACACGAAGTACACAAAATGAAATTGTAAAATGTTGCCGGTGACAAAAAATTATGTACACCTATGTGTGTACCATATAAGTATATACCATATTTAATTAATAAAATATGATTTCATAAAAGTGAGTTTTTTAGATGGTTTTTTTTTTGGGTTTTTTTAGATGGATTTTTTTGGGTCGGGCAAAATTACAACATCCCTGCATACAGCGACATGTAGTTTGGTAAAACTGTTTCTCGTAAAAAGTATCTTAGTTATTACATTAAAGTTTGAGAGTTTCTACAAAAACGTACTATAAAAATGTCTAATTACCAATAATTGCTTATCAATGTTTATTTTTCTATTTCCGACACCCGTCGTAGTTGATTCCCGATGAGTGATTTAAAGACTTTATGAAAACTCAAAAATGACGTCTGGCGACGCGACTTCGATATAAATTACATTTAGTTTTAATCCTGATCATTTGATTTAAATACTAAACAAAAATTGATTTATTTTACTGAACATTTATTATTAAACCTGAACAATTGTGCAAAATACTGAACAAATAAATTAATCCCATTAATTTTAATTAATAGAATAAGTCATATGTGCGATAATAACTTTTTGCACATAGATTTGTTTCTGTCTTTTTATTAATAAATATAAAAGTTTAATAATACATCACCGTCAATAATAAATTGTTAAATACTAAGGCTAAGTAATTATTTTATATTTAATTTTTATTATTCTTTTAACATTTCTGTCACTTCTATATTATGTAACCTACTATTGTTCGTGAAACCTATTAATGGTCATTTTTGACTGTTTTTTTCTTATTTTCCAAATAAATAAATACTTATTTAGGAATGTTAAATAAGTTAAAACTGGAAACTGAAACCAACGAAAATCGTTGAATAGATAGTTATTCACGGAATATTATTTTTCTTTCCATTATTTTGCATTGAGTATACGTATACAGCTAACAAGTTCATCTCCCTGACAAAACTGTCATGTTCGCTGTCAACGAAAATAATTTTTTGATTTGTATCATTGAAATCAAATGAAAATGAGTGAAAATATAAATAAGAAGAGGGAAAGAAGCAAAAATTTCCTGCATGAAAAAAAAAAAATGTTTAAAAATTGTAGTGGAAGAATATTTGTATATTATAGAAAATAAAAAAACTGACGATGTGTTGTCACAAAAAAATTAAAGAATGGAATATTTTTGCAAAAAAAAAATCCTTCATATAAGAACTTGCACATTTCTTTCATATATTGGCTCCAGATGATGCTGAATCATATTTAGAATTTCTTAAATGCATTGTTTTGATAATCAGAATCGCATGCGTAAATCTACTTCGTCAAATTGATTATAAATTATGATCATGTGATTATAGGGATCATTCCTTTTTCGCCTGAATAACAGTTTCTTCATCAGAAGATGTCAACAATGATGGAAGATGAGATTCTAATATTGACGAAAATATAAATAACAACTAAAGATAACTTCATTTTTCATATATATCTATTATCCGTTTTAGATTGGTACCTTTTGTAAATATTCTTCTGATCACCACTGAACAATTATATTATAACACGCAAAATAAAAATGTCAAATGTCAAACTATTCGTTGAATAAATATTTAACTGGGCAAAAATCTCCAGATAATTTAACTGACGATTTATTCGTCGAATAACTGGTAACTGACGTTGGTGGAACAAAAATATGCTATTTTATTCGACGAATAGCTTAACTGATGAATAAACTTTTTATTCGTCAATGGTGAAACAGGGAATGAATGGTAGAATCAAAAACATCAACATAAAAATAGTAAATCTTAACTTTCTTGCTAAGGTCAGTAGGAGATACAAAGCGGTGTTTTTCTGCGCAATACAACAGAAAATTTATAAACAATATAAAATCATGAATTTTATAAATAAATAATCATAATTTATTATTGCCCACTTGTGTTTTTAACTCGCAGATTTCAGTAACGATGATATATCTGTACAGTTGAAAGTGTTTACCATGCGTCACCTCACTTCTCTCAAAGCTATCGTAAAAGAGTACCAAAGGATCCCTTGCATTTTATAATTTTTCTAATTCTTTCTCTATTCCAAACATACATTCATTCTTCGTCCTTAATAGCAACCCTCAGTCATTCTCCTCTTTCCATGCACCCTGGCGTCAACGGCGTCGACTCCTCCGTATCGATCTGGGGCCTCGTGTACCGGCGCCGCCATTTGCTTTGTTTACTGTGCGGAGTGCAGCGGTGCCGTGTTCTCGTGCCCGTGGCCGTGTCGTGGTGTAGTGCACCTGCAGGACCCAGCCAACGGTCCGTCTGCTGCATGGAGACGAAGGAGATATGACGCCAGGTAGGAAGAGGAGAGCGAGTAATTTAGAGAGAGAAGGCACGAGAGGAAGGATGGATGAATGGGAATAATTTTTGGGGTTTTCCCAATTGATGCATTTATATTTTAAAAGATCTAAGGGCCGTTTTCATAATTACGCTAACTTTAAGACTTAAGATTATTTTCAAACTTTATCTTTATTTTAAAGTAATGGTAGAGTGCTCGCTAAAGTGCTAATGTTATATTATGAAAACGACTACATCTTTAGTTTTAATTTAAAGTATTAAAGTGAAGATAAAGTTTATTATAAAAACGGCCCTAATTGACATTTTTATAACGAAGATTTTTGTGAAAAATGAATGGATCTCATCGGGACTTGAACACAGGTCTTTCCTATGTCTAATTGGATGTTCTGGGTGAAAAAATCTACGAATAATTTACGATTCTTATGCCCATATTAATAAACACCCGTAAAAATTTTAAACGGTTCATTATAATTTTTATCAAATAAAAACAATCGACATTGAAAGAAAAGTCGAAATTTTATTTGTCAAGTTTGATTCTATTTCGCTTACCAGGCGTCACCTCAAGGGCACTCGTTGCTAGCATGGAGAGTGCACCACAGGGGTCACTTTTGTGCCACTTAAAAATAACTGTATAAAAAGAGTTTGTAATATAAAATCATCATTGCAGCATATTACCAATTTTTGGGTGTGCCAATCTGCTTTTTATTTGCAGATATCAGTAATGACATTAATGATGATATATTTGTACCGTTGAAGGCGTTAAATAGAAATCTCCTCGAAGTTGAAGTGGAAAGAGCACAACAGAACCACAGGGGTCATTTTTACGTACCCAATTGAAAACAACGCATTTACCCCAAAAGTCAATTAAATTAAAAGAAAAGTGTTTTAAAGAAACAATATCGAGATCTGAACTTATTCTTTTATTGATATTTTGTTCATATTATATTTGGCTTCATACGTCTAACATTATGATATTTTTAAAAAATATTTTATTTTTTATTGACACTTAGATTGTTAGATTCTTTGAATTAAATTAAATACTTCAATAATTGCTGTATCAATAAAATATTCCATTATTTTTTAAATCTACACAATAAAATTTATGTTTATTTCGATAATTATAAGTTTATTGTAACAATAATTACGAATGAAAATGGAATGGAACAAATTTCACGCAACAAATTAACTGCTGCATCTCTATCGAATTTTCTGAAGTGCTTGTAATTGGTTGAAGAGTTTCCACTTAAATTTTCAGTACAGCCATGCACATTAGTTTAGCGTAGAGGCAGTCATTGCTGAATCTAGTATGATAGAAAAACTTTTTTTTTTTGCCGATTCGCATAAAAGTATGATTTCATTGGCAGTTTTACTATCTCTACCCAGTAACTGTCAATAATATCATTTAAATTTGTTTTTAGCCGTCGTGTTATAAAATCTGCACCTTTTTGCCTAGATAACAAATAATATTTTTAAACTGTTAGTTTAGGGCAGAAAGTTGACATTTGCAGTTGACAGAACTATTTGCAGTTTTTCCATATAAAAGCGGAAACTAAAAAATACCTTGAAAACGGTCCAGTGGTGGGACTCTGTATGACATAGCTTTATAGCTATCGTTTGCTATCGTCGCTAAGTAATAGAACTGTCAAAAAAAAGAATACCGGAACAATCGCTAATCATCGCCAATGATTGCTAACGTGAACTGAAATATCAACAAATTACGAGATGTTGCTATTATTAATAAGTCAGTTCGCTATAAGTTTGTATTGTGACAGCACCACACAGAAAAAAAAAAAAAATTGTCTAATTTTATTTAGATACTATTTTAGGCAATATGTCTAATAATTTAGTATAATTTACAAATCTTACAGCATTGTAACTAATCCGAAATAGATAATGAATATTTTGTAAAAATATCGTTAATTTAAATATGCAAATGGTTACTTTAATCACTTATTTGATTTAATTTTACTATATTTTGGCTTCATTATTTTTGTCCTACAATTTTTCTATAATTTATCTAATGAATTAGGTTATTATTTTATTTATATTTAGTTCAATAGGTACTTATTACGATAAAATGTAATCATTTCATCTAATTTTGTATTTAATTTTACTATAATTTGTTATTACAAATTTAGAAAATTTAACTAAATTATCTTACATATTTTAATGAAACATAGTAGGCTGAAAAATAAGGAATTTATTTAGTTAATTTAACTAAAATCTAGATGGTTTTTTTTCTGTATAGTTTTATATTATTAAAATGGAAGCTAAGATATAATAGTAACGTATTTCTACAGTACCTTTATTTTTATTTTTATTTGTACAATAATAACGATAAATATAAGTATCAAACCTAACATTTTAGAACTATGTATATGCTTCGTTTGACATATTTATATTGTAGGAGAAATGAAAAGATCTGCTATAACTAGGCCTGAACATCAAAGAGTTATGCTGAATTTTTTTTGGAACAATAGCTTAAAATGTTAACAAATTTATTTACTGTCAAAAGCACGGAAAAATTACACATATTATATTGAAAACTTTTAACATAACCACTCAATTCAATATGATATGTAGGGAAAACTACTGAACAATAACATATTTACAGAGATTTTTTTTTTACTAATAATGAAAATATCTCGGAAAATACCTACAATGGGCTACTTACGTACGTTTTTTTTATTTCATATTTTTGAAGAGCAGGTAAAAACTTGCTACCCCTATTTTTTCTTTTGACAAAATTTTTATTAATTAGCCATAAAAAAAATGAAATTTGATTATTTGAATTACCGCCATGTATGACGTAGAATTACGCCGCACCAATGAGTGATTGTAAAGCCATAGCGTTTGTTTGTACGGGTAATGTAGAGCTCCTGTTTGACGTTTCAACAATAGTTTGGAGGTTAGTATTTTAGTTTGTCTTTTCCGTACCGATGTTTTAAATTACATGTAACTACCTATGTGTTTATTTGTGAAGTAATTAATATATTTGAGAGCCCAGAGAGAGCAAAATGTCAAATTCAAATTAAAACTTTTTCGCACGCAATGCCATCTATAAGTTACATTCTTAAACATGGTTCTCTTCCTCGGTTCAATATAATGACGTCACAGAAAATTTTCTTTCTTAATTTACTAAAAAACAAATAACTTTTTTAAAATAAAATTTATATTTTTATATATGTTTTCAACATAACATTACGTATATAGTGATAGAAATCGGATTTTCAGTACCATGCAAGTAGCCCATTGTAATATATTATTAATGTGAAAATGATGAAATTGAAGTTTGAATAACATAAGTCAAAAACTAATTTTGACAGATATAAAACCAATTTCCCTATAATACATATCAAAGTTACGGAAACAGTCGAACTATTTAGCAAATGAGTTGTAGAGTACAACTATTGATAAATCTATTTGCTATCACTACCTTGCTGAATATTTAGCAAAATTTTATAAATTAATAATTTGAACGAAATAATGGAGAATGGCTAAAATTTGTAGCTTTTATGTGACAGTGACAGACGTAGTAAAAATTAAATACTATACTTGCCGTCAAATAAATATGGACTGATGCTCAATTTTTCCCTTCTCCCCACTCTGTCCCTTGCCCTGCGGTGATGCCTCTTCTTCATAACTTAGCATTTTCAACATGACCTATGGAATTGGCATAAGTGTAGAAATCTCTAGTCCATATTTTTTGGCGGCTAGTATAGTAAAAATAGTGCCCACCGTTGTGTGCATTTGCTAAAGAGTTATTTAATCGTGCAGGTTTAGAATTACTTAGAAACCCTTTAAGTTGAAAGCTAATGACTTTTCAACACCTACACTTAACCTGATATTAGACATAAAGCCACTTACTTCTTCAATCTGCTACTTGCTAGAGTTGATAGTAAAGGATGTGTGTTGAATCTATAGCAGACACAGATTGCTCCAATCTTATCTGTGACCTTCCAAAGGCAAAAATGCAGCTGCAGAGATGACTACAGCGTGTATCCTGCAGACTCACTTTCAGTTTCGATATTGATTTTTGCAATATCCAATCTTTTTTATCATATTGCCAATAGAATGGGATTGGATGCCTTTTTGTTACTGTATAGAAACAACTGTGGTTTCTATTGAACAGTTTATAAATAGACAGTCGGGTGCAGAGATATTACACAAAAGGCACAAATAATATAGACAAAAATTTCTTTACATTTCCAAATTTGTAGCATCATTGCTGTAGTAAATAACCAATAATAATTGCAAACACTGAAAAAACATGAAAATGACAGGCTTTTCATTTGTTTCTATTGGTTATCATTTTTAGCAACTTTACAGAATTGGGGTACTTTCATTATAATTTGACTTTTTGTGATAATTTTAACTATTGGTTACCAAAAATAACTGGAGCAACAAAAATAATAATTTGGTGTGCACTTCTGAAACTGAGAATAAAAAAAAAAAAAATACCCAACAAAATTATTTATTTGTCGTTGAATACTATATGCGTTTTAATAATATACAACTTGCAACCTTGACAATACAGATTCATATCCGGTTGATAACAATATAAAACCCGAGTGGCAGATAATGATTGACTAATTGTTAAGATGAGTTCTTGGGTACAACATTTATTGTTATATTTAATTGTGATTTTTCTGAATTTATCCCATATACAGACAGGGAGAATTTATTATGAAAAATGTGAATATAAGGGGTTTTCTTGTGTTAAATCCAAAATTCCTGGAAAGTATGATATCACCTTTACTTGCAACCACCTAACAACTTGGGTAAGATGACCAAAAATATGTTTTTTCTACAACTGTCAAGAAAAGTTTATGTTTGTGCATTGATATCAGTATGCGAAATATGTCATTATTTCATTAATTACATAACCATAACAACGTGCATTTCACAGATTGTGCACATTTCGTACACTGGGCGCGTTATTTCGTGCACTCTGCATATTATTTTGTGCACTATACATATCTCGCACACTACCAAAATTAGACATGAAACGAGCAAAAAATTTCATTTAAAATTATGAAGATGATTATAATATTAATAAATGTGTATATTTTAATAAAATTTCTATTAAACTCATGTAAAAATTCAAAATTAAATATCAAAATTTATATGAAAATTCAACTGTTATCTGTCATATTGATAAGGTGTCAATAGAGGTTAATTTTTTTAAAAATAATTATAGCTATTTTTCAAATATTAAATTTAGTTGTAGAAAAAGTATTGTGTGCACTTTGTGAACGAAATATGTTTAGTAGGTAGGTACTTTCGAGTGATTTTGACAAGCGTCGATAAAAAACCTACACTAAACATATATTTCGCGCACATGGTATACAATAGTTATTTGTGCAGCAAGAGTAAAATGAATAGTTTTATTTCATGAACAGAAAAGTTTGACCGAACGCATTTTCGTTAAAATACGTGCAATTTTTTCACACTTTCATTGTGTTAAAAAAAGACACTTTATACTCGTAAATCCAATTTAGAGAAAAATGTGTACTTTTTTTAACAGACGTAAAATATAAGTAGGTATTTAAAATGTAGTTTTTACAAAACAACAAACAATTTAACAATTCAAAAATTATTGGCATACATACTTGTGGCTATATAATAACAAAGACAATTTTCTGTATAGCAGTATTATGGAGCGTGCTTTTATATTATATTCTAATGAAGAGTATGCTACATAAAAGCGCTTTCATTATAAATACTGACCATTATTTTTACTTATTATGACATTAACATTTTTATATACAACCGTTAAATAATGTTAAACTTTATTCTTATCAAAATCATAACTTAATTTGCTTCATTATTTATCGAGGGATATAAGGTACTCCCTAGGGAAATAAAGTGATTCAAGTCCTTTGTTAATTGATATTGATTAACATATAAGGAATTTGGAAAATATGTAATGATTTTTGTAAAATTAAATTTAAAATAAATAGTTTTTCTTCGTTTATAGAAATAACGAATTTTTCCGTTTGTATATAAAATATTTTATAAACAACCGGTAAATAATGTTAATTTTATTCTTATCAAAATCATAACTTAATATGCTTCATTATTTATCGAGGGAAATAAAGTATTGCCTAGAGAAATAAAGTGATTTAAGTCCTTTGTTAATTGATATTGATTAAAAGATAAGGAATATTATCAAGTATATTTATTTTGGATAAATATAATGATTTTTGCAAAATTAAATTTAAAATAAATAGTGTTTCTTTGTTTATATAAAGTGCTTTATTCTTCTTCTTTTCCGTTTGTATATAAAATATTGTATATAACACGGGAGTAAAGTGTCATTATTTGCCTCATCTGATTGCATTCAATCTTCGCTCTCGACATATAATGATGAACTTTACTCCTTTACATTATATAGCATTTGTTAATTTCCTATATAACATTTTATTAGGATCCATTATTTTATGGCAATTATACCCCTTTATCCAAACACTGAATGGAATTTCATTAAAATATATATTTCAGGATATCGAAATATACTTATGGCAATTTCGAGCACCAACCACAATAACAAGTCTGCACATAACCAACTGCTCTTCAGTCAAACTGAACCTTATTTGCACCCATGAAGGTCGAGCCATCCAACAACTTCGTTTATCCAACATATCCAATCTTTCCATATCACCTTTGCAGCATGGACTACCTCAAGTTCCTCCAGAATTTATCCTGGAGGACATCCATAATTTGGAGAGCATACCTTCAAGAACATTTCTTCAATCTAAGAAGTTTCAATACTCCAAATTTGGGTGCGCCAATCTTAAAGATCTGGATAGCGTTGGATTTAAAAATGTTAAAATTGGAACAATAGAAAGGGAAGCTTTTCATAGCTTAGTTGATGTAAAAAATTTTAGTTTTGAAAATGTTACGGTAGAAAAAATTGAAGCTATTGGTATTCAAGTTTTTATGGGAAAAAATGCAACGTTTAAAATATCTTTCAGTAATTTTGGTGTTCTGGAATATATGTCTTTTTTTATTAGAGGTTATAATTTTGAAATTTCCAGCTCAACTATTCAAGAAATGCATTCTAGTAGTATCAATGCAACAATTTTTGATTTTAATTTCCATAATAATACAATAGGATACATGCACCCTCAATCTATGTCTATATTGGCCCAAAACATAAAAATTATGGATTCCAGTTTTGATTATTTATCATCCAGTGCTTTTCAGGGCTTAGGACCAGGTCTCCCCGAAAATTCTTTAAGAAGTTTCGGCCATCTGAAATTCGTATACGAATTTCGAAACAATTTAATCGAAAGTCTCGAAGTTGGAAGCTTACATTCAGACTGGAAAGCTTATAAAAATGTTGGTAGTCTTGTAATATTTTCTTATAATGCTATCAAATGTACTTGTGCAGAATTAGCTTGGTTAGGATCAAAAGAAGGATTTGGAAAGGAATTTTCTAATTTGAAAGATTTTCATGAAATAGTTTTGGATAGGGAAAATAAAAATATATGTGTTGACGCGCCATGCATTTTACCAATAGGGGCAGTGGAGTTAATGATAATAAAAGATGGCAAATGTATGCATAATATTACTCAAGAATATATGTGTAGTACTTTTTATCCACCTAGTACTACAACCATTAAAAGTACTACATCAAAATCTAGAATTTCAACTAAAAAAAACCACAATGCCATTTTATACCAACGGTTGACTATCAGCGATGCAAACAATAACAATAATAAAAACAAACTCATATTTATAATAATGATTTTTATTGTATTATTTTATTTGTAATTTCTTAATAAAATTGTTTTCTACCTATTTCATTTTACTTCCCAACCTATAAGAAAACTTTGTAAAAATATGAATAATGTTGTAATTTCATAAAAAAAAAATTTAAAGTTTGAGAATCGCTGTGAATTCTATTTTATTTTACAAGTATCATATATAAAATACCGACAATATCTTGCAGAGATTGCTTACATATCGTGTACATTATTTTATTTTATTTTTTTTGAAAAAAAATCAATATTAATATATTATACTCGCCGTCAAATGATTATGGACTGATGTTCAACTTTTATCCCTTTCCGCACCCTGGCCCTTGCCCAGCGGGGTTGCCGCTTGTAACTTGACATGACCAGGAATGAACGCAAATGTCAAATAATACATTTAAAACTAGTTAAAAATTTTAATACATCGTAAATGAAGAAAATATTATAACACATAAGTAAGGTAAGCCAGTAATACGTAATATAAAATATAAAAATTGTCTGTGGAAAATTTATATTTATATTTTGACCAAAGTTTCCATACATCAAGCTAAGGTCGCGTTTGCGGTAAAATACGATAACCGGTAAAATCTAAATAAAAGGTAAGAATCATTGATTATTAGGTGAAGAGAAGATCAGTCAACACAATATGCTTCTGCAGTCAAATCCAAAGTTTTCTTGTTATTTAATAAATTATAAATTTTTTCAGGACGAAACGCCAATTTTTTGAAAAAATTGTGTACAGTGACAATAATTGTTTTGCCTGTCCATTTAAATCATATTTTCCTAAACGTTTTTTATAAGAACCAGGACTATTTAATTCATGAGTTTCACTCATTTTCTTTTCAAAAGTCTAAATATAATGCAATTTATAGGATTGGGAATAAAAAGTGCACTCAAGTACTAACAAAAATGTCAGAATATAAAATGACATTGACAGATTACAGATATTTGTACAGGTAGACACTTAAAAAATTTGGCATCAGTGTAGAAATCTCCAGTCCATAATTATTTGACGGCAAGTATAATAGTATCCGATGTGGGAGATGTTTCATTACAGCCGAGGGCTTATCTATATTACCGACAAGCGAAGCCTCGAGGTGAGATAAAGCCCGAGGCTCCCACCGAGGTTATGTATACTCTTTTATTCACAATATCACAATCATCCTCATTTTAAATCAATAATTTTCAAAATAAATCAATGAGTTATAACCCTTTAATTTTATTATTCATTTTTGACTGCTCTCTTAAATTTTGTTTTAGCCTATTTTATTATAAGGATCTATGACAATGTTGCCTACACACCGATTTTTCACACTTGACTGTTACGTCATAGTTTGATGTTCGTATATTAGATATACGTATCGTATGTTTATCTCTGTCTTACTTATGGTTTCCTACATTCTGTCTTTAATACGTATATCTAATATACGAACATCAAACTATGACGTAACGATCAAGTGTGAAAAATCGGTGTGTAGGCAATCTCTACATAAACATTTCCAACCCAAGAGATGGAAGTGAAATCTGTTATTTCCAACCCAAGAGACTGTGATTAAACTTAGGAATGACGTATTTGCCAACCTCTAAAAGGTTAGTAATCGGTATATTATTACAATGATTGTGAATAAAATATGTTACAGACGGCAACGTATTCAAACACGAGTTTGAAATTCGGACATGAGGGCGTAGCTTCGAATGCGCGAACGATCGACTGGTTGAATAGTCTTCTGTAAAGAGTGTTTTATACTATTTTCACTGTTTCGGCTTTCGTTTACATTATTTTTTTATAAACATAGTTGACAATTTCCATGAAGGGAAATTTTTCAGAATATTTAGTTTTGTCTAATTCTTCCCATTGTTAGGGAAATTACCTTACACACCCTATATATGTCTAATGCGTGTATTATATGCTGTTATCAATTATGATAAATGATACGAGAACAAAGTTTCGTGCGCAGTATAAAGCTTTTCTGTTTTTCTCCAAGGAAAACTGTCGGAATTTGATTCCAATGGAGGTAAAACACGCGATGGAAGCTAAATGAACAATATGCGTGTACGATTTGAATTATGTTACTTCTATGGGGAATGTACACTGAAAACAAGCTGTTTCACTGACAATTTTAGAAATAAATACGGAGTATTATTATCCTACATTTTTTCCGTGATGAAACAATGGCATTGTCACAGTACTTGACTTGGCAGTCTTCGTAAATGATCTCAGAATATCTTACACGGAATTCTCGTTTATCCTGGAATCCATTAGAGCCCTGCTTATCATCCTAGGATAGCATCAATCACTAAGGGTGATAAAAGACCTTACGGAGACCTTCAATAGAGGAGATAAAAAGTATAAAGGGTTCAAAAAGATGTTTAAATAAGATAGAGACAATATCGATTGTAGTATGAATATCAAATAGGAATTTTGAGAGAAAATATGTATGAACACACACACACACACACACATACACATATATATTATTATTATTTATAACTGAAAGAAAATTTCGTCGTTTGCTTCCAAAAAGTGCTGTACTTATGCACCTTTGGACCAAAATGCGTTATTGGTCTCTTATAAAAATAATCAGCTACATACATTTTTAATATTGTGGGCTAATAATTCTTCTCTAAATCAATACCGCTGAAAGCACAACTACAGCTCTGCACTTGCAAAAATCGCTATGTGTATATTATACAATTTGCAAACAAATTTAATTAACTAACTGTAGAAATACTCGACATGGCATGGTAAACAAACAAAAACACTCATAAGAAAAACCTGTGTAAATATAATTTTAAAAAACGTTTTTTGCCATTTCTGAAAAACAACTGAGAACACAGCGCTTTTTGGAAGCGTAGCAACGATTTCTACTCGGCACTTGGTGGAACATTTCTGATAATTTAAAATAAAAACAAAATTTTCTCTTGACAACCAGTTGTCTAAAGATGTCCAAAAGGACGAAACGATCGTCACACAATAATTAATAAAGTGGATAAATCAAGAGTCAATTTTGGTTTTATTTTAAATTATTATTGAGTTGAGGGCTTCAAACGCTAGTAATTTTTGTCATTGCGACCTCTAAGATCTATTGTAATATGGCCGTATAGTCAGAAAAATTGACTCTGTTGGTTCAAGCAGTAAATATCGTAATTATGACAAAGTGGCATATCGCTTACTGTTTGCTTTATAATATTGGATAAAACAGGCTATTATTTGCGCTGCTCTTTTGCAATGAAGACATGCATCGCCTGATACTCTTGCCAGCTCTGAGTGCTCTGTATAGTAAAATAATCTTATTATTCCTTAAACATAAATACCATTTTTATTTGTAACTACAGTTTTCATTCTCATAAGAAATTATTTCAAACAAAAATATCATTTATGCACGGACGTATCATAATTTGACAATTATACACGAATTTCTTTGACATAAACGTCATTTCATAGCCCGCCGGGCTACAATGAAACGTCAAACCTAATTATAACCTACAATTTAAACAGGCAACATGAAAAGTTTTTATTACAAATCGAAAAATTTTATATTCTTTAATGAAAAATGAAAATTAATTTTGTGATATTTATATGGAAAGCACGGAGATACACAAAATAAAACTCAAATTTTTCTAACACTCATAATTTGAAAATTTTCGTCCGTGCATAAAGTTTTGTATGTACCACGAGCGTAACTTGTTTTTATGGCCTTTGACGTGTTTTTATCCCGTGGCTTACGCCTCGGGCTCAAAATCCCGCCGCACTCCATAAAAGCCTCCTTACGCTCTTAATACATAAAGAACTATTATGTTAGAGGAACAGTATTTTACTATATTTTATTAAACCGAGCATGTCTTCATTTAAATAGAGCGGCGTAAATAATAGCCCGTTGACACCCAATGTTATATAATGCAAGCAGTGAGTGATATACCGCTTTGTCATAATTACGATATTTATAGTTTTTTTGCTGGACCCAACATAGTCAATTTTTCTGACTATATCTTAGTTGTCTGGAAAAGACCTAGATGGGTAAGTCTTCTTATGGCCACAGTTGGACATTCACATACAATGTGTTCTCAAGTTTCTTCCTCCTTTTCGCAGAGTCGACGATACTGTTTTCAACTATACCAATCTTATATAGATGGTTGGGTACCGTGGTCGCGTGCCTGAGTGTCTGGTCGCGAACTTGGGGAACCGGGTTCGATTCCGACAGACGCCAAATATTTCCAATTTTAAATGGCCCAAAAGTGACCCCTGTGATGTACTCTCCACACCAGCTACGAGTGCCCGTGAGGTGACACTTGGTAAGTGCCCACACGGTAAAATATATCGTCATCATTATCGATGTCTACATGTGTTGTAGATACTGACACACCCAGTAATGGGTAATTTGCCGTGGTGATATATTTATTTATTTATTTATTTATTTATTCATATAGATGGTGTTTCATATAACAATGACCAGTAAAGATACCTGTCGTAGCTCTAGGGTCCTTTTTGTTGAGAGCTAATAGCTCTTTCTTTAGCGTTTATCAAAGAGTGTGAAATGAATTTCTTCGATTGACTAAGGACCAGAATACCTCTCCAATATGAAGCTATGAATGACGCCTCCCAGTTTTTGATCTCTTAAAAGTCAGACAAGAAGCTTCAGGCCCGTAAAACGGTAATTTGGAACACACCCAAGTGTCCAAACTAACTCTAAGCTCTTTGAAGAGTGTCTTTTTAACTCCTCAGCAACAAAAATGCTCTGGGAGTTAATCCCGCGAAGAATTGATTTACATTTCGAGCGTGACTTTAGTGTTTACCCTCGTATAGCATCCACAATCCAGCATCTAGTTGGTGTGCGATGCGAGGCGACTAAAGCATCACCATAGCAACGTGAGGGCTCGGAAACAAGCGCCAAGCGGTTTATTTCATTTGCAACGAGTCAATATTATTACATCAACTTCGTCACAGAACCTAGAGGACTTAAAACACCCACTGCTGTCTTCAACGGACACTAGATATTGATTCAAGATAGGACTATTCTCAAAAACAAGTTGCAAAAGTCCTTACTATACAGGGTGTTAAAAAAAGGGTCAAATATTTTCAGAGTATGTAGTACTAAGTTAAATGAGTAATAAAAGCATAATCAACATAGGTCTGATCTTCAACTGTTTTCGAGAAAGAGGCCATTTTGTATTAGAAGCGAAGAAAAACTGACAAAGATAGTAATCGAACAAAATTTAGTCTATGTCAGTAAATAGAATACAAAAAAAATGAATATGGAACTTTTTTCTCAATTTCTAATAGTTAAGAATTATTTGAAAATTAAATATTGGCAAAGTCGCCACAACATTATTTGTCTTAGGCCAGAAATATCCACCTCCTAATAATTTTATTTGGCTAATAATTTCCATGGTAATAATTGTTGATACAATTGTATTCATAGTTATTTTATTTTTATTTTATTTAACTTCGGCTTTCCATCAGGACCATGTCCTGTAGGAAAGCACATACAACATAAATGCAAAATAAAAAATACATTAGCAATTAAGTTACATTAGAAATAATAATATAGCAGTATATAATTTCATGATACAAATAACCAACTACAATAAAAACAAAATAGAAAAATTAATAACAAATAACTAATTAAAAGACAGTACTATATTTGTCACTTGTTTTTTAAACTGTGATAAACTAAAAGGAAATATATCAATTGAATTATTATAAGACACATATTTATTGTAAAAAAATGGTAGACGATTTAGTGCAGAATTGAAAGCAGCATTAGTTCTATTAAATCCTAAGCAGAATAAATCCGTTGCTCTAGTCGTATAAATTGGTACGCGAAAGCCCAAACTGTTTAATAGATCAGGACAATCGACTCTATTATTTACTAATTTATATAAAAATATCAAGTCAATACTGAGGTGACCAACAAATTGTTGCAAATTCTAATTGACTTCGAACTAAAGAAAAATATAAAACTTTTAAGGTTTTGGGATTTTTAAAGTTCTTTGATGACCTGATAAGAAAACCAAGCATTTTAAATGCTTTCTTTGTTACGTTGTCGACATGTACATCGAAAATAAGTTTTTTATCATAAAGAATTCCTAAATCCCTTACTTCTGAGACAGGATTAATTATTTTACCAGCGAAAGTGTAAGAATAGCAAACATCAGATCTATTTCTAGAAAATGTGATAGAACGACATTTGTTAATATTTAAATGCAGACGATTATCTTTAGTATACTGATAGAAACAATTTAGATCAGATTGAATGGATTTACAGTCATTGATGTTATTTACCGAATGATACATCTTTAGGTCATCAGCATATAACAAAAAAATACAAAATTTGAAACATTGGGGGATATCATTGATAAAAATGTTGAATAAGAGCGGTCCTAAATGGGAACCTTGAGGAACACCAGACGGAATATATATATCGTGCGACTGAAATCCATTAATCGTTACTCTTTGACTTCTTCCGGTTAAGTAAGAAGAGAACCAGTCGAGGAGGCTTCCACACACACCGAAATCAGCAAGTATGTTTATTAGTAATGAATTATACCTCAAATAAAGTTATTAGGAAGTGGATATCTTGGCTCTTAGTACAATTATTAGATTTTTTTTTAAGAAAAACAAAAGCACATCTAAGAAAACATCTAAAAGGTAAACAAACAACTCTCGTTTAATGAAAGTAGTAACTCTTATAGATAGCAGAGAGGTAAATCCCGTAAAAAACGCATTTTTCACTGCCTCATAACTCCGAAACTATTGAAGATTGGACCTATGTCTGTCTTGTACTCTATTCTGAGAAGTATTTGCATAGTATTTTAAAGATTTTTGAGTGTAAACATACCATTCAGTGACGTTTAGTGATGTGCAAAATTTTATAAACTTATTTTTATAAAAGTTTCGCTGAAAGTTTCACAAAATGTTTTATTACAATTTCAATGAACATTTAAGAAAAAAATTAAAAGAAACTTTGAATGAAAATTTAATGGAAAATTTCAAGTAAATTAATGTTTTCAGTTAAACTTAGATGTTTTTATGACAAAATGACACAAATATACTTAAGCTGTACTGAATTTTATAACCAACAAAGTATACTTTCAACAAGTACGATTACCGAACATATATCTTCCTGTTTAAAAGTGTAACTTATACAAGTGCATGCATGTTGATATGCGCAAGGTACACGGCGCATGTACATTGTAGCTTTTGAAAGTTTCATGAAATTTAAGCCTTGGAACTTTCAATTTTGAAAATGGGAAATTTGCAAATGGCTTATCTCTAGTGACGTCATCTAGTTACTTTTCCTAATATCGTGCATTGGCTGCTTCTTTGATTTGAGTGCAAAGAAAGAGCGAGAGAAGTTTGCGCACAAATAAAAACTCAATGAGAGTGAAATTTAAAGAAATCTTATTTACCAATAAACTAAGTGTAGTGGTCAAGCTCTAAATCTATTCTACTTGTTAAAATCCACGTCCTAATTTGAATTTAGAGGAGTGTAATGTTTTGTAATAGATGTCAGTGCAAGTCATAAACCCGTTGGAATATCTGTTGGGTACGGTCCTGTGTTGTCATTTGAATGCGTCGCGAATTTAACAACCCGTCGTCTAGATCCATGACACCGCTCGTAAAACCGTGACTCACAGGTTTTTGTGCTGAAGGATAGTCGTAAAAGGATAAGAAAACAGATTAATATGGATGACAGAAAGACCACAAGAACCAAACGATTATAACCGCAACAGTTCATGTACATTACTCCGATTTTATTGGCAGTATTATGGTCAAACTTTGTCTTCAATCTGTAAATAGTGAACAAAATCGCAACGAAAGTTGCCAGCCAGTCTTATGTATAATTTTATATGAATCAACAAAAAAAGAAGTATTTTTGTCATTTTCTTTTTACTGATTTAAAGTTACAATTTGAACCATAAACACGGCCTTCAACTAAAGCCTGTTTTACATTATCATAAATTTACATGCATTTTATAACTTATTTGATCAAACAACTTCAGTGATTACACGGTAATAAATTTATTTCTTATGGTACTGTCCTATGTTGTAAAAAATTCTCAAATAGGACATATTCTAATTTTGAAGGTTATTTACTTCAAATTTTGATGATGTTAGGGTTTTCATTAAATAACAGTTTAAATTAGTTGGTACCTACCTATTCTGTTCTATAAAACAGTTTTTGTCGAAACCAAACGTCAAGTTCAAATATTTCAAGAATATTAACCAAAAAATCTGTTGTGGCCAGCACAAGACCTCTCGCCATTTCCACATTAGGCACATATTTAACATTTAACATTTTTGGTGCACACAAAAACATATACCTTCTTTACGTATTTTTATATTTTTTAATTCATTCTATAAACAAGTTTCCTCAATTTTTCTAATGTTCAAGATTGTTGCAATTCATTGATGAGATTGGCGGTATTTCTGTATTATAATTATTTAATTAACAATAAAATAAGAAATATTAAATATACTTCCCAGAAAAAGTCTTCAGTAATGTCTCTAGTTTTTTGATACTAACTTCTGTAAATTTCAAACATTTTAATTTTTCCACTTGTTTTCCATTGGCTGTGAGAGTGAGATTTATATTATTATATTATATATTTTATATATTTATATTTCTCTATCTTTAATTTGAAGATATAATAAAAATTTTAAATATATCGGATAGAGATTTTTATATTCTTTAATATTTGTAATAACATAAATTTTCAAAAAATATTTAGAATTTTTTTTAAGAAACTAGTATTTCCGGTTGTTCAATTGTTACCAAAATCTAATCAGCTCTTCCCAGTAATGTCAGATTGTGGAAACCGCAGTTAAACATGTCTTAAATCTTATAGTATTTGAGAAACCGTGGTTCCAACATCCACACACACAGAGACACACACACACACACACACACACACACACACACACACACACACGGACATCATCGTAAAATGTTATCATCGGATACTAAGGACCTTAAAACGTGCTTATCCACTAAAATCTGAATATGTGATTTTTAGCATGATTCCAATAGCTCTCTTAGCGAGATGTAAAAATTAAAAGAAAAATATAATTGTCGCTTGTCGCAGTTATTATTGTGTGAAATATGTTTTTGAAACGGAATCTAATTTGGGTGAAACTATGGTTACAAAGACGACAAAATAATAGATATTTACACACCAAGTGAGCTAAGGTAATGTTTATTCATGAGAAGAAAGTTAAATTCTTCGAGTGAATAAACGTTCTTAGCTCACGTGGTTTGTACAATATTTTATTCAATTTTGACGAAATAATAATAAAAACCATTATAATATTTAATTTTGACAAAATAAAAAATTGATCAGTTAGTAGGCTAAAGCATGACAATCGTCGCTGATAGACGTCAAGTCACATATTTAAAAAGCTTCATTGTCTGTCATTTATGTCGTAAAAAATATTGAAAAGGGCTGATAATGTCTGATAAATTATGTGGTAAGTGTTATTTTCGTTCTTAATGTTATTTTTAAATGCATTTTTTGTTGCAGAATGCCAGAGTGAGTTAAAATTTTGCGAGAGTGATTTAAAAAAAAAATTAATTCACATGTGAAAAAAGTGTTACTTATATTTGTTGCTATGGAGTTAATAATGACAGTTTAAAATGTCAAAATTGAATAAAAAAATATATAAGTTGGCAATAGTCAGAAATATCATGAATATTTGATCGTGTAAAACGTAAAAAAATTGATCAAAAATAATTATGTAAAAATTAAAATATTTTGCATGTAAATCTAGTTGTAAATATATGTTTGTGAAAAACATGCTTAGGAGAGGAGCTAAGCTCTCATTTGCCCTATGGGCAAAATCCTTTCTCCCTGGGTAGGTCCGGAGTCCCTCCCAACAGTTAGCGAGTTTCCGGTCTGTGATCGTTGACCGGATATGAGCCTCCGATCAGGATTCGCACGGACGTATGATGAAGTTATTGAGCTAAAATTACACGCCTCAGTACGTAGGGCAGACGCCCTAACACTAGTGCACTTCTATTTTTAAAATGGGAATGGGGTGACTTAGACCCTCGCATATTCACAGGAATGGGAAATAAATAGAATGAGAAAAAGGTCGAATGAGAGATTTATTCAATATTTTTCCCTAAATAGTTCTGACAGATGTGGTTTAATACTAGGACAACTAATATCAATTTTTGAGCCAAATAAAATTGATCCATTTAAGTTTCATAACATTACATAACTTTTCGGAATGAGTGGACGATAATTGTGGTTTAAGGAAAGTAGGTATATTGAATCTATTATTAAAAACATATTTAGATAATTTTTGTACTGTTTTTTTACGCAGAATAACGTGATGTACCTAATTAGATTTTTTTAAAACAATAATTCACGGGATATAACACAAATATCTTTTTTTAAATAGGAACATAAGTTGAAAATATTCTCATATTTTTATATTTATAAGCTTTTCAACTATGTATAACATTCTTTTGTTAAAAAAAAGAAAATTTATTAAGAAAGAAATGATAAAATCAATTACAGATCATGGTTTGTTTATTTTTAATGTTATTTTCATTATTTTTACTCATTTTCCTAATTTATATACTTTAGAGAGCATATTTTCCACATTTTTGCAATCGTGTCAAAGCCAACTACAACGGCGATAAAAAATAAATTAACTAATTCGAAAATAATGAGCCTGTTTCACATTTTTCAAAAACTATTTTAAATGAAAGTTTATGGAATGATTTTCTTAGTAATAATTTTTGTTTTAATAATTTGTTGTTATTTGTGGAAATAATTAAATAAAAAGATTGGCGTCCTGAAAAACTACCCCCCACTCCTGTGACGTAGAAGCACATACATTACATCATTAATAGCCAATAGGAAAATAGTTTTCCATCAACTACGTGTATTCATATTATTTATATAAATAAACGTAGGCTAAAGTTTGTCACATGTTAATAACAAAATCTTTTAATTTGACATTTGACGCTGACATTGATCATTGTAAATGAATAATAAAGTAATCATGGCAAATTCAAATTACACTCAAGCTAAGCCGGAAAATTAACCGAAGGTCGATAGCTGAATTTATATCAGAACGATTGTTTTACTGCTACCGAAATAAGGGGAGTTGAGGTAAAATAAAATATAAAAATTGAATTTATTATATAAATTGATAATATATTTTACTTTTAAGTTCTGGTCGTGATTCTTATTTTACACTTGTTTGACAACTTTGACAATACACTTGACACCTTAGAACCGTTGAAGATGTATGTACTCTGACGTCACATTCTGTTTCAGATCACGTGACTTATTCAAAACTTTATCCAAATTTCAAAAATTAATTGTAAAATATCTAAAGGATATTTCGTGATATTTTCAAATTTGAGGCTCTTTAAAGAACAATATCTTTTCAAATTTAATACTTAGAAGTCATATAAAAATTCTTGCAACAGCCCTATTGACTAAAAATAATTTTTAGAATATAATTAATACACATATAATCAAAATAAACAAATAATGATCTGTAATTTATTTGTTTCTCAACCAATTTCATTTTTTCCCCAAAATAATAATTCAATTTTTATTCATGTTTATGAAAAAAAATGTTATACTTGTTATACATCGTTGAGAAGGTTATAAAATAAGTAAAAAGTTGAGACTATTTTCGACCTATGTTCCTATTTAAAAAAATTGTTGTGGCCAGCACAAGACCTCTCGCCATTTCCATATTAGGCGTTATAAGTATTGTATTGCACTTCGCTTTTGAACCAGTTTTTAAATGTCAGAGATTCTTCCAATTCATTAACCAGATTGGCGGTATTTCTGATGGATATGCACTTTACCACAATTTTACCTATAATTTCAAATATTTAATTAATAAAACAATAAGAAATATTAAATATACTTCCCAGAAAAAGCTATCATAATGTCACTAAAACTGTTGATTTTTGACACTGACATGTGTCATTTACAAACTATGTTATAAACATTGGAATTTGTCAACTGGTTTCCTTAGTGCCTTAGCCTCTGCGATTAGTTTACTTTATAAATTATAGTGTCTATCTCTAAATCTATACAAGATATAAATTTTTTTTAAGTGTATTAGATGGAGAATTTTATGTTCTTCAATATTTAATAAAAAAAACTCCCAAAAAATTATATTTAGAAGAATTTTTCTAAGAAACTACTACTTCCGGTTGTTCTATTGTTACCAAAACCTTTTCAGCTCTTCCCAGGAATGTCAGATTGAGGAAACTGCAGTTAAATATTTTTTAAGTCTTATAGTTTTTGAGGAATCGTGACTACAACATCCATACATACACACACACACACACACACACACACACATACACACATCCACACACACACACACACATCATTTTAAAAATATTATAATTGGATTCTAGGGACCTTAAATCGTGCTTATTCAATAAAATCTGGATATGCGAATTTTAGCATGAATCCAATACCTCTCTTAGCGAGAGGTAAAAATGTGAGGTTTGCATTATATCCCAAGAATTATTAAATTTTGAAAAAATCTAATTACATCATGTTATTCTACGTAAAAAAACTGTATACATATTATCTTAATATTTTTTTTGTATCTTCCATAATAAGCGAGATATGAGGTATTTTCAAAATAAGCGAAAGACAAGTTTTAGCTGTAGCTCAAAAGCAAAAGACGATCGAAAATTTCTGTGGTGCTTATTAAAGTTGTTTCAAAAACTTGGCCCATAAAGACCTACGTCAATTTTCTGTTGCGTGTATAATAAGAAAGTTTTTCATATAGGGAACTCGAATTTGTTCCATTCTTTACACCGAAAAGAAATTATATTTGCAAGAAACGCCAAATTTTTCAATAGCAACTATTAGTATTAATACGGAGGATAATGGTCATTCAAATGATTCCTGGACGATCTATACTTATACCCCCATAAAAACAAATTAAACTACACTACTTATTTTGATAGAATGAGCGGATACTTAATAATTATAAATTCATATTATGCATTTTATGTACGAGTGCAAAAAATAATTCATCTATGTGCGAAATAAATTTTGTTGTCGTTATTGAAATATATGTGAGTAGAATTTTAATTAAGTTTTAGTAATTAGTAGTCGGTATCTATGAGCCACAGGGCGCCAGTTATTAAATAGCGCACATAAAGTAATTAGTATGTAAGTCTACATATGTGATATCCTTCCAATCATGTGTAAATAATATAAACACAATACGTGATGGAAAATTATAAACACACAAGTAATTTATTGTTCCTTCCGTAATCAAGCCCTGAATTTTAATCAGCAACGTTTAAAAATGTGAAACTGTATTTTAGAAATTAAAACATGAGTTATTTTTTAGTTGTAAAAGAATTTAATCCGATATTATCTCACTGTTATTAACTGCTTGCGAGCTGCACATGAAAAAATTAATTAAAAACTCTAATTTACAAGATTTTATCTAGAGAGTTTACCACGAATTATATTTTATCTAATTTATTACCTAGTTTACTTAGTTCATTGATTGTTATTTCAAAATAGGAAATAGTGTTGAAATAGTTTAAATAATTTATTAATAGAAAAATTTTAAATTAAAATCAACAGCAATTAATAGTGAATTAAGATGTTTATTCATTAAAGGAAAGTTTAGGCCAGGATACTATTATTAATTTGAAATGATAGGTTTTTTGACACTGACATTTATCTGTCGGTTACATACATTTGACATCCGAATTATAAGTAACTAAAGTATGGTGTTTATCTTTAAAACATAAGCTTCGGGATTAATAAAATAGATTGTTTTATAAATTTACATATAAAATAAGTATAAACAGTAAGAATGCATTTATTAAATATATATAAACTTTGTTTCAAAAATTATATTTTATTTAAAAATATAGTACAATGTACATTTCGAGGTTTTACCTCATCTTCAGGAAGAAAAATAAATGATATTAATATAATTAAATATAAATATAAACAAATAACAAATGAGTGAAACAAATTACAAATTAATAAAGATAATAAAATTGAAATTTTATTAATATAAAATTATTAATATATAATTACTAAAATTTTGAAAAAATATTAGGATCTAATAGGGGTGAATTGTTTAAATCCAATATTTCATTCATTAGATTATCTTTTTTGTGTAAAGAATTTTTTATTTCAAATGCTTCTAAACAATTTAGTTTTTTACTTTTGTTTTCTATATGGAGAATTTTTAAATTTTGAATTGTACAAAAATGTTCATTGTTAAATAAATGTTTTGCCAAATTTGAATTTTCTATTTTTTCGTATTTAAATTGTCTTAAATGTTCATTAAATCTTAACTTGAAATTTCGCCCCGTTAGACCAATATATTTATAATTACAATAAAATATAATATATAATATATATATAATCTTTATTAATTTGTAATTTGTTTCACTCATTTGTTATTTGTTTATATTTATATTTATTTATATTAATATCATTTATTTTTCTTCCTGAAGATGAGGTAAAACCTCGAAATGTACATTGTACTATATTTTTAAATAAAATATAATTTTTGAAACAAAGTTTATATATATTTAATAAATAACATAATGTTTCAAATTTATCCAACATATAAAAGTAAGAATGCATACTTGTAGAAAATTTAAAAATCTTGAATTTTTATAATAGGTAACATAATTAGCGAAAAAATAACATTTAATGGTATTTTTCGAAGAAAAACTAGTTTGCGCTTCAAGTAAAGTGCCATTTCCGGTTATCCGATCGACACCAAATCTAACGGCTACTTCCCATATTAGAATAGGGTCGAAAAATGAGTTCTCAAAATTTTCCGATTGATATTATTTAAATTAGAGCGTTAAGAGGATCCACATGTTAAATGTTAAAATCTAGGGACCTTAAAACGTGGTCATTTACCAAAATCTCGATCCCTATATCTCCCTTACAAACGGTAGCGGGAGGTAAAAAGAAAGAAAAAAAAATCTGTTGTAGCCAGCATAATACCTCTCGCCATTTGCGTTTTGTTACACACAAGTAATAAATAATTCTAATTATATTTATGTTTCATTCTATGAGGCATCTTGTCCTACTTTTCTAAAATGTTCAATCTATAAAATTTTTAAGTGTATTAGATGGAGAATTTTGTTCTTCGATATTTTTGTAATAACAAAAATTTAAAAAAAAATAATATTTAAAAGATTTTTTTAAAAATTGCTACTTCCGAATGTCCAATTGTTATCAGAACCTTTTCATCTCTTCCCATTCATGTCAGACTGAGGTACTGAGGAATACGTAGTTAAACAGGTCTTACGTAGTAGGTATAGTTTTTGAGGAATGATCGAATCGTACTTCCTACATCCAGCCACTCACACACACACACACACACACACACACACACACACACATATATATATATATACACAGGCATCATCGTAAAAATGTTATCGTCGGATTCTGTGGACCTTAAAAGGTGCCTATTCACTAATATCTGGATATGCGATTTTTAACATGAATCCAATACAACTCTCTTAGCAGAGGTAAAAAAACCTACATTAAATCTAATAATAAAATTCAATAGTTCCTAAAGCAAACTAATCATATTTCGTATTCATTCTTCAAATATCTAATAGAATATTCCAACATTTCAATCAATAAATTACAAATTCTTTCTTTTGATGGAACTGTCTCCTCCCTTGCAATTTTTTTCTCTGATATAAAATGTCAGTCTTTGTTTTGGCGTAACAATTATGACAGCACGTTTACATATAATAAGATAAATTTCCACCCGTATATCAAGCCATTGTTAGCGGTAATATGATCCCCATGTCCACACACATGTCACTAGAATTAAAATATGAAATTATGAGTTTGCGATCTGGATAACAATACGAACGTTAACGTTGCCATGGCAATGTGAATAATTTATCTCCCATTACGGTAACGTTGGTGACGTGTCTTTGTGGAAATCATTTTTCTTCTTTACATATGAATGGATTTTTTTATTTTTTTTCAGAGTTAAGTAAATATACGTTTCTACATTTCCATTAAATATCTGCTGTTTTATTTCAACGGATATATGAAATGAAACTTTGTAGTATAATCTAGGTTTACTTCAAAGTTGAAATGCATAACTTCATATTAAATTTCATAAAAATAAAAAAGAAATGTACTTCTTTTTCTAATTTTTATGAACATATTTTGAGGTTGATAAAAAATACTGATCTGAAGTTAAAAATTCTGTGGATTAATGGAAAAACAACCAATGTCGACTTTTCGTATAGTCTTGTAAATGAATTTAAAATGTCTGGTTGCGCATATAGAGAACCAGTTTCAATCCCGACCGACGCCAAAATTGTTTCGAATATTAAACGGCAGAAATGTGATCCCTGTGGTGAACTCTGCACGCCAGTAATAAATGTCCGTGAGGTGACGTCTGGCAGACGTCCACACGGTATAATTATGTCATAATAATTACTGTTATTTGAGCAGATAGGCATACCCAGCAATGGGTAATATGCCCAGATGATATATTTATTTACCGGATTTACGGCCGATTTCACCATCGATTCCTAAACCGCTGCCTAGCTAGGAATTTCTTAAATTGAAGAACTGCCTAAACTGATACTTATCCATTTTGGATTTCACCAAACAAAGCAATGCCCAGCTAGGAATTATTTACATAGACATCGAAATATTAGTTACTTTTGTGATATTATATTTGCGCACTGAAATAAATGAATAATTTTTATAATTTATGACATTTGTAGTTGTTCACTCAGCAAGAACCACAGCTCTTATTCGAGTTTTTCAGTATGGTGTTCTGACGCCTCTAAAAGGCACTGAGAAGGCTGATGATTGCAGAAGCAAGTAACTATATGCAGAGCCATCTATCGAGAACGCCGTGAGCTTAGCCAGTCATAAATAATAAAAAAGTACGAAAGTACAAGCTATCGGTTATTAATGAACGAGAGGTTGATTCAGAGACTGAAATCTTGTCAAACATGTCAAGTGTTATTTTTAAATATCTTATTAGAACAGTTTACCAAGTGTCGCCATCATATTGTACTTTATTGTATTTTTATTATTATTTATTAGCAATGTTGTGACAGATCAATTTATAAAGGATCTAGACTAAGATCAAGATCTTTACAACTAATATGTTCTAGATCAGATCATAGGTCAATTTCGGCGATAGGATCTTTTTTTCCAGATCAGATCAGAAATTTGGGTTCTGCTTTTCTTAGATCATAAAATAGAACAGTAACGATTTTCGAATGCTTTTTATTTCTTATTAATTAATAGTTACTTAACTATCAAGTGTGTTAATGTGGATGATTAATGATTGAGACATTTTAACGCGTTAATTGTTAAGATCATTAATCCGTTGACCGTAACTTACTGAATTGGAAAAACTTGAATTCATGAAAAATTTTTTAGGTTAATAACGTTTGACACAAGTTTTGACAATAATTGCTCAGCAATATTATGGGTATCTATAGTTACCCACTAAAATCGTTTATTAATAAAAAAATCATGCATTAATAGGGGTCATTAATGAATGATTTTCTATACATTAACAGAACAACGGTCAACGGAAAAGTAAATTATTTACAAAGTCTCATGCCTTATGTATGGGAAGAAAAATTAGATACATACTTAGTTTCATTAATACTAAATTAATGAATAAAACAGAAACAAAAATAATGATTTTAAACATTAGAATTGTTTAAAATCATTTAATAAATTAATACAGGCCATAGTAAACGGACAGACAATCATTATGGATTCTACCATTTAATTTTTTAAGTGAGTTAAATAAATTATGACCTACTTGTATTTGTATTTAATTTGTTCTTGGATTTTCTGGTTTCAAATAATACTACTTTATTTAATCTTTTTTAAGATCAAAGATTATAGTTTTTTAAATCTAGATTCAAATCAAGATCTGGATACATAAAAGGATCTAGATCATATCAAAAACCATACTAAATGAACTAGATCAGTGATTTAAATCAAATGATCTACATCAGTCACAACACTGTTTATTAATAATGTCTTCATTTTATAAAATCGATAAACTATTGAACAAACCAGGGATATTAGAATCATAACAATAAGACTTAGGGCATTTAATAAGTAATATTACTTATTAAATGCTTAGGGCTAGTTTATGATGGATTTAACTTTTAAATTTAGATTCATAAAATGTTCATAAATGTATTTGTTGGTTCATGATGCATTTAGATTTGTAACTTAGATAAACAAATTTTTATATTTAAAATTTTTAAATCTCACCAATCAGAATACAGTTTTCTTTCAAATTAATAACAACATGAAGTTACTAGATAAACAAAATGATGTGACAATTGTTGACTGTAAAAATTCAAATCATTGAAGAATATCATTTATTTGATTAGATTAATATATAAATTTAAATTTATCATGAACCAGTGCACTAAAACTAAATTCATAAATCTAAATTTATAAATTAAATCCATCATAAACAAGCATTGAGATTTCTTAAAATCCTCACTATACGAGCTCGGATTTCAAACTGACGTCTGCGGCAGTTATGATACCCATAACAATTCTAGGTAAGTGAATAGCTATCATTTATATTTTACAAGAAATTTTCTGTATTAATAATACGAAGAAATTTGATGACATTCTGCACTGTTAATGGTAATTACAAATAGCAAATAGGAATTATAAAACAAATATTACAAATATTTTCGTTACTTGAAGCTTCAAAACAAATAATGAATCACAATGAAAGTACCGACTTCCACATACATTTTTATATCATCTTACTTCATCTTTCTTTCATCTCTTCTTTCATCCCTCCGCTATTTGCATTTCGGCATTCTTTAACTATCTTTCGATTCATCTGCCGAAATTTACAACTTAACTTTCACAATCCTTTCATCTTCCGAAGATTTACATATTCTCTTCTCTTTATATACTTTCTTAATTACACAACTACCGCAACCGGTAATCTAGTAATAAGACGCCAGGCGATAAGAAATCCGACTATGTATATTATGAGATGAGGACGGTAAACAGTGTACTGCTTGTGTACATTGTGTTTGTATTATTGAGATAGTACGATCCAGTATAACATTTAAAAGAATTTTATCGTGTATGGGTTCATAAACAATATTTTTATTATTTTAGTATAGGGATCGTGCTAAAAATCGCATATAGAGATTTTATTGAATAAGCACGTTTTGATGTCCCCAGAATCCGATTTTAACATTTTTACAATGATGTCTGTAGGTATGTATGTGTGAATGTGTGTCTGTGTGTGTGTGTGTGTGTCCGTGTGTGTGGATCTTGTGGACACGATTACTCAAATACTATCAATCAGAAAAATTTGAAATTTTGTATACCCATTCTATACTAATATGGGAAGTGCTCATTAGTTTTTAGTATATATCGGATAACCGGAAGTAGGTATCACTTATACAAGCTTTTAAAAGTTTTTCTTGTAAAAAATTCATTGAATATTATTTTTTAGCAACTTTTACTAATTAAAATTGATTAATGGTACAATCTTCAATTCTACAATAATAACATTTAGTAAATATCTCTAAATAACTTTAAATATGAATATATAATATAATTTATTTTCATGTATCACCTAGCCTATGC